>CM040125.1:240166683-240618769 GCA_022559845.1 Amorphophallus konjac
GGATAGGCCGTTGAGTTGTTAAAGGCTTGGGACGATGGTTCCACTTTCTGAGTTGATGCGCGGACAAACGGGCTTCGGCTTAGTGTTAGCTCAGAAATATGGATTCTTAACCAGACCTAAACAGCTTAGCAATATTATCCTTGATTATTTTCTATTTTTAGTTTGTTTTAATCTTTTCTTTTAGCCCAGCATGCATCATGTAGGACTTTGAGTTTCATGCTGAAAATCTTCATATTATGGCAATAATGAAGTTCACTCGCTCTCGATTGAGTTGACATGAGATATTCCATTCCAAATCAAGTACTTCGTTCTATTTGAAGCCATTCAGGCAGATTCCTTGAAAGTGTTCCTTTTGTTGGATCTTTATCCCAATTCTCTTTACTTTTCTGCAAAATTTACCTTGGTTGCAGCACGTCCACATTGGCTGGTAATCGCTCTCCAATGGTCTTTCCCTGTCGTGCCCGCGCGCACACCCTTTATTTATTTAGTTTAATCTCCTTTTGTCCGACAAATCGATTGTTTCCTTGGAACCACTCAGAGTTGTTTCACTTTGAATCTTGGAAAGATTTCAAATGCTTAGTGTCTGAGGCGTGTCCCATCACACCTTGGCGTCTCCTTATCAGTTCGTTCCACTTCAATCCTTTCATTACACTTCATTCCATTTCCGTCTCACTCCCTTGCAAAGCAGACGCCAAGGCGGGGCAGCTGTAGACACGCCAAAATTGACATTTTGTTGATCAAATCTCATGTTATTATGTAAACGCCCCAAGTGGACTTCAATATTCCTATAATATAAAGTTTTTCTATTTTTCATGAGTTTTCTGCATTTTTCTTGCATTTTTGTGAATCACGACTTGACTAAGGGCGTTACTTGATAAAGTAACGACCTGTGATAAGGCGTTTTAAAAGAAAGGACGACCGTATGTAAGGGCGTCAATTCCTGGTATTATCCTTTAATTTCTGGAATTATCTATTTTCAAAATAAAAGGCTTTTTCTGAGTAACGCCTTTCCTCAGGGCGTGTTTTGAAGAAACGCCGTTTTCGCAGGCGTGTTATCTCAGTTTCCAAACGGAGGAAGTTTTCATTTCCAAAATTAAACCCAGGAAGAAACGGCCTTTACTAGGTCGTGTTTCAAGAAACGCCTCTGTGCAGGTCGTCAATTCATAAAAAGACGCCCTGACGCAAGACGTGTTTTCACTCCAGAGTCCTGTTTTTCTCCATCTTTCCCCCACAGTTCCCTGCTATCCTTGGACTCTTGCTCGATCTTAATCCTTCCTTGGATGCCTCATTACCTATTCTTATCATTTCCTTGTTTGATCACATCCGATTGAAACTATAAAAGAAAACTTCATTCGCTCGTAACAAAGGTTGAAGATTTTACGTATTCAATAGGCACCCTGAGCATTTAGAGGTTAAGACGTGAGTTATCAAGCAAGCACGCAGAGCTTCCTCCTTCGAGCATTGATTTTTCTTCATCCCTCTGCATCCGTTCAGCGTCTTCCCGGTTCCCTTGACTCTTGTCAGGGAGAGCAGGGCGATATATATATATAGCTTGTCTGTTGTTCATCACATTCTTATCATCACTATTGTTACCTGTCGTTAGTTCTTTTACCGCATTTAGCATATCATATTCTTCCCTGGTTCTCTGCTAGGGGTTTACAAAACAAAAAAAAAAAAAGGTGCGCATGTTGATGTCTTTTCATCATTTTTATGTTGGTTCTTGACTGATACTATTGCACTTTGGCTGATCCCCTTCTCTTTTCCTTCTTTTTCATTGTCTTCTTTTACAAGGTAATCAATCGAGAAAACCCACTTCATCGGCCGGCCGATTGGAGTTGGAGGAGGAGACCCACATTCATCCCGCATCCCACTTTTCACTAGGTACATGCGATCTCATTTCTTCTTATTGAGGTAAACCCTCTGGCGATCACAACTCCCCTTTAGCACCTCGTGCTATATTCTTTATCACATCTTATACATGTTATCATCATCGTTATTTATTTTTCACTCCCTGGTATTTGAGGATTTTTAATCCGATCTACACTCTTGACCCCGCTCTTGATAGAGTACGGGGGATAGTTGTCGACCTCCAGTAGGAGGGATATAGGCCAGCCGAGCTCTGTCGACCGGATGTTGGAATCTTCGTCCCGTGACTAGGACGTTGGCTTGGCGGGTAGCAGCCTGGAAACTTCTGCAGCGCGGGGGATCCACAACCACTTCTTCTTCATTCTTCGGGGACAAGCCCCTTTCTCTTCTCACTCCGGCCTCGTCGTTCATAGGACGGCGGCGGATGGGTGTCAGATGGCAGGCAGGTCGGGTCTGCTTGGGAACCCACACCTGTTTGAACTTTTTCGGCTTGAGTGCCGAGCTTCCTTGGCCATAGGGGCCGGCTTCTTCTCTTTCTGCTCTCCTTCCAGCGAAAACCTGATAGGTATTGCGGACAGGGATGTTGGGGATGACTCGGTCTGGGGTCACCTGGGCCGTGCGTCCATCGAGGAAGACGCACATGCCTCCAACAAGCATAGATTTCCCGGACTACGATAGGGTTCCGGTGATTGTAGTAGCATTCTGGCGGACCTGGTGACGCTGGCATCCTCCAGGGTGCTTGTTGATGACACTGGGGTGGGTCCCACGTATGACGTGGTGCACCAAGCAGCTAGCGGCCGGGGCCGGGCTTTCAAGCAAGTCTTCGCAGCAGGGAACCTTCAGAGGCTCCATCTTCTCTGCGACTTCCTTGGCAGGCTCTGGGGCTTCAACCTCCAGGATATCGACGAAGGCTAACCCCAAAAAGTTGGGGAAGCCTACAGCGATAGGGAAGCTACCGAATTCCATGGGTACCGCCAGGTACCCTTGCGCGTGTTCAGCAATGATCGAATGATCGAAATCGACGCCAGTTATCCCGTGGATCGTCATTAATCTGCCTGCAAAGTCAAACAGGGAAATAATCAGTAGCCTTTGAGAGGGCTTCGAAGCCCGGATATCTCGGCAAAGAGATGAAAGGTGACACTGGTCCCACCGGGCGTGCCAGACTTGTTTGACGTGGAATCTTTTTCCTTCCTTTTTTCTTGGGTTTCGCGGGTCGATCAGTCAATTGGCTAACTTGGTAGTTAACTGGCTGATTAACGACGCGGGCTTGCTAGTCACATGAGTGATGAGTTATTATGCGCTCATTCTGACCCATGTCGGGCGAATGTGAGGTTCGGTCGGGACCAGTAGTCCGCCATACCATAAAGGCTATTGCGTTAATTACATCCCCCACGAGGAGGGAACACCTTTCATTAATTGCCGAGATAGCGGGCTGTTGAAGTCGAGAAAATAAAAAAGAACTACATGATGACTATGACAAAAGCCTATGGAAGGCGTTTGTTTATCATGCAAGGGATGCATAGCTCATAGAGTAATGGACCCTTGGTACATGGCAGAGGACGTAGGTCCGAAGACCACCATCGCGCATAGTGAAGACTTCCGATCGAGTGTGACCCGACCTCTTGTCAACGTCATTTGATATATGTAAGGGTTGATGCAGATATGCATGGGAAATCGTGCTGCGTGGGGCATGATGACGATGCTACAGCGTAAATCCGATAGCATGCCCTCTTCCTTCGGATTATACCGAAAAAAAGGGAGATAGGACGTCCATCCATGGAGATCCGGAATGGAGACCCAAAAGAAAATCAGGCACAGGCCTGGATCCAAAGAGGATCCAAATATGACGGGACCGTCTGCGCCATTCGTTAATATTCCCCTCGAGGGGCCATTGGAGGGCATGCAGTGGCAGAACTCCGAGGGCCAGTGGGGAGATGGGAGAGTTATCGTGTTCGGTGTAATGTAGGGGTGGAACCCCCATTAATATATCTCCGTGGGCCCAGGTGAATGACGATAATCCCCTCGCAAGATGCTGAAGACTGGCTTAAGGGTTGATGGGAGTAGGACCTCTGGGTTTGGGATGATTATTCCAGGGTTTAATGGGATGTTGAGATATCAAGATTTGAAGAAGAGCACCCACTAGTAAGGTGAAATGACACAGATATTAGTCGGCGCTGGAGATCCCGACACGAAAGGCAGACGGCGCGAGGGGAGGGGGTTCAAAGGGGCATCGGCCCAGCCTAGTCCCGGCGCAAAGGAATACGGCGCGAAAGAGGGGCTCAAGGGGGTCTCGGCCCAGCCTGGTCCCGGCGCGCCCTGGCCTTCGGCGTGCCCTGGTCCCGGCGCGCCACCCACCCGGCGCGTGTTTGGCGCCGGGAGGCAGTGGCGCCGAGGGATGTTTTATGAGGTTTAAAGAAAGGGTATTTGTGAAGGTTTTATAGGCGTTCAGTGGAGATTTCATGAAGTCAGGTGGGGGTTATAGGAAATGAGGGTGGATGCACTCCTGGAGGGGGGGTGTTCAAAGAGATCATTAGCAGGGAGATGTATTCCCTATGAGGGCAAGATGCCGTGAGATATCATAACTCAGGCTCTCACCAAATTCAGGGGTCAACTACACTATCCCGATGAAACATCGTGCCGTATGAAAGAGTGAAGCCCTGGGCAAATTTTGACAGCATCTCCCCTTATTTTGGGAGTGTGCCAAGAGAATATCATGGGATATCTACTCATGAATGCCGGAGTAGAAACCAAAATAAGTGCCGGGCGTAGCCCGTGATTCAAGTGTCTCGGTCATAAGAGACCTTATCCCCACTGTTGTAATATTCCCAATGCAATCCATTGGAGAGCCTGCAAGGGCAGGGCCCCGTGGTTTATTGGGTTGCAAAATGTAGAGGGACAATTAACCCCTTTGATATAGCTCCCATGAGGTCAGAGGGAAGGGCAATGCACACCCATGGGGCAGGATATGATGGATAGAGGCTGTATGGGTTATCGGCACGTGCGTGAAGGCACCAGGGTGGCCAACAAACGCATAGGTGTCAATCCAGAGAAGAGGGGTGGTTTTCGGCACGAAGGCCAGGTAGGTTCGGCACGATATGGGGGATGCAGCCGGCGTGGCAAGCCCTCGGCGTGAAATCCACGCCGGGAGACACCGGCGCCGGGGGGTTTTGCACAGGAGGTTTCAGAACCCAGCAGGGCTTCGGGAGCTTGAAGGAAAGGGGTTTTACCTCGACTGTCTTAGATGATAGAGGGGGAAGAAACCCTCGGGGGAAACACCTTGCCTCCGGGAGCCTCACTGAGAGCAAACAGTGTGCGGGCGAAAACCCCTAAATATATCCCTTTCAGTCTACATACGAGGAGCCATGAGATAGACTGTCTCAGGACCTCGAAATGTGGCACAGGAGGGGGATAGAGCGATGGCGAAGAATCTTCGACAGATAGAGGAATTCAAACATAAAAAGAACTCATTCAAGGCTACCTGTAGCCCGTGCATAGATTAGAACCTCAGATGCAGGGGAAGACGGAGAAGAATGATCAGAGGTAGCAGACATCAGCCCATTCTTTCATTAATAACTTCATCCAAATGGCTTACACGCATGCTATTTAGAAAAAGAAATCCGACTCAATCGGAAAGAGAAATCCAGGCTTAATCCCTGCAAAGCAGGGTTACATTGGCATCCGATGCTATTGAAGCAAAGATGCTAGAAATCGGAAATACAGAGGGAAAAGTTGAGACAGATAGGGAGGAGAAGCAGAGGAAGCTATAGCTGCTCGACGTTCCCACCTGGATCCTTCTTCGAACCTCTGACTCTCTCCTCTTCTTTTCTTCTCTTTTTTTCTTTCAAGGGCTCTCGAACTCCCTCTTGCTCTTCGGTGGCTAAGCACTCTCTTTCTCTTCTTATTTCTCCCTTTTTTTTTCTTTTTCCTCTTCTATGCTCTGTCTGTCCTCTCTGTTTCGTTCGAAGGGCAGGCCTCTTATAGAGGTGAGACCCTTCATTCATTCGGCATGAGCTCCCCGGCGTGCCAGAACCGCTCCTCCCGGCATGACAGCCATCGACATGTCCGGTCTCTTGTTTGGGCTTGGCCCATCTTCTTGTCATTCGGCCCATCCGTCCAGGATCCACTCAGTGAACTCCTCTCGACGGTGGGGTTCTTGACATATGCATATTACGACCCCACCGAGCCCGTCTACACCTTGCATTCACACATACGTGCGGGGCACCGTGCATCCTGGTTCTTGGAGCGTCAGAGATGTCTGAACATCGGTTTCAGCAGGCAATGGTTGCCTGAATGTTGTTGTAGTTTAATCAGCATGACTATCTGAACGATAGTATTACTGGATAGCGACTTAGCCAGAGACGGCTATAGTCGAACGGAATGATAGGGGTAGTGGGTCTATTCTATTCAGACTCTCAGATCTCCCAGGAATAGCACGTGAACTGTGCCCTCGACTGATCTTCAAAGCTGTGAATATGCTATAGTTTCTTTTGGTATATTTTAGGTGTCAACACCCTCTTAGAGCCCGAACAAGTAAAAATGATTGTGTCCAATGCAACCCCACAGTTCAGGCACGTCCTGGCCATGAAGAAGCTCACCACAATGGAAGAGCTCTATGAAAGGGCCCCATATATCCAGACCCAGTTAAAAGACTCCCCCATTATGCACATGTTTGGGCCGCCAAAGCCCAAGGTGGTCAGGAAGACAGGCACTGGTGTCCTGAGTGGAGCGACAGAAGGGGTCGTGACAAATGAGCAAGTTAGTGCAGTCAACAACGCCAACTATGCAGCCAACCCATGGCCTCCACAAATATCCCGACTTCCCCTCCAGCAAGTCCTTTCCCCTCTCATCCTCCACCCCAAAACAATCCACCCTAGAACAATATGCCTCAACCATTTCAACCTCAGCAACAACCCCAACCCCAGCAACAACAACCGCCACCTCGGTACCACCAAGTTCCACCCCAGGGAATTATGGCCCCCCACAGCAACAAAGGAGGCCGTTTGGTCCAAAGAGAGCCTATTACCCACCATTGCCAAAAACTTTGACAGATATTTTCAGCACCCTCATGGCCTCAAACACACTCATCCTACCCAGGGAAAGGCTCGCGTGGCCCCCGAATGTTGATACCTCCAGATACTGCGTCTACCACAGGCAGCCAGGACACACAGTAGAAAACTGCTTTCAATTTAAAGATTACATCTACAATATGAATGATGAAGGTGGAATTGACTGGGATGAAATGAGGCGATACATCGCCACTCTCAAAGCTAGGAGACCTCCTCCTAGGCCATAGTTCCAACAACAACAGCAACTACAATAGCAGCCGCAGCTACAACCACAACAACAGCCTCAACAAGCACAACCACAACAGCCCAACATGGGTATAATCCAGAATCTATTACCGGAGCACCAACCGCCCAATCACCAGGTCAACCCCCTCTCCTCCTTTCGGAAGTTGGGAGAGAGTAGGTGTGGCACCTGGAAAGTACCTCCGTTCTTGCTACCACCAACCCTATCGTCAGGCAACCCCCTCACCCTGCCCGGGTAGCACCTCTCTCTCATCAGCCCGCATCACAACCTATAGTATGGCCTTCACCATTTCCACAGCCATTACGTCCTCTCATTCACACCCCTCCCACTAACTCACCAATGACCTATCAACTAACGCCTTCCACTATGCCCTCGCACCCTCTAACCTTCTCTCACCCCTCCATTTTGCCATCCACCTCTACTGCATCTACCCCTATGCCTTCCAAACCTCTTATCATCCGTCAACCGTGTGTGACCCCGCCTGTCTCCACCATGCCTCTACCTTCCAAACCCCTTACCTTCCATAGCCCATATGATATCCCCTCTACCTCCACCATGCCTCAACCTTCAAAATCCCTTACCTTCCATAGCCCTTATGATATCCCCTCTACCTCCACCATCCCTCCACCTAACAAACCCCTCATCAGAATCCCTGCTCCCATCATCACCCCTGCTTCATCAACCATTCCTCCACCACTACCCCTCAAACCCCTGCTAAAACCCACATATAACCCCATAGAGGTGCAAAAGCCGCAAGCAATGGTGCTCCGGAGTGGAAGGATTTTCCACAAGGTTTTTCCCCAGAACAGTCAGAACCCCGAGCAGTCTCAGTCAGAGAAAGACAATGGAGAGTAGCCAGAAAAATCCATCCCTGGAACACAGTATGATTTGTTAAAACACCTGGACAAGACGCCTGCTCGGATCTCCATCCTTGAGCTACTTCAGAGATTCACATCCCATCAGGCAGCCTTAATGGAATATCTTCAAAGGGTCATGGTGAATGAAAACCTCCCTGTAGAAAAGATTTCGGCCGTTATGATGTCGACAGACACACAACCGGCCATTGTGTTCCACAACCATGAGCTCGCCCCCAAGGAAGCTCGAAAGTATGCGTTGTGTGTTTCAATAAAAATCAATGGAGTGTCCATACACCCGTGCTTGGTGGACACGGGCACGTCCATAAATGTGATCTCCATGAGCACCCTCCAGTTATGTGGGGTCAGTGAGGAACAGATAAGACCGTCTTCAATCACAGTCACAGCTTATGACAATAGCAAAAGGCCACCATAGGGGATGCTTATCTTGAGGGCAGAGTTAGGCCCTGCGTTAGTCTCTACGGAATTCCATGTCCTCGACATGGATCCCACATTCAAGGTTATACTGGGTCGCCCCTATATTGAAGTCATGGATGTTGTGCCTTCCACCAACCACTAATGCCTAAAGTTTCCATACAATGGGAGGATTATTAAAGTGATCAGTACACCTGTCCTTCATACAGTGGATGCTATTAATACATCTCTGCCATCTGTTTGGCCGTCTCATCGGCCCATATTGTCACTACTGGATTTAGGGGACCCATCCCGTATTCCTCTGACACCAAAGAAGCCACCCTCAGCACCAACGTCACGTCTCCCTTCTCATTCTAAATGATTGGAGATAATGAGAAATATCGGCTATCAACAGGGCAAAGGCTTGGGCGTTCAATTGCAGGGAAGACTGAAACCACTAAAGAAAATAAGGTTGAGCCACAAGTTTGGCCTAGGCTTTAAAGGACCGTTCGAGACGGATGGGAAACCCCTCACGTGGACCGTATCCTCTCATTTCAAGAAGGGGCCCATTGTTCAGATGAGGGATTACTCGCAAGAAACACATAGGGGATTGCATGTTGTATACTTGGCTGAAAAATATTCAAGGGCCGCTAAGAGAGATAAGATCAAAGATCCGGAATGCGAATGGAGTAAATGGTTCGGCATACAAGAATTTTCCATTACAATAGAGAGAATGTTCTCGCCCTCGCAGCTGGAAGGGCCGCCATTGATCTCTGAAATGCCCGGGGATATCACTACTGTTGCCAGAATTCCAAACCATCCTCGTCAAGAGGACTCTGTCACCGGCGGATCCTCATCCGTCATCAACATTGCCATCGACGGCTCGTTAGCTGTCATCTTCTCATTTCACTCACCTCAGCCCTCGTTGTTGTCTTCTTCCTGGGCCAGACGGTTGTCTGATGATCTTCCCAGGTCCCCTTCTTTACTTACATACCTGCGTGGGTTTCTCAAACTGCGCCAGGTTTTCAATCATGATCTGCTCTATGAGCCTCCCAACACTTTAGCCATAATCACTTTCCCCCCTTCTCCGATCTCTTTTCATTGCTTTGTCATCAAAAATGAAAATGAAAAAAAAAACGTCAATTTTCAAACCCCTCAACAGCACATCATCGTTGAGGAAATCTCCTACATCTCCCACGAGTGTGTCCCGCCCTGCGGTCCACTCATCCAAGGTCCTGTGAGCGACCTTTTCTACCCCTCCTCTGAGGGGTCCTTCCCTGTACATTCTTCACCATCCCCTTCAGCCTTTTCTCCTTATGTAAATAATGTGAGTCAAGCTAGGGATAATAAGTCAAGGGCAGTACCCAAAAGAAAATTCAAGGGTAGGCAGATCCCCCGTCGATTCCTTCTAGATTTAGCCACCAAGTGTCAAGCCCTTCTATCTATCCGTCAATTGCTAGAAAATCCCATCCAGCTACCGGAGATAGAATGTGAGGGAAATTGTGCGATTGATGAAGGATATGGGGTTTATGAAATCACCGATGAAGAATGCCCTATTGAAGAAGAGGATGAAGAATATGAGGACTCGACCGGCGCATATGCTAGTGGGATGAGGAGATTCGATGAGCCGTCAGCCGCCGTAGAAGTGTCCACCAAAGAAGTCAACTTGGGAACCGAGGAAGACCCTAGGATTGTCCTCATAAGTGATAATTTACCACCCTGTGAAGAAGAGGCATTAATTGAGTATAAGGACATGTTAGCATGGAGCTACGAGGATATGCCGAGTTTAGATTCCACCTTGGTCGAACACCGCTTAACTCTAAAACAAGAGTCCGTCTCGGTAAAATAAAGGTTAAGGCGTTTCCACCCTCAGATGGCTTTGAAAATGAAAGAAGAGGTCGACAAGCTCCACAAAGCCAGGTTCATTAGATTCATCCTTTATCTTCAATGGGTGGCGAACATTGTCCCGGTCATGAAGAAGGATGGGAAAGTCAGGATTTGCATCGACTTTTGGGACCTTAACTGCCCGTGTCCAAAGGATGATTTTCCCTTGCTTGGAAGATCGTCCGGCAAGGCTTCTACTGATCCACTATGAAAGAGGGTTGTGATGTCTATGTCCGTAGGTGCGTCAAGTGCCAGTTTCACGCCGATAAGATTCATTCACCATCTTTCTCACTGCATCCAGTATCCTCCCCATGGCCTTTTGATGGGGACATCACATCCCATGCCCACGTTTACCGTTCGTCTCCTCACCCCGGTTGTATCCGGCATGGTTTAGTCATTTAATTTTGAGTCCTATGTAATTTTATTTGAGTCATTTGATGTATTTTCCCTTTTATTTGAGTCATGTTCTTAGGTCTTGCATTTATTTTCCTAAGTTTGAGTGTCATTAGATTGTGTAATGTGCTATTGGGTCCAATTCTTTGGGCTTGGCCCATGAGCCCCCCCTACCCCCTCGGTTATTTGTCATTGAGTCAATTGTCAGGGACTTTTGTAGAAATGTGGGTTTCCTATATATAGGACCCCATTTCCCCCCATTTCAACTTAATGAATGAATCAATGAAAAATGCCATTTGAGTATCCAAAGCTTAGTTTAGTGGAGTGATTCCAACATTTTTTGGATGAGAAACCCTAGGGGAAAGATTCCCCACCCTTCCCTCTCCTAATCCCTCTTTTTCACTCCACTTTCTCTCTCCTCAACACCCAATTTCGAATTTTCTTCTCTCTCCTCCTTTCCCAACCACCTCAACCCCCACCTACCATCATTAAAGCCCTCCACTTCCCCATGGCCTCCATTACTCCACCCCCCTAGTCCCAAGGAGATCCCTCACCATTCCAACACCATCCTCCACATTCCAACACCACTTTCCCCATTCCAACACAATCAACCCCTTCCCCACACAACCCCACAACTTCCAAAGCATATTTGAATTTGAAATCCACCCTTCCCTCCACTCACTTGTGCCCCCCCCTCACCTTCTCCTCTCACCCACCTTCCCAAATTCGTAGCTCCTCCTCCCACCACCTGTTAGACCCCCTTCTAGACCCCATTCTTCCCTTCCCCCACCTTAGAACACCCCCTCCTAGACCCCCTCACAGCCCGGGCTTTCCCCACACTCATCCACCCCCATTTCCCCTCCCATATACCCCATTCCCCCCCATCATCATCAACCTACAGCTCTCAACTGAAGATCTACAGCAGAGCAGCAGCTTGCAGCGGCCACCACGATCACCTCCGGATGAGTTTGAAGACCCAAGAGCCATTGTCGGAAGCGTCTTCCAGTCTCCTTCGCAACCGAAGTGGTTTCGTCTTCTTCCGATCTTCGAGCCATCCTAGAGGTCCATTCTTCCACAGCTGCGCGGTTCTGCCTTGGCTAAGGACCTGAACCAGTTTAGAAGCTCTGCCACGACAGACCCTGAAGGAATCAGTCTTCAAGTGCTTCTTCAAAGTTCCTCTTTGGCCTGTCTAGTTTCAGATTCAAGAAGCAGAAGTTCATTCAGCATCCGGGAGCAGAAGTTACCAATTTTCTCCCCCGAACGCGCGGTTCTACCTTCTACAGTCTGCACCGACCCCTCCTCACTCTTCTGGTTCCACAGATTGTCTCTGACCTATTCTGGTGTCCCCATTTCTTTTGCTGCAAATAGGACTCACCCATGGTTCTAACGGCGCTGACGGTATCAAATTTTGAGTTAGGGAGCGGCCAGGACAGCCTCTGCATCCTACTGTTGGTGACCTGCCCCTGCTAGTTTGAGAAACAGAGGCCCTGTTCAAGCTCCTGCCCCGACCAGCAGCGACTCCAGAAGAAATTAAGAAAATTCTGAGGCATTCCCCTTCCATCTACGAAGGTTTTCCCTCTGGTTTCGTTGTCAAAAAAATTCCTGATCAAGATCTACAGCAGCAACACCGACTCTCTGTCCCGGCTCGCAGACAGCAAGCAGATTTGGCGTCCACCCTTATTCCTCGTTCTTTGCTTTAGTTTCCCCACCCCGCTTGACCGGCTGAAGGTCCCTCCCTGTGTGGAGGTAGTATTGATTGTAATTTCTATTAACCCCCACCCCAAGATCCCCCTCCTACGTGAGGTGTAGTGTTGTAACTTGTTTGGGCAGGTCAAGCGACACCGCCGCGGCGTGTGGGGATCCACTCGCCTCCCCGCTCGCCCTCGTCTCCGACCGGGACCAGTTTCTTCAATCCGGTCGAGTAAGTGCTCAAACCTTCACTCCACTTAGTGCTTATCTTTCAATATTAGTTCTAATTCCGCTGGTTATGCGAGTGAGAGCCCGATCCTCAAGCCCCATAAACTTGAGTGATCACCGTGGGAATATTACAACCGGTGCCTTTGGCACTTTGTCGGCCCCCTTGATTTGGGCATCCCCACCCTTTGGGAATCAAGTCTTGGCCTTGCTGGCCCTCTACCAGCAAGGGCCCAACCCCACATCCTCCCCTTGGCATTGCCAAGTCACCCCGGGCTTGGGTGAGTGACGATAGAGCGGTGGCCCAATTTGGCCCGTTTTGAATGCGATTGTGCTTGCTTGCATTAGGTCCGAGGTCGTGTCACATCACCTTTCTCCATGTGGGCGTTCGACATCATTGGTCCCCTGGGTGATCCTAACTCCCTCACCAAGCAGAAATCTTTCATCCTCACTGCGACGGAGTACTCCACCAAATGTGCCGAAGCCGAAGCTTATGCGGAAATCAAGGCGTCAATAGTCTACAAGTTCATCATGAAGAATATCCTTACCAGGTTCGGCATCCCTAGCACAATCATCACCGACAATGGGCCACAGTTCATTTCTCAAGACCTTCAAGACCTCTGCAAAAGGTACGCAATCGCATTGCATCATTCATCACCTTATTACCCACAAGGTAATGGCCAGGCGGAGCCACCAACAAAACATTGATCAAAATCATAAAAAAAACGTGCGAGTCTAGTAAGTTTTCAGACTGGCCAGAAAAGCTTATCGAAGCTCTATGGGCCTATCGCACTTCGATCCGTACCCCCACCGGGTAGACTCCGTTTACCCTTACTTATGGGATGGAAGCGGTAGTCCTGTACGAGACTTTAATTCCTTCTCTCAGAGTACAATTGGATGAGGAATTTCCCCTCGACGAACGTCGTAATTCACTCCTTGCCCAGTTGGAACTCTTAGACGAGAAGCGGATGGCCGCTGCCGAGCATGCACGTGTTTATCAAAATAGACTCGCTCGCTTTTACCAAAAGAAAGTCATTGAGAGAAAATTTAAAGTCGGCGAGATGGTTGTAAAAAGAATTTTTGTCAAACCTGGAGGGTTGCGTTTTAAACTTCAACCCAATTGGGAAGGACCATATGTGGTTTAGGTTGCGTACCCCGGTAACACCTACAAGCTAGTCAATGCTGAAGGAACCGAGTTATCCCAGCCCTGGAATGGGCTTTATCTTAAGAAATACTACCCTTAGATAACCATAACAACTGGCATGGTACGAGGACCATCGGAGTTGGAAAGCCACTCTTCGATCCTTGTAGTTTAACTCAGGGTTAACCTGCGCATACTCCCACACCTATCTTTCGGGATCAAACGAAGCGGAACTCGAGGGAAGCTATAATAAAAAAAAAGAGAGAATGCCTGGTGTTCATTATACAGTCAAGTCTTTGCATTTGTTCTTCATATTAGGATAGGACCCATTAAGGTTCGGTAGGTCTCGGGTCTTGGCCCGCCAGAACCGTGGATATTCCTGTCCGGTCATGTCGGCTTACGCCCACTAAAAGAAGGCAACACGCACACACGCAGCTATTTTATCCAAAACGTTGGTAGTATTGCTTATTATGGGGCTGTGCTTGGAGGTCTCTAGGGAAGTCGTAATCTTTGTTATCTTCCTCCTCGACCCAATGAGACAGTCGGCATCCTTAAAACGCTAGTAAAAGGGAACCAAAATACCATACCCTGAAGGCGAGAGTAGGATTCATCTCCTCGAACTCGAGTCAGAGCACGAGAAGAGGGCAGTGTCCCCACAGGCATACAAGAGGGATTCCCACATATCAAATCATCATGTCTCCCTCAGAAAAAAAGAAAAAGAAGAGAAGAGATAAATCAAAGTCAAATGAAAGCCTGGTCATGGCCGTGCCTTATTTCAACAAGCGAAACCCCTCAAAACAAAAGTTAAATTCCACAAAGGGGCAACACAATCCTGTTCGAGGTTTGGGCCGAAGTCGCCCAAAAGGGAAAGGTCGAGTAGGTCCCAGTTGGCTTGTTGGGTTAACGGTTTTGCCGGTCCTCTCGGAAGTTTTATCTCACCACACTCTTCTTTCTCCCCTCGAAGATGAAAGCTCAATGGAAATCGTGAAAGGCGCGCCCCGCTAAGGCAAGCGACCTCGTTTTAGCACAACACACATGTAATTGTCTACTTCGAAAAGTAGAAGCCATCGCCGCGAAGGAGTCTCGATATTTCTGACCGGTCAAGACCTCTATCTACTACCTCGGTGATTTCTTACTTTAACCTCGGGCTTAGGTCAATGCAAGCGCGTCCCCAATAGGTGCGACGTTGTCTGATTCCGAGTCAGCGTCGCGCGGTTGACCGTTAGGGTTCCAAGGTGTTCCATCCTATACCATCTAGAATTGTGAGGAATTAGACCCAGGTCGGGCAAATCTTTTACCTCAAACACTCTTTCGGCGTATCCTTGCGGTCGGAAGCAACTGGGAGCCTAAGCATGGCATGACGGTTTTGTCATCAGGTTAAGTCTTAACCGGCAGGATTATCACTTGAGGAGTCTATGGGTCCAAATTTATCTAGATGTGCGTACAGGATACCTGGGAGGTTAGTAAGAAACCCTGTCTTCATAAGAATCAGATGCCATAAGGACGGTCACTAGGCATTAGTTATCTCAAAAAAAAATACATCCAAAGTGGCCCTCGGAAGATGCCTTAAGGTGAGTCCCCAAGTGGGAATTCTCTTGGAACATGTTAACCCCGCATACGCTACTTAAGAACGATTTAAACACCCCTAGTCCAAAAACCATGCCTGTTGTAATAACAAGTGTTTTTCAAAAACAAAAAAAATACTACAAAACAAAAAAAAACAAAACAAAAAATACATAACAAAAAATACATAAAAAATTTTTTGCATCTGTGTGATCTAATTTGTGTGCTACATTATTACATTATGTTCCCATTTGCGTGCCCGTGTGTTGCATTCATTATCTTTACTCTTGTCTTAATTGATAAAGGCTTGGCCCCTTGACCCATCATCAAGGACAGTCGAAACAAACATTTGCTTGTTGAGCAAGGGGCCAAGTCAGAACGGAAAAATTGACTTGTTTCATTGAGCAATGTGTACAGAATTGAAAAGTAGGAACGAAGGCAGAAGATAGGAAACTGAACATTTCTTCCTTTATTTCCTTCTAGAAATTGTACATTAAGTTATGTCCTCCCTCTCAGTGTTACCCCTTTCTCCACTCTCCAGGCAAGGAACTCTAGAGGGTGTTGCCAAACCATGCAAGGCGGAGCCTCTACTACTCTGTACCCCTCTTCCCGTCTCTGCTCCCCGTCAATCGACAGGGGCGGCGAAGAAGATACTAACACGAAAGCCACGCTCTCATGCTCTTCAGTAGCGCTCTTCACCATCTCTTAGCCACTATTCAGCAAGACCGAGGCTGGTTCGGAGTTCAAATAGTTGGGCCTCCATGGCCCTCCGTTCCTCCCTCTCAGTCAATCTGTCGGCTCTCTCTCTCTCTCGGTGTCTCTTTCCCTTTCTGCGCGTTCTCTCTCTCTATCCTCCCTTTCCAGCTGAAGGGTAATCCTCAGCTCCACGGCGTCCCAAGAGGACCATCGTCTGGCGATGCCACAACTCTTCCTCCAGTTCCGCTATTCTGGCTTCCCCCTGCGCGGTACGGGCAAGTGCATCTTGCACCTCTTTCGTCTACCAAGTCTGCCATTTCAGATATATGGAGGCACGAATAAGTGAAATTCAATGACAAGACTCTCACCTGTGTGGAGAGCATTCCTTCTGCCTCCGCAGCTCGCTGCGTAGTATGAGCAAGCTACTCATGAAGCAAATCGAGTTTAGAAGTGGGGATCCATAGACTAGAAGAGACACCATCCGCCCCTATTGCTGAGGAAGCCGCATCAAGCTGGGCGCGCTACAACACACATAAGATGACACTGAGGACCTAGCACCATGAATCTTGATCTATGATCGTGTACATGAAGGCTTACCGAAGAACTCAAGGCTGCGCGAGTATCATGTAGCTGTCGCTTCGTGCCTATCAGTCGAGCTTGCAGGTTCGCTATCATATTGTCGCGAACATCCTATGGCCAGGGCATAGGTTAACATACAAAAAGAAAAAAAAGAAAAAAAAGAGAAAAGAAAAAGAAAAGGAAAAATATGTTCAATTCCACGGTTCCTTCAGGATGGAGTCGCTCAGCATACATCACCTAATAGAGGCGTAGATAATCTTCGTTGTCTTGAGCGTGTGACTCCACGGGATTGCCACCCCATTGCCAATCCTCATATTGCTCGGGGATCCGCACTCTCCAATCAACGGAGGTCGCAGGCCCCCGTGTCTTCCTCCCCACAGGTAGTGTTGTGGTCATGTCCACCCATTCTTGGGCGAGCCCTAGAGTCCTCATGGTCAATCGTAGCCGAAGTGGCTCGATTTCGTTCAAACAGTGCATCCAGAGGTCACGTCTGAATCGGGCACGGCTAGTTATGACCCATGGCTGATCGACATCGGTCATGCCCGCATAAGGCCTCCAGACCACCTAGGTCAGGTCACACACATCTTCTTAATAAAAAAAATAGATAATGGAATAAAAACCACCATCGCCGCGGGGAACTCTTGCAACTCACGTCTTAACACCATCAACTAGTAGGATAGAGGGGCTGGGTTCGTGATGGGTTGCCACCGCCTCGCCAGTGGCACCGCCATTGGACGTCAATGACGAGCCTTTCCCATTGGGAGATAATAATAGCTCCACAACTGGACCATCGTGTGTCGTTAACACACACACACACACACACATATATATATAAAAGAAAAGAGAGAGAGAAAAGAAGGGGAGGGATACCTGGATGAATGGCGTGAAACCACTCACTGTTACCTCTCTGTCTGCCCTCTCAGACAGACCCGCAAATAGATGCGCCAACATGGTTGCTCCCCAGGCGTATCGTCCCACTTTCTCAGGGTCTACCAGGAATTCTAAGAAGCGGCAATGAATGTTGTCTCCTTTCGAGCCCAGCAACAGTTTCCCCAATAGGAAGAAGAGGAATCTCCTCAAATCCATGTTGGCTCTCTCCCAATTGCTCGCATCTACACAGTAGATAGCGCGGCATCCTCTTTCAGTCCTCTCCATGAACCCTTCCAAGGACACATCATCACGAGAATAAATGTCAGTAAGCCCCAACGTCTCCATAATAGGCGTCTTGGCTACGGACCTGTTCTTACGATCATCCAGGTCCAGTCCTAGTTGTTGCGACTGGTGCGATATATTCAGAGGGCGGGTGAATGAATCCCCAATAAAAAATATTGCGGAATTAAAAACTCAGATGGCTTAATCAATTGAGCACTCAACAGCAAGCTGTCACGTAGAAGAGACTTTTAACTGAACTCAATATAAACTAATGAAGCAACGGAGCTTTTCCCTTTTCGCAACCGTGAACTAAGAAACACAGACTCACATATCAGATGTAATTCTACTGAGCATATGAACAAGCACTTCACAAACAAGTTAACTCCCCAGGATAACTCAAATAATCACGCACGCAACCTGTGAAGGGGAGATAGATGATATGGACGAGCACACAAAGCAAACCACGGTAGACAAGATTTTTAGGTGGTTCGATCCTCCAGACCTACGTCCACCCCTCACTCCAAACCGGAGTGAGGCTTCCACTAGCAACAGCTAGAACCTCAGACTCAGTCTGCAAACAAATGCTGCCTAACAGCTTGACCAGGAGAACAACCTCCCCTCTTCCTCCAGACCGGAGGGAAACCACTAGTGACTACCCGTCACTAGCAACCAGAGACTGAAGTCTCTCTTCCTCCAACCAGGAGGGAACCCAGTAGTGACTACCCGTCACTAGCAACCAGAGACCGAAGTCCCTCTTCCTCCACCTAGGAGGGAACCCATAAGTGACACCCAGCCACTTGCAACCGGAGACACCAGGTCTCCCTTCTCCTGAATCCACAGGAGGAACCCAACCTCAAACCAGAGAATCGGAAGAACAACGATGATCAGATAAAAAAAAGAAAAACAATAAATGATAAAAATCACAGCGACTGAAAGCTGGAAATGACACATACAATGTGGCTCTCGCAGAGCTGACTGGCCTGGATTTGATCCACGGTCCAGTAGGGACTAATCTTCTGATGAAGCTTCTTTTCTTCTTCACGAGCTCTCTATCTCTCTTTTCTCTTGTTCTTTTTCTTCTTCTGCTTTCATACTCTGCCTCTCTTTTTCTTCTCTGCTCTTCTCTTCTCTCTCACTATCTTTCTTTTTCTCTCGATCCTCACGAGCTCTCTCTCTCTTTCCTTTTCTTCTGCAACTTCTCTTTTCTTCTTTTCTTCACTCTTTTTCTTCCTTTAGGATCGTGCAGACTCTGTCTCCGCTTCTACTTTGATCACAATCAGTCTTCTTCTGAGGAAGAAGCTCCATATTTATAGCAGCAACAGCTAGGGCGTGTGTCCTCTTTGTCCAGAGAGTACCTCGGATCACGTGCCAGGTGCCAACCTCGGGTCACGTGCCCAATCATCAGCTTGAATCAATCCACAGGAAGAGAAGAAAGGGATGCATCGAGTTAGTTCAGGATTTGAACTAAGCGTGTACAGACATTGTGTATTAGCGTGAGGCAACTGAATGCACTGACTTGCTCATGACTGTATAGACTCTGCGTGGATGACCAGACAATGTAGAGACTTGCACATATGCATGAACAAGTGGCGATGTACAGACTTTGTATATAATGCACAGAGCCATGAACGGACTTTGTCTTGAAGGATGCATATGCATACAGGAATGTATGGACTTTGAATATGAATGCTTGGTCATGCCTTCAACGAGTGTACAGACTCTGGATGTACTGTGCAAACGATGCACAGATATGCTCTGAACACGGGCTGTATAGACTTTGTTTGAGAGAGATGCACACATGCACATAGGAAAGTATGCACAATGAATATGGATGTACTGACATGCCCTTGACGAATGTATACACTTTGTATGCAATGCGCAAAGCAATGTACATACTTTGCAATGCCTATTGAGAAATCATGTGACAACGACGTACAGACTTGCTGTAATGATGCACAAACATAACATAAAGGAATGTGCAGACTTTGTGTGCGTGCATGCTGCAAGGCAACGTATAGACACTGGCTGTATAGACTTGCATATGCATGGAGAGGCAAGGTAATGTATAGACTCTGGCTGTACAGACTTGCATATGCATGGAGAGGCAAGGCAATGTATAGACTCTGGCTGTACAGACTTGCATATGCATGGAGAGGCAAGGCAATGTATAGACTTAGTGTATGCATTCTAGGCAAACGCTGTACAGACTTTAAGAGATGATGCATGCACAAGTAGAGACGTTGATGCTGTACAGACTTTGAGAGATGATGCATGCAAAAGGAATGACGATGCATGCACAAGGAATGTACAGACTTAACATGAGATGCTAAGTGAGACGATGATGCTGTACAGACTTTGAGAGACGATGCATGCACAAGACGCTATGTGAGATGGTAAGACAATGTGCAGACTTGATCGTTGCAGGCAGACGATGTATAGACTTTAAATCAAGAGATGATGCATGTACAAACGATGCAATGTATAGACTCAAGATCAAGAGATGCACTGGCTGTACAAACTTTGTGCGTGTGCTAAAGCAGTGAACGTAGGTAATGATAGGAATGTATAGACTTGCGTTCATGCAGTAATGTATAGAGTTGAACGCGTGCATGCTATGCGATGTATAGACTTAATGGTTGTGTGAGCATGCAGCATCCAATGTATAGACTTGCGAGTGCAGCAGCCAATGTATAGACCTGCGAGTGTGTGAGCATGCGTTGCAATGTACAGACTTTGCCACACCTACACCAAGACGATGTACAGACTTGCTGCTGAAGAATGTACCGACTTGTCTGATGCAATCTAGGCAAAAACTCTATACAGACTTTATAGCGTGCAGACATTGAATATGCATAAACCAACCGTAGAGTGTACAGACTTTGCTGAGGGATGCACACATGCAAAATGAACATGGATGAACAGACTAAGCCACGAGCTGAGCTCTAACGAATGTATAGACTCTACGTGCAAGAAACCTGACGATGTATAGACTCTGTTAATGCACTGATCAAGCTACCTGACGATGTATAGACTCTGTTAATGCACTGATGCATAGTATGCATATGACAGAAATTGAACCGATGCAGTGAGAGAAAGAAAACAAGAATGCAATCTATATACCAGAACATTCAAACAGAATAATGCATTCAAAACATCATTTCATCATCATTCTTATGTGGAGACTCATTGAGTTGCTATCATCAAAACAACCAAACAACAACACCCTATCATCAAATCACAAGGGGCACAACAATCTCCCCCTTTTTGATGATGTTAACACAATAAGTTACACAGACTCAGCAAACAATTCTCCCCCTTTGACACAATCAAAAAGGTTTGTGAGTGGAATGAAAGACATGTATGAAGTCTGATACCAATTCTCCCCCATAGAAACATGCAAAGAGAGTATTGAATATAAGAACTCCCCCTATCAACATGAAAGTTTGACAACTCTCCCCCTTTGCATAGTACATGTTCTCCCCTTGGGATGCTATCAAACAAACAATTATTCTCCCCCTTTGCCATCAACAAAGAGGAGGTAAAAAATAAGGGAAGAAGGACATCTGACTGGCATTCTGAGCAAGTAGTTCAAGAATTAAGCATTCTAAAGCCCAGAGTCTTCAGTCATATGAATTTAGAAGCTGCTTAGAGATAGAATTCTTGTTTGAAGGTTATAAAAGTTAGAGTTCATGCACTACAATCATTGAATGAGTTTGCTATGCATGATAATAGCAATAAACCAGAATCACATTTGAGCATGAGAGATTCAGTTTCAAAGTATCTTACTTTCTTAGACTCAGTAAAATTTGTTAAGAGATACCAGGTCATGTATTGAAATTAAACAATTTGACATACCTGAATTTTCTCTTAGAAGGAGCAGCATTTTCAATTTGATTTCATTAAGGGCATTCAGGTGCCATTTGTCTTTTTGCGTAAGGGTACACGTTTATCAGACGCCAGTACCCCTAGATACTCAACATGATGGACCATTCTGCCTATAATCAAATTCAACAGGAATGATTTGCACCTTTTTGTGTGAAGGTACACGTTTATGAGACGCAGGTACCCCCAGGTACTCAGTGAAACCACCCTACTGTTTTGATCTTTTATACAGAGATAACTGATACACATCATGACATACGTGTTGTCCATTTCTTTGATGGATCACTCAGTTTCTCAGTGCTTTATAAGTCATTGCTCTACCAATGTTATTTTTCAAATATTTTTCAAGATTTTTTAAAAATTTTCTTAGTTGTCCTTTATTTGTTTCAGAATGACTTGTTTAAAGACAATACACAAACTTAGCCTTCTCTAACAGGATTTCAGGTGAGTTTTCAGATTTCAGACACAATTAACTTTGTCTGACATGTAATGAAATAAGGGTTGAGAGTTATTATCAATTATCAACACTCTTATTTACTGATTGTAATATTTAAACTCTAAAGTTTATAAAATTTAAACCATTAAGTCAGTCTTTAAGCAATTAAAATTCTTATAAAGGAAGAAGTCTGTTTTCTATTGCTTAAGAATTAGAACTAACTAATAGATTGCCATATTGTCAGACTCAACTCATCAGGGTCAAGGGCTTTAATGAATTTAAGAGAGAAAAGAATTTGAGTTTCAATGAAGTTGATGACCTCTCCGAATTACATACAACACTCCCCCTGTCTATATGCATGTGGTTTTGTAAATGAATGGGAAGAATTAGAGGAGAGAGAGCTTAGACATAATCATGGCTGAATGATATGCAGTGAGGATCATTTCTTTTTAGATTTTTCAAAATTGATGATATGCAATACACTGCTCTTACATGCATGCTTATGCAATGACTCTCTTTCAGATATTTCCTGAACATGAATGTCATGAACATTATGCACGGATAACCAAACTCCCCCTAACTATATGCAATAAGTGAGGTTTCCTAATGCAACATATGCAATATTATTATGCAGGGAAGTTGACAAATATGTATCATAACAAGAATGTATAATGCATTCATCAAAGGAGTTGTCATGATATGCATGCATCCGGAGCACACAAATTCAGAAGATAGAATTTAAACTAAGTTTTCAGAACTAACCTGAATAGTTCACTCCTGGGGGGTTTCACTTGTGAGTGCCTTAGATTATTAACCCCTTTATTCATCAGCTTCCAAGGCACACCTGCAGCACATTAATCATTTTGATCCTGCAGGAACCCAAGCAGTCTTGGGTCCTGTATTAGCAGTTACACTCCTAGCAGGTTTTCTCAACAAGTTTTTAGCTTGTTTATCATCAAAGCACATGATATGACAATTATACATAGAATGCCCAACTGCCCACAATAATGACATGATGTAATAGCCTTTGAGTTCTTTTTATGAACAGGATTATAATCATGGAATCTATGTGGATAAACATGGAAATTTCTGTTACTTACATGAAATTTTGGTTTACCATAACCTTCCCACCAGCATTCTGAAGCTCGGTGGCCAAGTTTTCCACATTCAAAACACACAGGAATCCTTTCTTTGAAAGCAGATTTATTTCTACCAAAATCATTTCTGTTTGCAGGGAATTTGGTAATTTCAGAATTAAATTTTTTTCTCTGAACATGCCAACAATCTTTTGCCCTATGGCCTGGCTTCCCACAATTGAAGCACCTACCATGCTGATTTATGACAGTAGATTTATTCTTATTGATAACATTCTGATGGACATGATTAACATGAGGATAGAATTTTCTCTTGTCTTCAGCTAACTAGCACTGAACAGCAACATGTCCCATTTTTCCATAATTATAGCAATGAATTTTCTTTTCTTTGGAGACATGCTTTCTAACCTGATTGTTTTGTTCAGCAGTTAAGTCATCCTTTTCCATCAAATTACACTCATGCATCAGATGACCGAACTTGTGACAGTAATGACAGATCATTTTCTTTTTAGATGCATGTGAGTGTGTGGGTAGAACATGCAAAGTGGGGACAGGAACATGTTGGTTCTTTTCTTTTTATTTTTCTGTTGTTTTCTTTTGAGCAGATAACTGAGAACCAGGAAGGTTCTGAGGGCTGTGAGAAGTGGAGCTGGAAACAAAGGAAGTTTGAACTTTGTTTTTCAAACTCTTCTTGTTTGAAGGGTTATAGCCCAACCCCTCCTTCTGAAAATTAGCCTTTGTTCCTAGAATCTTGTCCAGATTATCTTTTTCGTCCACAAATTTTGACAAGGAATTATTCAAATCCTTAATTTCATTTTCCAGAGAAACGATGCGTATTTCATAACTGGCAATCTCTTGTTCATTGTAATTTACACATTCGCTTAGCACTTTGTTTGTAGTTTTATATTCCTCAACTTCTTGTTCCAGATTTCTCAATTTTTCATATTTTTCAATGTAAAGAGATTTTCTTTTTTCTAAGAAAAGAAGTTTCTCTGACATAGCAGTTTTTAACTGCTTCAATCCTTCAACCTCTTTAGTTAATTTGTCATTTTTTGATTTCAGATTTTTAGTTTCTTCAACAGAGCCTTTATCAATTTTCATTGAGCTCATTTTATCATTCAGCTCTTCCTCTATTTGTTTAAGCTTCAGAATCTTATTTAACAGATCTCTGTTTTCTTCCTTTAGGGAAACAATTAACTCCTTCTGCCATTCTAAATTTGTGTGAAGATTTTCATTTATTTCCTTGAGAAAAGGACACTCATTGCATGCAGATTTACCAGAACATATTATTTGAGCCTGGAGTTTTTCACATTGTTTCCTAAGACATTCATTTTCAGATTTTAGAACATCCAATTCAGAGCTAACACATTCAAATTCTTTCAATAGTTTTTCATTCTGAACTAAATTATTAAAATGAACCTGATCATCATCAATCGAGCTAAGTTTTTCTTTTAGTTCAAAAATTTCACATACAAGTTCTTGATTTTCTTCTTTAAATAAGCCAATTTGTTTCTTAAGCACTTGGACTTCAGACAAGCATGCATCATAGGATTGTTTTCGTTTTAAGCAATTTTCACATGAGGACTCTGAACTATTCAGATCAATTTTATTTTTCAATTTTTTATATTATTTTCTTAACATCTCATGTGACTCATGTAACTCACCATATGCACCCTGCCAATCATCTAAAGTATAATTCTCGAAGAGGTTTACCTCATCATCATCATCTTCTTCATTTTGGCTGCCACTTTGATTTCTTCCGTTAGCCATCATGCAGTTGTCCTCATTTAACCTGTGAGCTAGCTTCAACACATCCAGAATGTCCTTAGCAGACCTGCAATCATGAAGGCAAGAATGTAAGGCTTTCTCAATAGCTGCTTTCATCAGATTCAAGGCTTTTTGATTTTCTCCATCCTTTGATCTGTGACTGTCGGTCCATTTGGACACTTTCTTTGGTAATCTGTGAGGACCGTGTGAATTTAACTTCAACAGATCAGGATTAACTGATATAACATATTTGCGCAGACTTACAAACCACACATTAAAATTAGAGCCGTTGAAAATCGGTGGATCACCCATGGAAACAGATCAGATTAATGCAACAGAAGGTAAGTTCAAAAATGCACCAAAGATGACAGGATCCTCTGCAGATCGTTGGATCTGATCAGTCAGAAACCTGCTCTGATACCAATTGTTGGGACTGGTGCGACATATTCAGAGGGGGGGGGTGAATGAATCCCTGATAAAAAATATTGCAGAATTAAAAACTCAGATGGCTTAATCAATTGAGCACTCAACAGCAAGCTGTCACACAGAAGAGACTTTTAACTAAACTCAATATAAACTAATGAAGCAACGGAGCTTTTCCCTTTTCGCAACCGTGAACTGAGAAACACGGACTCACATATCAGATGTAATTCTACTGAGCATATGAACAAGCACTTCACAAACAAGTTAACTCCCCAGGATAACTCAAATAATCACGCATGCAACCTGTGAAGGGGAGATAGATGATATGGACGAGCACACAAAGCAAACCACGGTAGACAAGATTTTTAGGTGGTTCGGTCCTCCAGACCTACGTCCACCCCTCACTCCAAATCGGAGTGAGGCTTCCACTAGCAACAGCTAGAACCGCAGACTCAGTCTGCAAACAAATGCTGCCTAACAGCTTGACCAGGGGAACAACCTCCCCTCTTCCTTCAGACCGGAGGGAAACCACTAGTGACTACTCGTCACTAGCAACCAGAGACCGAAGTCTCTCTTCCTCCACCCAGGAGGGAACCCACTAGTGACTACCCGTAACTAGCAACCAGAGACCGAAGTCCCTCTTCCTCCACCTAGGAGGGAACCCACAAGTGACACCCAGTCACTTGCAACCGGAGACACCATGTCTCCCTTCTCCTGAATCCACAGGAGGAACCTGACCTCACAGCCACTTGCAACCGGAAGAACAACGATGATCAGATAAAAAAAGTAAAACAAGAAATGATAAAAATCACAGCGATTGAAAGCTGGAAATGACACACACAATGTGGCTCTCGCAGGAGCTGACTGGCCTGGATTTGATCCACGGTCCAGTAGGGACTAATCTTCTGATGAAGCTTCTTTTCTTCTTCACGAGCTCTCTATCTCTCTTTCTCTTTTCTTTTTCTTCTTCTTCTTTCATACTCTGCCTCTCTTTTTCTTCTCTGCTCTTCTCTTCTCTCTCATTGTCTTTCTTTTTCTCTCGATCCTCACGAGCTCTCTCTCTCTCTTTCCTTTTCTTCTGCAACTTCTCTTTTCTTCTCTTCTTCACTCTTTTTCTTCCTTTAGGATCATGCAGACTCTGTCTCCGCTTCTACTTTGATGACGATCAGTCTTCTTCTGAGGAAGAAGGTCCATATTTATAGCAGCAGCAGCTAGGGCGTGAGCAGGGCTTGTGCCCTCTTTGTCCAGAGAGCAACTCGGATCACGTGCCAGGTGCCAACCTCGGGTCACGTGCCTAATCATCAGCTTGAATCAATCTGCAAGAAGAGAAGAAAGGGATGCATCGAGTTAGTTCAGGATTTGAACTAAGCGTGTACAGACATTGTGTATTAGCGTGAGGCAACTGAATGCACTGACTTGCTCATGACTGTATAGACTCTGCGTGGATGACCAGACAATGTAGAGACTTGCACATATGCATGAACAAGTGGCGATGTACAGACTTTGTATATAATGCACAGAGCCATGAACAGACTTTATCTTGAAGGATGCATATGCATAAAGGAATGTATGGACTTTGAATATGAATGCTTGGTCATGCCTTCAACGAGTGTACAGATTCTTGATGTATGTGCAAACGATGCACAGATATGCTCTGAACACGGACTGTACAGACTTTGTTTGAGAGAGATGCACACATGCACATAGGAAAGTATGCACAACGAATATGGATGTACTGACATGCCCTTGACGAATGTATACACTTTGTATGTAATGCACTGAGCCATGTACAGACTTTGCAATGCCTATTAAGAAATCATGTGACAACGACATACAGACTTGCTGTAATGATGCACAAACATAACATAAAGGAATGTGCAGACTTTGTGTGCGTGCATGCTGCAAGGCAACGTATAGACACTGGCTGTATAGACTTGCATATGCATGGAGAGGCAAGGCAATGTATAGACTCTAGCTGTACAGACTTGCATATGCTTGGAGAGGCAAGGCAATGTATAGACTTAGTGTATGCATTCTAGGAAAACGTTGTACAGACTTTAAGAGACGATGCTTGCACAAGTAGAGACGATGATGCTATACAGACTTTGAGAGACGATGCATGCAAAAGGAATGACGATGCATGCACAAGGAATGTACAGACTTAACATGAGATGCTAAGTGAGACGATGATGCTGTACAGATTTTGAGAGACGATGCATGCACAAGACGCTAAGTGAGACGCTAAGACAATGTGCAGACTTGATCGTTGCAGGCAGACGATGTATAGACTTTAAATCAAGAGATGATGCATGTACAAACGATGCAATGTACAGACTTGAGATCAAGGGATGCACTGGTTGTACAGACTTTGTGCGTGTGCTAAAGCAGTGAACATAGGTAATGATAGGAATGTATAGACTTGCGTTCATGCAGCAATGTATAGACTTGAACGTGTGCATGCTATGCGATGTACAGACTTAATGGTTGTGTGAGCATGCAGCAGCCAATGTATAGACTTGCGAGTGTAGCAGCCAATGTATAGACCTGCGAGTGTGTGAGCATGTGATGCAATGTACAGACTTTGCCACGCCTACACCAAGACGATGTACAGACTTGCTGCTGAAGAATGTACAGACTTGTCTGATGCAATCTAGGCAAAAACTCTATACAGACTTTATAGCGTGCAGACATTGAATATGAATAAACCAACCGTAGAGTGTACAGACTTTGATGAGGGATGCACACATGCAAAATGAACATGGATGAACAGACTAAGCCACGAGCTGAGCTCTAACGAATGTATAGACTCTACGTGCAAGCAACCTGACGATGTATAGACTCTGTTAATGCACTGATCAAGCAACCTGACGATGTATAGACTCTGTTAATGCACTGATGCATAGTATGCATATGACAGAAATTGAACTGATACTGTGGGAGAAAGAAAACAAGAATGCAATCTATATATCAGAACATTCAAATAGAATAATGCATTCAAAACATCATTTCATCATCATTCTTATGTGGAGACTCATTGAGTTGCTATCATAAAAACAACCAAACAACAACACCCTATCATCAAATCACAAGGGGCACAACACTAGTAACCTCTGGGCAGCCTCTCTGTAGTCAGAGTACGTGATGCCAGTCAGCGCCTTGCCATCCACTTTCAGGCCCGTAATTTGGGCCACATCTTCCAGGCTGGGCACCATGTGCCCCCAAGGCATCATGAAAGTACAGCTCATTGGATCCCACCTTTCACTTAGTGCTTGGACGAGGGCAATGTCGAGCTTGATTGGCTCGATCCGAAGAAAGACTCCAAGCCCCATCACGTCTAGCCTGGCCTTCTGAAAATCCGGGAGACCCCTGTATGCAACCACTTCCAACTATCATGGGATATGTGATTTCATCACACCCTGCGCATACACAATGAGGGGTTTTGTCAAAGGGGAGGAAGAAAGAATGAGAGAAGGGGCAATAAAGCTCATCTTACGAGTTGCAATTGGATCCTTTCACTGAAGTGCCCTTCGAGGTCTGAGAGCCTCCTGGAGCTGCTACCACTAGACATGCTTCTCTTCGAGGAATGGGAAGATTCACCCTCAATTTTGAACCTTAGAACCCTTAGTTCTTCCGTTTCTGTGGAAACTTGTACTCTTCGAGTTGGCTCCCGATGCCCCTGGGAGGACGAACGAGCGAGGTATTTATAGAAATGGGAGAAGGGCGAGCCAAGACTGCCTCCATCACTGTTAACGATAACCCTCGTGACAAGGCACCTTCCTTGCGGTCCCACATGTGTCACTTCACCGCTCGTGTAGGGTGATTGATTGATGGTGCGATATGATGACTCACTCCCTACGCAGTCTAAGGAGGCCCTGTCATGTTGTAGAGGTCGTCCGGGAAGATTGGAAGATTGTCCGGGATAAGGGGCTAGAGCCATCATTGTTGACTTCGACGGCAGATTTCCGTGCGAAAGACGGTCGGAGCAAGATATGATTCCCCGTTTTCGGACGGTGTCTCGGCAAGCACATCACATGGGAACAGTGTAAAGAAAAAGAAGCGTAGGGAAGAAGGAACACGCAAGAGAACAAATAAGTGGCAGGAAATCAAATCACTCCATTCATAAGTCTACATAAACTGTCATAAACATCACAATCATAGAGAGGAGGCGGGTATGCTAGCTCACCAACTCTCACCATCATCTTCATGACCATCCCTCTAGGCGTCCCTCTCCTCTCCCCTAAGGTGAGGGTCCCTCAGGGGCCTCCTGGAACTCCGTGAAGCAGCAGTCCCCTCACCCCGTAGAGCCTGCTCAACAGCGGCAACTCGCTGCTGCTCCCCTGGCGTGGCGAAGAAGCCACCGACAGAAAGGTGGCCAGACTGGCGGAGTCGCGCCCCTAACTCTTGCGCCCTCTTGTAACGCGTCTCCATGACTTCAAGCATGTCACGCCCCGAACCGATAGCATCGGAATGTGTTGTTTGCTAGGAACGTGGCAGTTAAACAGTCGTAAATAATCAAGAGCAATCACATAAGTCCAAATAATTTGGAACAACAATAAAATTTTTATTTCTAATATAAGTCTCTTACGGATCTCAATTTAAAAAATGTGGAGAGGACTCAACTACATCACAATGAAAGAAAAGGAGATGACGCTCTAACAGACTTAGACAAGATAACCAAATTAGAGACACCATGCTAGACTCAAGAAAGATAAAAGACTCGGGTTCACTAGATTTTGAAGCTCGCTTGCACACTTGTCCCTCCCACGTGAGTCTCAGTCTCGCTAGCCACCTGATTACCCGAAAAATGTTTGAATAAAACTGGGTGAGTGAACGCTCAGTAGGAATTATATCTCAAGAACAAGTAATTGGTTTAAGTAATTACATCTTTCACATGTAAATGCAGTAAGGCTATGCATGTAGAATTAACCGAGCAAGTGAAACAAAACTAGCAAGAGATTAACAACGTCGTGCAAAACTCCCAAGCGAGTCTTAAACAAGAGATATTCATAAGAGACTTTATAGATTATTGGCTATTTCACGCAAGTACTTGCCCATTCCGAGCCACGCTAGTCGAGTCACGCAAGTCAAGTCACGCACGCAAGTAATATCAAGTAACATCACGAGAGAGAGAGAGAGTGTGTGTGTGTGTGTGGAATGTCAATGATCAAACTAGTCATGCACTTCGGTGCAATGCCAGACACCGTGATCAATATAACTCCCATGGGCATAAGTACTTTCGGGTGCTCCTCCCAGGAGCAGATCGGGCCCTATATGCACAACATTAAAGATAGATCTAGACATCCACGATAGCCAATAAAGAGTTTCAAGAACAAGCTTTAATAGGATGATAAGATAAGATTTTATGGAATTCAAGGGCAAGGCCCTTGAGTAAGGACAGACTTGCGATAAAATCTACGTGAAAGCATAGAAACTATGACATGTCGAAAAATTGGGTGGAATTGGCACCTAGATAGGTTGCCATGAATAACTTGAATAGATGACTAGCAAGATAGTCACTAGTTCAATGAACATGATGCAAGCTGAATAATTGGTACTTAGCAATAAGTTACCCAATTCAATGTATCACCTAGTGGAATGATCACTCATTCCACCGGCTAAGAGAATTTCTCTCATGGGCCAAGAATAGCACCATGAAAGGGCCGGGTTACCACGTTTCCAGAGGGACGTGGCACTAAAAAGGGTACAAGGTGTTTAAGGTACAACCAGCTCAGTCGGCCTTGAGGGAATCCAAGGCTACGAGGAGACTTACGGAGGTCCCGATGACTAACTTGCTAGTCCCAAGGAACGGAATGTCCAACGGAGAGCTCGTATGTCGCCGAGAGTTGAAGTGTATAACGTGAACCAATCGTGAAACATGGACTCCATCTACGGACGTGAGATGAGAGTGCCAGAAGACCCGCGGTATGGGTCAAAATCGGGAGAAAACGGTGAAAACATGAATGCGTTAATTATAGAATTCATATCCATCCAATTCTATAATTAACTATAATTAAATAAACTTATTTTATTTGACGCCCGTGGGTGCCGTCATTTATTAATTAGCGTCCTCTTGGAGGGACGTTAATTTTATGATTTTTAACGTAATTTATTTAACAAGAATTCACATTTATATCTATTTAATTGAATAATTTCAAAAATATACATTCAAAGAGACATTAATTTATATAAAATAATTTAGAAAAATAGAATATATGATAATTAGGAGAAAAATTCAAGGATTCCAAAAATATATTTTTTATAATTTTATGTTGCATAGTTTAGTAGATATGGATTTTCCAAGATATAATTACAAGTTAAATGTATATATGTATATGTATATATATATATAATAACCAATTTGACGCCTTTGCACGATAACGTCAAAACAATTTGACGACATTTAATATGTCGTCATTTCAAATTGTCTCAATTCTTTAGTCCTCTTGTTTCTCGACGTAACTACGTCGGAATCACGCGTTCTATATATCGAAATGACGGGCTCGAAAAACTCTATCTAACTAGACGTTCAAAATAATTTTTCGTTGAGAGATGGGGGATATTGAGATAGGGGGCACGAAAAATGGTGTAACCACTCTCACTACCTCGGTCACCTCCCCAATAATACACTCATAAAATTTCATAGTCAAAGGACGCTCCGGTGATGAGAATCAAGTCGTCAAAAGAAAAACCTATAACTAGCATGCTACAGTAGCTTTTGGAATTCGCCGAGTAACTGATTATATATATTAAATGATTTAACTTGTTTAAACTTATAGTAAATACACCATATAAGGCATGGAAATTTAAGAATAACCATGAAGATTTTAGAAGTATATTTATCCAAAATTTTGGTGTGTGATTACTTGGGTATAAAATTTTAACATAATGGAATTATTTAATTTATTAAGATAATTAAACGGTAAACTACACTTAAGCAAGCGATGGTAACACAACATGAGTTTTAAACATGCAAAATTAATTACTACTATCTTTGGGCTTCAATTATTGAGAAAACCTACCTTTTGAAGATCAAACGGTGAACATGTTGAGGCTTTTACTGAGGAACGGTGCTCTGTTTCTCCCTGCAAGAAACAAGGTACCATTTTGAGAAGAATGATGAACTTCTAGGAAGATACAGAGGAAGCAGATTTAACCTTTTGAAGATTGGACAAGGAATTAGTTTAAACAGTGGTCGAAGATGGTAGAAGAAGGAGAAGTCCCTGCGCTTCTCCTCGTTCCAGGTAGAAGAACAGCAACTTGAAGAAGGAGAGCGGCCCCTTTTTTCACGCTACAAGTTCATGAACGCCTTCACTCATTAAAGGAGGAAGAAGATCAGCACGTTCACGTTGACGTAGTGGTAGTAGGAGGGAGACCTCGAACGAGCAGCATACAGGAACCACAGCAAGAGGAAGAAGTTAAAGAACTTATGTTCTTCACGTACTGAGCAACCGCAAGGTGTTTGTTTGAAGAAGAAGAGCCAGCAGGTTGGCTCAACGGAGGGGTCGATATTTATAGGAGAAGAATTCCTAATGGGGTTTTTAGGAGTTCGATTAGGAACAGTACTACCTAGGTAGAATTCTTACTAAATATTGATCCTTTCCCTAAACATACTTACCCATATAACACCGACTGTCTCTTTTGGAAATGACGCCTCAGGTTGGGGTATTATTTTCATAAACGACGCTTATATACGCAGTCATCAATTCCTTAATTGACGACTTGCACAGGGGCGTCATTCACGTTTCCCTAGTTTGTATAGCCATCTTTCTAGATTTTTATCTTTTTTCCTTGATGTGATCTAGATGAGAAATTTTAGGGGTAAGAGTTTTCTATTTTTCTCTATTTTTTCATATAATTAATTTTTCACAATTCTTAAATTCAAAAATTAGCACTATTCATTTTAGAATAAAATAACGACTTAGCTTATGTCATTTCCTATGTAATTGACGCATGCATATGTTGGCGTCATTTCATTTTTGGCATTTTCACTTAACCTTCAAAAGACTAATATTATATATATATCCCTATTATTTCTATAACTCTTTAACAATATACTTTATTTGATTTTTACTAATTTGTAAATAACAACTTGCTTTAAGTCGTGTTTCACGTTAGATACGTCTGTACCAAGAGGCGTCAATTAAGTTTTTGGCCTTTTCTCAATACCCTTGAAAGAACCGAAATTGCATATATGCCCATTCTTTTATCTTTTACATATCTTTAATGTAATTAAATCTTATATTTATATATCCTCCCTTTATAATGTAATAAATGTGGAATATTAAATTTGCTAAATTAGTAATAAAATATAAATTCACCTTTTCTTCAAGATTTAATGTTTCTCAATTCAATTAAAATTATGTTGTGCATTAAATGGCTACTTAAAAATAACATGTTATAGTAGTGTCCATGAGTTCTTTTGTCAAACTTTTTAGGATGGCCTTGATTATTTATGTTGTATTATATTTAATTGCATTATATATATATGCATAGATATTTGGATGAGTGGGTTGAGACTTAAGGGCCCTTACAATGTGTGTGGGTTTCATATCTCTTGATATATATATATATATATATATACCTATGGGTTATTTACTAACCCTCATATACCTATTAATAATTTGTATGTATATAGGGATTTTATTCCTCATAATTTCTTTTACTTTTATTAGTCCTTGTCCTGGGTATCAGAGGTAGGTTCGATCCTAGATAAATTTTTACTTCCATTCCAAAAGATAATATTAACTAGTCTTTTATAAATTCCAGGAACCTTATTAACTATTTATAGAGACATGTAGATATCATCATGTATAGGTTATTTTTCTTTTCAAATCGTAAATATATTTATTCCTATTTCAAAATTATCGGGCGTTACACCCTCCCCCACCTAAAAGAATTTGGTCCCCAAATTCACATTATCCTTTACTCATGATGGAGAACTAGCTAAAATGCGTAGTAGAAGTCTAGATACATTGAGTGGAACAGAACTAATTTTTGGAAGAATTAATTTAGGCTTAAGGGTGAGGGGTACCTTCCATAGCTTTTCCTTCCCTCGCGACATCGACTTCTGCCGAGGCTTGAGTCTTTCCTCGACGGTCCCTAGTAGGACATTTTACTAACTTATGTTCCAAGCTCCCGCAACACAGACACGCTCCCGTCTTTCGATAACACTCCTCCGACTGATGGTTTTTGTTACCACAATACTGACATCTCTCTCAAGGAGCTACCAAATCTTTACCCTTCTTGCACTTCTTACACAGTTTGCACTTCTTACATTCTTGGGAACTACCACCCTCATTTGGCCTTTTCTTAGTAATGTTGAACATCCCCGAATCATGTGCTTTCCCTTTAACTCTTTCTTTTTCTTCCACTACTTTCTCTAGCTCCTGAACTCTATTGACAAGGTCCGCGTAAGCTTGGACATCCACTAGTACCATCTCGGGAACAAAGCTTGGCCTAGACGCTTCCATTTTATCTAGGTTCCTGCAACGATGAGTGGGGAGATAATTTATTGATTCAAGAATTAATGTTAATGAAATGTAAATATTTTATCTTTCTTTTATAACTTTAACCCCAAGTTCTACCCATCTCTCACGGAATTCCTATAGGATGACCGACAAGGATACTTAACCTATCTCTTGGACGTAATGACCTAATGATTTGAAAGCCGAAGATCTGGTATGACTGACGAGGATGCTTGACCTATCATTGGAACCTAATAACTTGAGGATGTGAAAGCCGAAGCTCTGATATGACTGACGAGGATACTTGACCTATCATTGGAACCTAATAACTTGAGGATGTGAAAACCGAAGCTCTGATACCACCTCTGTCATGCCCCGAACCGATAGCAGCGGAACGTGTCGTTTGCTCGGAACGTGACAGTTAAACAGTCGTGAATAATCAAGAGCAATCGCATAAGTCCAAATAATTTGGAACAATAATAAAATTTTTATTTCTAATATAAGTCTCTTACAATCTCAATTCAAAAAACTTGGAGAAGACTCAACTACATCACAATGAAAGAAAAGGAGATGATACTCTAACAGACTTAGACAAGATAACAAAATAAGAGACACCGTGCTAGACTCAAGAAAGATAAAAGACTCGGGTTCACTAGATTTTGAAGCTCACTTGCACACTTGTCCCTCCCACGTGAGTCTCGGTCTCGCTAGCCACCTGATTACCTGAAAAATGTTGGAATAAAACTGGGTGAGCGAACGCTCAGTAGGAATTATATCTCAAGAACAAGCAATTGGTTTAAGTAATTACATCTTTCACATGTAAATGCAGTAAGGCTATGCATGTAGAATTAACTGAGGAAGTGAAACAAAACTAGCAAGAGATTAACAACGTCGTGCAAAACTACCAAGCGAGTCTTAAACAAGAGATATTCATAAGAGACTTTATAGATTATTGACTTTTTCACGCATGTACTTGCCCATTCCGAGCCACGCTAGTCGAGTCACACAAGTCAAGTCAGGCAAGCAAGTAATATCAAGTAACATCACGAGAGAGAGAGAGAGTGTGTGTGTGTGGAATGTCAAAGATCAAATTAGTCATGCAGTTCGGTGCAATGCCAGACACCGTGATCAATATAACTTCCATGGACACAAGTACTTTCGGGTGCTCCTCCCAGGAGCAGATCGGGCCCTATATGCACAACATTAAAGATAGATCTAGACATCCACGATAGCCAATAAAGAGTTTCAAGAACAAGCTTTAATAGGATGATAAGATAAGATTTTATGGAATTCATGGGCAAGGCCTTTGAGTAAGGACAGACTTGCGATAAAATCTACGTGAAAGCATAGAAACTATGACATGTCGAAAAATTGGGTGGAATTGGCACCTAGATAGGTTGCCATGAATAACTTGAATAGATGACTAGCAAGATAGTCACTAGTTCAATGAACATGATGCAAGCTGAATAATTGGTACTTAGCAATAAGTTACCCAATTCAATGTATCACCTAGTGGAATGATCACTCATTCCACCGGCTAAGAGAATTTCTCTCATGGGCCAAGAATAGCACCATGAAAGGGCCGGGTTACCACGTTTCCAGAGGGACGTGGCACTAAAAAGGGTACAAGGTGTTTAAGGTACAACCAGCTCAGTCGGCCTTGAGGGAATCCAAGGCTACGAGGAGACTTACGGAGGTCCCGATGACTAACTTACTAGTCCGAAGGAACGGAATGTCTAACGGAGAGCTCGTATGTCGCCGAGAGTTGAAGTGTATAACGTGAACCAATCATGAAACATGGACTCCATTTACGGATGTGAGATGAGAGTGCCAGAAGACCCGCGGTATGGGTCAAAATCGGGAGAAAACGGTGAAAACATGAATGCGTTAATGATAGAATTTATATCCATCCAATTCTATAATTAACTATAATTAAATAAACTTATATTATTTGACGCCCGTGGGTGGCGTCATTTATTAATTAGCATCCTCTTGGAGGGACGTTAATTTTATGATTTTTAACTTGATTTATTTAACAAGAATTTGCATATATATATATTTAATTGAATAATTTCAAAAATATACATTCAAAGAGACATTAATTTATATAAAATAATTTAGAAAAATAGAATATATGATAATTAGGAGAAAAATTCAAAGATTCCAAAAATATATTTTTTATAATTTTATGTTGCATAATTTAGTAGATATGGATTTTCCAAGATATAATTACAAGTTATATGTATAAATATATATATATGTATGTATATATATATATATACATACATATATATATATATATATATAATAACTAATTTGACGCCTTTGCACGATAGCGTCAAAACAATTTGACGACATTTAATATGTCGCCGTTTCAAATTGTCTCAATTCTTTAGTCCTCTCGTTTCTCGACGTAACTACGTCGGAATCATGCGTTCTATATATCGAAATGACGGACTCGAAAAACTCTACCTAACTAGACGTTCAAAATAATTTTTCGTTGAGAGATGGGAGATCTTGAGATAGGGGACACGAAAAATGGTGCAACCACTCTCACTACCTCGGTCACCTCCCCAACAATATACTCATAAAATTTCATAGACAAAGGACGCTCCGGTGATGAGAAGCAGGTCGTCAAAAGAAAAACCTATAACTAGTATGCTACATTAACTTTTGGAATTCGCCGAGTAACTGATTATATATATTAAATGATTTAACTTGTTTAAGCTTATAGTAAATACACCATATAAGGCATGGAAATTTAGGAATAACCATGAAGATTTTAGAAGTATATTTATCCAAAATTTTGGTGTGTGATTACTTGGGTATAAAATTTTATCATGATATAATTATTTAATTTATTAAGATAATTAAACGGTAAACTACACTTAAGCAAGCGATGGTAACACAACATGAGTTTTAAACATGCAAAATTAATTACTACTATCTTCGGGCTTCAATTATTGAGAAAACCTACCTTTTGAAGATCAAACGGTGAACAGGTTGAGGCTTTTACTGAGGAACGGTGATCTGTTTCTCCCTGCAAGAAACAAGGTACCGTTTTGAGAAGAATGATGAACTTCTAGGAAGATAAGGAGGAAGCAGATTTAACCTTTTGAAGATTGGACAAGGAATTAGTTTAAACAGTGGTCGAAGATGGTAGAAGAAGGAGAAGTCCATGCGCTTCTCCTCGTTCCAGGTAGAAAAACAGCAACTTGAAGAAGGAGAGCGGCCCCTCCTTTCACGCTACAGGTTCATGAACGCCTTCACTCGTTAAAGGAGGAAGAAGATTAGCACGTTCACGTTGGCGTAGTGGCAGTAGGAGGGAGACCTCGAACGAGCAACATACAGGAACCCCAGCAAGAGGAAGAAGTTAAAGAACTTATGTTCTTCACGTACTGAGCAACCGCAAGGTGTTTGTTTGAAGAAGAAGAGCCAGCAGGTTGGCTCGACAGAGGGGTCGGTATTTATAGGAGAAGAATTCCTAATGGGGTTTTTAGGAGTTCGATTAGGAACAGTACTACCTAGGTAGAATTCTTACTAAATATTGATCCTTTCCCTAAACATACTTACCCATATAACACCGACTGTCTCTTTTGGAAATGACGCCTCAGGTTGGGGCGTTATTTTCATAAACGACGCTTGTATACGCAGTCGTCAATTCCTTAATTGACGACTTGCATAGGGGCGTCATTCACCTTTCCCTATTTTGTATAACCATCTTTCTAGATTTTTATCTTTTTTCCTTGATGTGATCTAGATGGAAATTTTAGGAGTATGAGTTTTTCATTTTTCTCTATTTTTTCATATAATTAGTTTTCCAAAATTCTTAAATTCAAAAATTGGCACTATTCATTTTAAAATAAAATAACGACTTAGCTTAAGTCGTTTCCAATGTAATTGACGCATGCATACGTTGGCGTCATTTCATTTTTGGCATTTTCACTTAACCTTCAAAAGACTAATATTATATATATATCCCTGTTATTTCTATAACTCTTTAACTATATACTTTATTTGATTTTTACTAATTTGTAAATAACGACTTGCTTTAAGTCGTGTTTCACGTTAGAAACGCCTGTATCTAGAGGCGTCAATTGAGTTTTTGACCTTTTCTCAATACCCTTGAAAGAACCGAAATTGCATATATGCTCATTCTTTTATCTTTTACATATCTTTAATGTAATTAAATCTTATATTTATATATCCTCCCTTTATAGTGTAATAAATGTGGAATATTAAATTTGTTAAATTAGTAATAAAATATAAATTGACCTTTTCCTCAACTTTTAATGATTCTCAATTCAATTAAAATTATGTTGTGCATTAAATGGCTACTTAAAAATAACATGTTATAGTAGTGTCCATGAGTTCTTTTGTCAAACTTTTTAGGATGGCCTTGATTATTTACGTTGTATTATATTTAATTGCATTATATATATATGCACAGATATTTGGATGAGTGAGTTGAGACTTAAGGGCCCTTACAATGTGTGTGGGTTTCATATGTCTTGATATATATATATATATATACATATGGGTTATTTACTAACCCTCATATACCTATTAATAATTTGTATATATATAGGGATTTTACTCCTCATATTTTCTTTTACTTTTATTAGTCCTTGTCCTAGGTATCAGAGGCAGGTTCGATCCTAGATAAATTTTTACTTCCATTCCAAAAGGTAATATTAACTAGTCTTTTATAAATTCCAGGAACCTTATTAACTATTTATAGAGACATGTAGATATCATCATGTATATGTTATTTTTCTTTTCAAACCGTAAATATATTTATTCCTATTTCAAAATTATCGGGCGTTACACCCTCCCCCACTTAAAAGAATTTATCCCCAAATTCACATTATCCTTTACTCACGATGGAGAACTAGCTAAAATGCGTAGTAGAAGTCTAGATACATTGAGTGGAACATAACTAATTTTTGGAAGAATTAATTTACTCTTAAGGGTGAGGGGTACCTTCCATAGCTTTTCCTTCCCTCGCGACATCGACTTCTATCGAGGCTTGAGTCTTTCCTCGGCGGTCCCTAGTAGGACATTTTACTAACTTATGTTCCAAGCTCCCGCAACACAGACACGCTCCCGTCTTTCGATAACACTCCTCCGACTGATGGTTTTTGTTACCACAATACTGACATCTCTCTCAAGGAGCTACCAAATCTTTACCCTTTTTGCACTTTTTACACAGTTTGCACTTCTTACATTCTTGGGAACTACCACCCTCGTTTGGCCTTTTCTTAGTAGTGTTGAACATCCCCGAATCATGTGCTTTCCCTTCAACTCTTTCTTTTTCTTCCATCGCTTTCTCTAGCTCCTGAACCCTCTTGACAAGGTCCGCGTAAGCTTGGACATCCACTAGTACCATCTCGGGAACATAGCTTGGCCTAGACGCTTCCATTTTATCTAGGTTCCTGCAACGATGAGTGGGGAGATAATTTATTGATTCAAGAATTAATGTTAATGAAATGTAAATATTTTATCTTTCTTTTATAACTTTAACCCCAAGTTCTACCCATCTCTCACGGAATTCCTATAGGATGACCGACAAGGATACTTAACCTATCACTTGGACGTAATGACCTAAGGATTTGAAAGCCGAAGCTCTGGTATGACTGACGAGGATGCTTGACCTATCATTGGAACCTAATAACTTGAGGATGTGAAAGCCGAAGCTCTGATATGACTGACGAGGATACTTGACCTATCATTGGAACCTAATAACTTGAGGATGTGAAAGCCGAAGCTCTGATACCACCTCTGTCACGCCCGAACCGATAGCAGTAGAACGTGTCGTTTGCTCGGAACGTGACAGTTAAACAGTCGTGAATAATCAAGAGCAATCGCATAAGTCCAAATAATTTGGAACAACAATAAAATTTTTATTTCTAATATAAGTCTCTTACAATCTCAATTTAAAAAACTTGGAGAAGACTCAACTACATCACAATGAATGAAAAGGAGATGACGCTCTAACAGACTTAGACAAGATAACCAAATACGAGACACCATGCTAGACTCAAGAAAGATAAAAGACTCGGGTTCACTAGATTTTGAAGCTCGCTTGCACACTTGTCCCTCCCACGTGAGTCTCGGTCTCGCTAGCCACCTGATTACCTGAAAAATGTTGGAATAAAACTGGGTGAGCGAACGCTCAGTAGGAATTATATCTCAAGAACAAGCAATTGGTTTAAGTAATTATATCTTTCAAATTTAAATGCAGTAAGGCTATGCATGTAGAATTAACCGAGCAAGTGAAACAAAACTTGCAAGATGATGCGGGACGGACACGGGAGATGACACTATTAGGTGCCACCCTCGGACTCTAGATGAAGACGCGACCAGCAGCACACACCAGGGAGACACTAAGCCCGACACTACGAGATCCTAGTGGCAAAACGTCGCTAACAGAAGTAGAAGCTCACTCGTCGTCCCAAGCGAGGGAAAGCGCGGACCGTGCGCGGTTAAGGAACCGGCAGAGGTCAAGGGTAGTCCGACTCAACTTCCAGACTCGGATCGAGTCACGGGACGGGTCACTCTCACTCTCACAGCGGTGACATGGACACACGGGCTAGTACCTACACTCTCGGCAGCGGCAAAAGACCGTATACTAGATAAGCAAATGAATGCCAAGAGGTTCGGACCATTACCTCTACGCACCCGGCGTGGCGAAGACAACCCCGGCCGAATCACGGACTCCCGGTTAAACAATATCACAGCAATACAAAGATTTGACCCACTCCACGCAGGGAGGTAAAAGGTCACATGCGGGGCCCGGGAATCACGTGAATTGGGTTGACGGGCAGCATCTTGATGTAGCCCGGTGGTGCCGAACTCCGCGTTTTCGGGCTTTCCGAACGGCAGCTTCGACGGGCCCGCGGGGCCCACGGGTGGCGCTGGCCTCCGGATCTGCAGGAGTGGGTCCCACTGTGGTGGGGACCCCTGGTGGCACTCCTCCACGGATGGCGGTCGGCCGGGAACACCGATCGGGGGTCGATCGGTCCCGATTCCCAATTGTTGAACTAGCTGCCCACGGATTTTGATTTCTGTTTTCCGGCGCGCGCTGCGGCGAAAACGGCCGCTGCGATCAATCCCGACGTCGGATCGGGACGCATAAGCTATCGTTGGAAAGCTCTCTTCAAATGCTTCAATCTAGACCCAAGGAGATCTGCTGGATCTGGTCGGTTAAGAACTTTAATGAATTTACAATTCCCTGTTGTACAGTAACTGAAACCTCAGATTTACAGGGTACTTGTCTGAGAACCACCGTTGACTGCCTAGTAAACCTCCGATTCAGATCTTGAGCTCTTCTTCAACGTTGTAGGAAATCAAACCTCGAAATGGGGAAAATTTTTGGAATTGTATTTGGAGGTGGTGGCGATTTGATATGATTTGTGGAGTGACTGGTGGTCTGATCTGGGAACAGGTGGACAGAACTGTAGATGGGACTGAGAACGGTTTGTGGAAAATATGAAATGGACGAACTAGAAATTTATAAAAATTGTGGATGAAGGGGTTGGTGGAAGGAACACCCAGTAAAATTGGGCGAACCAAATAAAATCAAAAAGTGGACCTAAGACTTGAAACACAGGGCGGATATGAATCTGGACAGAACTCTGGCAGAACTGAAATGGAAGGGTAAACAAAAATCAAAAATTATGAAACGGGATCTGAATGACAAACCAAAATTTATGGGATATCCTTGACACCTCTGGAACATCCAGTAAAATTCTCAGGTTGATCTGAGCTCGTGGTTGATGGCTGAATTTCGTGGAAGTTGCTGTGGTACTGCACGGGCAGAACTCCGATGAAGACGATGGCGGTGCGGTGGCGGCTCGTGGCGGCGGCGGCGGCGACCGGAACTGATAGGGTGGAGTATCACCACCAGAAGGAAGCCTTCACAGCTTCAAGGGGAGAGGGAGGGGCGGCCTAAGCCTTGCTCAAGGGATTTTCTTCCAATTCAAATGCATTAATTCTAGAAAATGAGAAAATACAAGCATATATAGGTCACCCATCTAATCCATCCTCCACCGTTGGATCTAGGGGTGTGAGATGGAGGGCTGGGATGGCATGTGACCATTTCAAAAAATTTACAATAAAAAAATAAGGGGGGGCAGCCCTTTGACTTGGGGGGTACAAGCTTGACATGGTAGGTGGGGTGTTGGTTGGAAATGTTGACTATTTTGGTCCCTTGTCCCCATGTGGACAATTGACCATTCAAACTTCTAGATGCCCCATGTGGCATGTTGACTGACCCCACGTGGGACCCTAGGCTGAGGTGGCCCAATGGGGTGGGGCCTGGGGGGCCCGTGGGGCCCACGGGGTCCGAATTGCACCTAAGCCCCTATTACAATCAAAATGGCAAACCGAATGCAACGAAATAAACATAAATTAAACACACATAAAGTCTAACTAAATATAATAAATGGGGAGGCTCAAGGCGGAGTCTCCAGGCTGTCTCCGAGCCAGATGGACGCTGAGGTGGCTCGTCTCGTGCTCCGCGTGCGGTACCGATGGCTCGGCGTATCGTGCCGATCAGCTGCTCGGGTGTCCGCACCACAAGAGATTAACAACGTCGTGTAAAACTTCCAAGCTAGTCTTAAACAAGAGATATTCATAAGAGACTTTATAGATTATTGGCCATTTCACGCAAGTACTTGCCTATTCCGGGCCACGCTAGTCGAGTCACGCAAGTCAAGTCACGCACGCAAGTAATATCAAGTAACATCACGAGAGAGAGAGTGTGTGTGTGTGTGGAATGTCAAAGATCAAACTAGTCATGCACTTCGGTGCAATGCCAGACACCGTGATCAATATAACTCCCATGGGCACAAGTACTTTCGGGTGCTCCTCCCAGGACCATATCGGGCCCTATATGCACAGCATTAAAGATAGATCTAGAAATCCACGATAGCCAATAAAGAGTTTCAAGAACAATCTTTAATAGGATGATAAGATAAGATTTTATGGAATTCAAGGGCAAGGCCCTTGAGTAAGGACAGACTTGCGATAAAATCTACGTGAAAGCATAGAAACTATGACATGTCGAAAAATTGGGTGGAATTGGCACCTAGATAGGTTGCCATGAATAACTTGAATAGATGACTAGCAAGATAGTCACTAGTTCAATGAACATGATGCAAGCTGAATAATTGGTACTTAGCAATAAGTTACCCAATTCAATGTATCACCTAGTGGAATGATCACTCATTCCACCGGCTAAGAGAATTTCTCTCATGGGCCAAGAATAGCACCATGAAAGGGCCGGGTTACCACGTTTCCAAAGTGACGTGGCACTAAAATGGGTACAAGGTGTTTAAGGTACAACCAGCTCAGTCGACCTTGAGGGAATCCAAGGCTACAGGGAGACCTACGGAGGTCCCGATGACTAACTTGCTAGTCCCAAGGAACGGAATGTCCAACGGAGAGCTCGTATGTCGCCGAGAGTTGAAGTGTATAACGTGAACCAATCATGAAACAGGGACTCTATCTACAGACGTGAGATGAGAGTGCCAGAAGACCCGCGGTATGGGTCAAAATCGGGAGAAAACGGTGAAAATATGAATGCATTAATTATAGAATTCATATCCATCCAATTCTATAATTAACTATAATTAAAAAAAGTTATATTATTTGACCCGTGGGTGGCGTCATTTATTAATTAGCATCCTCTTGGAGGGACGTTAATTTTATGATTTTTAACTTAATTTATTTAACAAGAATTCACATTTATATCTATTTAATTGAATAATTTTAAAAATATACATTCAAAGAGACATTAATTTATATAAAATAATTTAGAAAAATAGAATATGTGATAATTAGGAGAAAAATTCAAGGATTCCAAAAATATATTTTTTATAATTTTATGTTGCATAGTTTAGTAGATATGAATTTTCCAAGATATAATTACAAGTTATATATATATATATATATATATATATATATATATATATATATATATAATAATAACCAATTTGACGCCTTTGCACGATAGCGTCAAAATAATTTGACGACATTTAATATGTCATCATTTCAAATTGTCTCAATTCTTTAGTCCTCTCGTTTCTCGACGTAACTACGTCGGAATCACGCGTTCTATATGCTCTCTGTGTCTGCCAGTTCGGTCTCTGAACTTTGCTGGAGAGTGTCTTCTTCTTCATATGTAGAACTGAGATAAAGAAGTCCATAATTTATACCTGAACCTAACTAGACGTTCAAAATAATTTTTCGTTCAGAGATGGGGATCTTGAGATTGGGGGCATGAAAAATGGTGCATCCACTCTCACTACCTCGGTCACCTCTCCAACAATACACTCATAAAATTTCATAGCCAAAGGACGCTCCTGTGATGAGAATCAAGTCGTCAAAAGAAAAACCTATAACTAGCATGCTACAGTAGCTTTTGGAATTCGCCGAGTAACTGATTATATATATTAAATGATTTATCTTGTTTAAACTTATAGTAAATACACCATATAAGGCATGGAAATTTAGGAATAACCATGAAGATTTTAGAAGTATATTTATCCGAAATTTTGGTGTGTGATTACTTGGGTATAAAATTTTAACATGATAGAATTATTTAATTTATTAAGATAATTAAACGGTAAACTCCACTTAAGCAAGCGATGGTAACACAACATGAGTTTTAAACATGCAAAATTAATTACTACTATCTTTGGGCTTCAATTATTGAGAAAACCTACCTTATGAAGATCAAACGGTGAACAGGTTGAGGCTTTTACTGAGGAACGGTGCTCTGTTTCTCCCTGCAAGAAACAAGGTACCGTTTGAGAAGAATGATGTACTTCTAGGAAGATACGGAGGAAGCATATTTAACCTTTTGAAGATTGGACAAGGAATTAGTTTAAACAGTGGTCGAAGATGGTAGAAGAAGGAGAAGTCCCTGCAGAGGGGCGTCATTTTCATAAACGACGCTTGTATACGCAGTCGCCAATTCCTTAATTGACGACTTGCAGAGGGGCGTCATTCACCTTTCCCTATTTTGTATAACCATCTTTCTAGATTTTTATCTTTTTTCCTTGATGTGATCTAGATGGAAAATTTTAGGAGTATGAGTTTTTCATTTTTCTCTATTTTTTCATATAATTAGTTTTCCAAAATTCTTAAATTCAAAAATTGGCACTATTCATTTTAAAATAAAATAACGACTTAGCTTAAGTCGTTTCCAATGTAATTGACGCATGCATGCGTCATTTCATTTTTGGCATTTTCACTTAACCTTCAAAAGACTAATATTATATATATATCCCTATTATTTCTATAACTCTTTAACTATATACTTTATTTGATTTTTACTAATTTGTAAATAACGACTTGCTTTAAGTCGTGTTTCACGTTAGAAACGCCTGTACCTAGAGACGTCAATTGAGTTTTTGACCTTTTCTCAATGCCCTTGAAAGAACCAAAATTGCATATATGCTCATTCTTTTATCTTTTACATATCTTTAATGTAATTAAATCTTATATTTATATATCCTCCCTTTATAGTGTAATAAATGTGGAATATTAAATTTGTTAAATTAGTAATAAAATATAAATTGACCTTTTCCTCAACTTTTAATGATTCTCACTTCAATTAAAATTATGTTGTGCATTAAATGGCTACTTAAAAATAACATGTTATAGTAGTGTCCATGAGTTCTTTTGTCAAACTTTTTAGGATGGCCTTGATTATTTACGTTGTATTATATTTAATTGCATTATATATATATGCACAGATATTTGGATGAGTGAGTTGAGACTTAAGGGCCCTTACAATGTGTGTGGGTTTCATATCTCTTGATATATATATATATATATATATATATATACCTATGGGTTATTTACTAACCCTCATATACCTATTAATAATTTGTATGTATATAGGGATTTTATTCCTCATAATTTCTTTTACTTTTATTAGTCCTTGTCCTGGGTATCAGAGGCAGGTTCGATCCTAGATAAATTTTTACTTCCATTCCAAAAGGTAATATTAACTAGTCTTTTATAAATTCCAGGAACCTTATTAACTATTTATAGAGACATGTAGATATCATCATGTATAGGTTATTTTTCTTTTCAAACCGTAAATATATTTATTCCTATTTCAAAATTACCGGGCGTTACAAAGCCTCTACTCCATAACTCGAAGGCTTAGCTGGAGCTCCCTCACCTGGGCCTCCAAGGCCCTCCTCTCGTCCCGATCCTACTGTCGCTCGGCCCTTCTTTCCTCCCTCTCCTTCTCCCTCTCCTATCTCTCCCTCTCTGCCTCTCTCCTCGCCACTTGAAGGAACACCCTTAACTCCAAGGTGTCTGGAGGCGGCCTCTCCTCATCATGACGACGCAGCTCTGCTATGGCTGCTGTCCAGGCATCACGCTCCTCCTCAGCCTGGATCGCGCGGGCCATCGCATTGGCAAGTTACTCCCGGAGAGAGGCGATCTCCAGAAAAGGGGCCCGAGAGCTGGAAGATGGTCCACCGGCCATTGTTGCCTTCTGGGCACGTAAGGACAGACAAACAACAACCATCCGTTAAGCCCCGAGATTTCAAAAAAAAAAGAAAAAAAAGAAAATAATAATAATAAAATTTAGGGCCCTTTTTTCACCTCTGTCCGTCTCCCGAGCTGAAGGGGTCCTACATGGCTCTCCCCACACTGCCGCAATTAGTCGGCACTCTCCTGCACAAGCACACCGCCTTGCTGCCCGTCTTGAGCAGGGAGACGTATACGGCAATCCTCAAGTTTCGCCTTGCCGCGTCTCTCTCCCCCGACGCGGTTCGGCTCATCCGCGCTCGCCCATTCATCGGCCTAGCCCGAGATCCTTGTCATACCCTGCGCATCAAAAGGGGAGGGCCACATCATTAAAATAAAAAACGCGTCTCCTGTCGAAGATGCGTTCATCATTCAAGGGCAACACTCACCGAACCCTCTTCGCCCTCTCTACTTGTTCGTTACAAAACTAAAAGAAATTAAAGAGGTGGAGATCAAGGAGCTTACCGGGCCATGCTCGCCCCCCTCCATGTCTTCGGGCCCCTCGGGCCCCTCAAATGCCGGAAGAGGCCCTTCCTCTTCCGTGGCCGACTCTCCGTGCTCTTGCACGACCCCCCTCGGGTGAGGAGTTCCTCGTTCCCCTCTCCCTTCACCACGGTTTGGCCCACCGTACTCCATGGATCAAGAGTGGAAGAAGACGAAGCTAGGCGAGCAAATCTCGACGAAAGGAGAAGTTGTTTGTGGGCGAAATGAGGAAGGAGAAAGGCTGTCCCGCGGTTCTCGGTGATTTAAATTTGAATGCAGGCTTAGAACGCGTCTTCTCGCCTAGATGCCTCAAGGAAAATGGGGAAGATGGCATACCCTCCGCACAAGGCATATTTCTCCGCTTTCGGGCTAAGATGGTGTAAAGCGTGTCATGAGAAAATAAGTAAAGGAGAGGTGTAAGGGAAAGAACGTGCACAAAAGATAGTCAAGTGACAGAAAAGAAACCATTCCACATAACAAACTATCTATCATATACATCATAAGTAAGGATGGCGAGTATACAAATCACTCTCTAACTCTCACCAGCACCCTCCTTGTCATCTCTCTGATCATCTCTCTCCTCTCTCCTCTGGCACGGATCCCTAGGGGGACTCCACGAACTCTGAGAGGTGGTGCTCCCCTCGCCCTATGGTGCCTGGCCGGGCTCGAACGCACAGCGCCACTCCTCGGCCGAAGAAACGAGGAAGCTACCTACAGAAAAAGAACCAGACTGTCGAAGGCGCGCCCCGCGCTCCTTCACTCTCTGGTACCGCTCCTCACTCTCTCGCAGCCTCCCCTCTGCCGTACCGAGACTCACTCTCTCGCAGCCTCCCCTCTGCCGTACCGAGACTCATCTGGGCCTCCAAGGGCCTCCTCTCCAGCCTCTCCTTCTCCCTCTCCAGCCTCTCCTTCTCCCTCTCCGCCCTCTCCTTCTCCCTCTATGCCCTCCTTTCCACCCTCTCACTCACCCTCTCTGCTCTCTCTCTCTCTGCCTCACTCCTCGACACCTCAAGGGTAATTTACAGCGCTAGTACGTCACGGGGAAGCTCCTCAGCCTCTCGTCGTCGTCGATCCTCCTCTAGCCCTGCTACCCGAGCATCCCGCTCTGCCCCCTGAGTCGCCTGGTCGTGCTCGGCCTCCTCTACACGAACCGCATGAGCCAGTGCATCTCGAATTTCTGCCACCTGTCAAAGCCCATGTTGAAGTCAACAAAGGAAAGGGAATACGCAGAAAGGGAACCCGTGTCAAGCAACCACTCACCCGAGCCGCCTGGTCATGCTCGGCCTCCTCAGCACGGGCCACCGTGCCCGCCAACTGCTCCTAGAGAGAAGAGACCTCCGGAGGAGGGGCTCGCGAGCTGAAGGCCGCCCCACCAGTCATCTCAGCCGCTGCCGCTTGGTGGGCACGCTGAAACACAGAACAACAAACGACAGTAAGAGGCTAAGCACCAGGAATGCAGGTGACACAAAAAAATGCATTGCATAAACTTACCAGGATGTCCAGCTCCTGACGAGTAGCTGCCAATTGATGCCTGGCAGCTGCCAGCTGGGCCCGCAGATCAGTGATGATAGTGTCACGAGCATCCTGCATTCATAAGCATATAGATTAATGTCACATGCATGCATTTGCACAAAAAGAAATCCGCGTTTCATACTTACCCCTACTGGCCTCCCTAGGTAGAGGCGTCATTCGGTACCGTCGCAGGTAGTCGGCACTGTCCTGCACATGGGACACCACCGGAACGCCACCCTGCTGCCAGTCCTGGTACTGTGTAGGAAAGCGTGTACGCCAGTCCACGAGCTTCACCTTGCCCCGGGTCTTCCGCCCGGCATGGCTCGGCTCGTCCACCTCCAGCCACTCTTGGGCAAGCCCCAGGGTCCTCATGACTAGCCTGAGCCGCAGTGGCTCGATCTCGTTCAGGCAGTGGACCCACAGGTCCCGACCGATATAAGGTCGGCCCGCTACAACCCAAGGCTGGCCAGCATCGGCCATACCCAGGTATGGCCTCCATACCACTTGCATTACCATACATGCATCATATCAATCCCCACTCTAGTAAATAGAGTAAATGCACAAAAGATCATATACATCATACCATGGCCTCGGGGTACTCGGTCAGCTCACGTCGAAGCGACGTCAGCTGGTAGCTGCGCGGTGCCGCAATCGTGACCGGCCTCCACCGCCACGCTAGGGGTATGTGGACGCACTTTTTGACACGCTCATTTGTTTGTTTTCTTTAAGTGGTGATGGGGACATCAACGACAGCCCGCTCACATTGTGTTTACATTTACGTCCTTTTGTATTTATATGAATACCCTCGTGATATATGGGTTCACAATTGTAGGTCTTAGTGGGTTTATTTGCAAAAGGCCATTGGGTTTCTTTGCAAAAGTGTATGTAGGCCCTGCAGGGGCCCCCTCCCTCCTCCTTATTGGTCCACTTGGACTCCCGGGCCCAAGGTGGCTGGTCCATGGTCCAACCTTGGACTTGGACCTAGATTTAAATAAAGAAGACAAATCCAAATAGCCTTCTTTAAGGGGGGGCCAAACCATGTAGTTTATTGTATTTTATTGTGGTTGTTCAAACCACATCCCAGCCCTTCAATCATCAACCCTTGATCCAAGGGTCTAGAATTAGTTAGAGACCTAGCCTATATAATGTTGTATTTTTCATGAGAAATTGAAGGGGAAAAATCAGAATTTTTGTGAGTGTTCAAGGAGCTTGGTGCGCCCCTCTCTCCACCCTTGCTGTTCTTCCTTCCCCAACCCCAGATCTAGAGTGTATCCCTCTTCTATCATCCCCTCTCAACCTCCGGTGATCGTCTGTGCCGCCGCCGCCGCCGTTCGTGCCGCCTTCGAGCCGCCGTGGAATCGTCATCAAGTTTCTGTCCTACTAGACAGAGGTGTGGTTCGTGAATTCCTGAAGCCAGCCACGAGTTCTGATCGATTTGAAATTTTGAGGGTTGGTTCCTATCTTCTATCCCCTTCTCCACAAAAAAACTTAGGTTCAAAATCCACCGTTTCATATTTTTACCTTTTCGTTCATCTCTCAATCTCAGATCTGTTCTGTCACTGTCTACAGTGATAGTAGCCCTGCGTTTCATGTCTTAGGTCCAATTTTTGATTTATTTTGATTCGCCTAATTTTACTGGAGGTTACACCCATTTACCCCTTCATCCACAATTTTTCTCAATATTTGGTTCGTCCATTTCATATTTTCTAAAAATCGTTCTCAGTCCCAGCTACAGTTCTGTCCCCCTGTTCCCAGATCCGACCACCAGTCACCCCAAAAATCATAGTAAATCACCACCATCTCCAAATCCAATTTTAAAAAATGTCCCTGTTTCGTGGTTGGATCCCCTACAACTTTGAAGAAGAGCTTAAGAGCTGAATCGGAGGTTTACTAGGCGGTCAACGGTGGTTCTCAGACAAGTACCCTGCATATCTGAGGTTTCGGTTACTGTACAACAGGGGCTTGTAAATTCATTAACGTTCTGATCCGACCAGATCTAGCAGATCTCTCTGGGTCTAGATTGAAACATTTGAAGAGAGCTTTCCAACGATAGCTCACGCGTCCCGATCAGACATCGGGATTGATCGCAGCGGCCGTTTTCGCCGAAGCGCACGCTACAAAACAGCAACCACCAGTCCGTGGACAGCAAACCCGACGGGTGCCGATCGAACCGCCCGACCCCCGGGTGACGTTCCGGTGTGCCGCCAGCCCAGGGAACACTTCCCTAAGTGTCCACACTACAGCGGCGCCACCGGGTCCCACACGGCCGGTGACCCGATCCGGGCACGAGTGAGAGCCGACCACCCTAGCTCACAGCCGGTTTCTCAACTGCGCACATCCGACGCTTCCCTCGTTAAGGGGCAGTCACGAGCTTGTCGTGTCTGTGGCCTCGTCCCGCATCAAGTGGGTTTATTCTTTTATTAAGTGCGTGGGTTTGCCAGTCACAAAGTGACGATTTATTCGGGCTTCAAGGAAGCCCATGGTGTGCGTGATCTGACTAATCAGACGATTGTGTGGTTCGTGTCGGGACTGGAACCCGCCGCACCATAAAGGTCACGACGTTATTTACATCCTCTCGGAGAGGGGAACACCCTTGATTAATCGCCGGAAATCAGGGCCTCATGGGCAGGAAACTATATCGAGAGAAACAAGCCGATAGCGGTCTCGAATCAGTCGGCAAGCCCTATGTCTAGGAAAGCAAGCATTCGAAATATGTCGGTCACTCAAGGGACCATTTTGATATTCAGACGAGCGTCCGGCTTCACAGAATCATGATCGTCACGGGGAAAACTGGAGAATATGTATGCCGGGATACGGCAAGTTTATTGTTCAAAGGGATAGGAGACATTCGGTTGAATCTCGGTTAGAGTGGTCGGAAATCAGCGAGTTTATTGGCCCGGTGCGAGATCGAGTCAGGACCATTCCGGGGGTGCCTCCCGCGGTCCAAACGAGGCTTGCGTGGGCATCGTTAATATTTTCAGTGCCGAAGGGCAGCGGGAAAGTGTCCCGAGACTAGATTCCAAAATAAAGACGTGTACAGAGATAGCTGACTATAGGCCTAGGATGTGGGTCAGGCGATGACCATGGTTGGGGTGAACCCGAGGTCCAAACGCGATTCACGAAGGTCTTATTGATATTCCCACACGTAGGGTTCGGGGAAGACGAGAGTCGTCTCGTTCCATTCGGATTTTGTCGGTCATACACGGACCATTTTACATTCGGACAAAGGCCCGTATAGAAAACAAGATGGTCACGGGAGTGAATCCGCGTAAATGTCTGCCGTGAGTACGGCAAGTTTAATGCAAGTGCGGGATTAGATCCCGGTATATATATCGGTCACTAACGGACCATTCATTGTTCGGACGAGAGTCCACATTTGAAGCATCGAAGATGACAATAAACCGTACGAATGTCTGTCGCGAGTACGGCAAGTTTAATGTAGGTGCGGGATCGGATCCCGATAAAGACGGGTCGAGCTAACGAACTATCGGCCCGGGATAAGATCGGATCATGGTCACGTCCGGGCGAGGGCTTTCGAGATCCAAGTCCGATCTAGTAGGGCATCATTGCTTTTCTCTTCAAACATAGTTCGGGGAAGCAGATTGTTAAGTGTGAAGCCCGAACTCGCCAACGTGCGCCCTCGCATGCGGATCGACCTACGCAGTCAGGTCGCGGGGTTCGACTTGACCGGTCAGGTCGCGGGGGTCTCCGGGGGCGGAGCCCCCGGAACAAAAATTTTAGTTATAGCGAGGGCAACTTTTGATTATTGCTTTCCTATCCCTTTTATTTGTTTTATCGGTTTAGATCTCTTATTTTGTTTTATTCATTAGTTTCAAGCCTTTCTTCTATTTAGTTAATCGCCCTTTTTTTTAATGAGGCACGCCAGTTTAATGAAGCAAATGGGCGCGCCGATTAAGGGGAAGCCAAGGGGGCGCGCCGGTTAATGAGGGCAAGAGGAGGGGCGCACCGGATAAGGGAGCATAGGGGGGCGTGTCGGATTAAGTCCAAGAAGGGAGGCGCGCCGGAATAGGCTCAAGAGGAGGGCGCACCGGATTAGGGGGAGGAAGGGGCGCGCCGGAATAGGCTTAAGAAGAGGAGGCATGCCGGATTAGGGCACTATTCATTCCAAGAATTTGGAAATGGTTTTGAGTGTGAAGCTAAACCGGCGCGGGGGGGTACCATGCCAGATTAGCCCACGCCGGATTAAGAGCACGCCAGGATAGCTTCTATGAGGTTTTCTGTCACTCTTGTTGGCTCTGTTTCTTCTTTCTTTCAACTGCAAGTTAATTTGATGATTGGTTTGTTCACCTACTTGGTGGATTAAGTTGATAGAGAGGAAGTTTAAGTGTTTGATCATTTGTTAAGGTGAATTGGCATGAAAATTCGAGTGTTTTATTAGAAGAGTTTGTTGCAGGAACTCAAAGGTCTAGGGTTGATTCAGGGGTTCCAGACATATGCTGTGCTTATTCCCAGAGAGCTTAGTTTGTTCGTCTGTTCTTATGTGTTCTTCGTCTGGCAAAATTTCGGCAGCATCTCCCCCGGACTGAAGCTTGCCAGAGAAAAATGGGGAACACCAAACGGATTACTCCGGGGTGAACCTCAAAACTCGGAGTAAGGACTCCGTTAACCCGTAAGCGCTTGTGGAGGCTCGAGGACTAGCCTTCAAGATCTCCAGCAGCTCACGAGTGATGATTTTGTGAAGCGGGACAAATGTATGCCACGAGGCCATGAATGTTCATCTCTTCGATGGGTTCCTCTGAAGGCCATGCCATAGAGAGGTAGGTCTCCGAGGTCCCTGGATGATAAGAAAACCGGGAGAAAGGGGAGCAGAGGCTAAACAAAGAACATCGCGCTCGCAAGAGGACTTTTCTTTTTATTCATCCACACAAACGGGGGAAGGTTCTAACGCAGAGGGGGTTCATCTAGAGATAAAAAGAATGAAATACATTGCAGGGGGGAGAGAATACATTGACGGAGGAGATACATCAATGAGAGAGGGGGAACAGAGCACAAGCTTTCCCCCCTCCGAGCTCACCTCTCTTCTCTCACGCTCAATCTCTCTTTTTCTTCACCTAGCAGGCGCAGGGACGGGGCTTCTTCTCTCTTTTTTTCTTCTTCTCTTTGCTAGCTGGTTCTCTCCTGAGAGCTCTCTTCTCCTAATTTCCAGTCGGGGGGGGGGGGGGTCCAGCCTCTCTCCTTCTTTTCAATAGACGATCCCCTTCTCTGTCGAACATGCAGATTATATATAGTCGGCTGCCCTTTCTTCGCTCGGATGGAAGGAACTCCCGCCATCTTCCTCCTCTTTCATTGAGGCATCCAGAGTTGACATGCCGCGGTGTCGTCTGTTGATTTGCGCAGTACGCTGGCATTTATCCGAGGACGTGATGTTTGCGGGTTTGCCGGAAGATCTGCTGCTGCTACTCCCCCCATCGATGCTTGCCTTCGCCATTGATGCTGCTGCATTGTTGAACGGAGGTGGAGACAGGGCTTCAGAGCATTGAATGCCTATAGAGATAGGGCTTCAGAGCATTGAATGCCCTCTAGGCACCAGACTGATGCGAAAATAGGGTATCGGCTGGCGGATGGGATGGCATTTGAGTTAAACCGGCGCGGTGTTGAGCGTGCCGGATTAACAACCTTCAAAGGGGCGCGCCGGTTTGCAGCCAAGAAGGGGCACGCCGGTTTAAGTGTAGGCCGCGCCGGTTTAGACTTCGTCTCGGCTTCATGGCTATTCGGACGGACACTTGTCCTCCGGCGTTGCTTTAGTTGTAATGCACCGCCGTCGAGGTGTTTAGTTCAGGGCCTCTGAATCCCGATTCAGAACTTTGAGTGATCTTCGGCGCGTGCCGAACATGTGTTCGCATTCCTGGGTTTCTTTTGATTCGGCCTTCGGCAATGCCGACTGGAGAGCCGGGGCCATCTCTTCAGCCCGAGGGGCTTCTTTGTTGGGTGACGAAGCACCGGGTAGATATTCGTCCTACTTGGAGGAAAGGTCCGGGCCGTCTTCGACTTGCTCTCGAGTGCCGAGACGTGCATGCCGTATGATCATCATCATTTTTCTTGACGTCCACAGGGTACGGCTGTCCGGTTCCATTGCCTGGCTCTCCCCATCGGGAGGTAGTAATAACTCCATACCTGCATCCATCATACGTTATTAGTACTAATAATTGCATGACTGTAAACTAGAAATCACTGTAAAGTACATAAATGAAATGTTTACCTGGAGGAAAGGCGCGATGCCACCGACTATCGTCTCCTTCTCTACCCCCTGAGAAAGAGCAGCAATCAAGTGGGCGAGTAGGGCTGCTCCCCACGCGTAGTGCCCCACTCGGTCTAGGTCCACCAGGATCCTAAGGAAACGAAAGTGAATGTCGTCCCCAGCAGAAGGCGGCCCAGTAGGAAGAAAAGGAACCTCCGGAGGTCCAGGTCCACACGCTCTCGGTCGCCCGCGTCCTGGCTGAAAGCCCTCCGAGCTGCCTCCTCTAGCCGCGCTAGGAACTCTGCTCCGCTCTCACTGATGTGCTGACGCGAGTCCACAAATCCGAGCACCTCCATGATGTCTACCTGACCGACTGTCCTGCTGTCTCTGTCAGTCGCGCTCGTCTCCAGTCCCAACAGCTCCAGGGCACTCTCTCTGTAATCGGGGTAGGTGACCCCACTGACGGCCTCACCGTCCACCCGTAGTCCGATGATCCGGACTACGTCCTACAGCGTCGGCACCATATGCCCCCAGGGCATCAGGAACGCTCGACTCGGCGCGTGCCAACACTCCCTCAACATCTGGACGAGAGGTAGGTCGAGCCGGAAGGGCTCAATCCGCAAGAACGCCCCGAACCCCATGGCGTCCACTCGGGCCCTTTGAAAGTCGCCAGCCCTCGGCATGCCGCCACTACTAGGAACCAGCTGATCCGGCTCCTCATCACACCCTGCAAATCAAAAAAATAAGAAATTACATTAGAGCCACAAATAAAGAACAACACGATGTATATATATATATTTTTAAAAAAAAACGCGTCAAATCCATTGGACGCCTCCATAATTTTCTTTTATTTATTATCATTATTTATATATATATATATAATAAAACAAAATAAAAAATAATAATCATGCACGCGCTATATATATATATATATATATATATATATATATATATACGCATTAATATATATATTTTTAAAAAATATTATTTAAATAATGGATGCGTCTGAGCATTTTGACGCGTTTAATAATTTCTGAAATTTTTTTAATTTAAAAAAATATAAAAAATAAAATTTATAAACTATAAAAAATATAAAAAATATAAAGGCATCAAAGTGCTTTGACGCCTCAATAATTTTTTCTATTTTTAATATATTAATATTTCGTGTATACATATATATGAAAAAAATATTATATATTGAGGCGTCCACTGACCTGGACGCCTCAATCATTCCACCTCTACCTCCAATCGAACACCGTCTCTAGCCCCATTTTTCGCATAAAATTACAAAATAATTCCAAAAGAAAGTTCTAGGCGGCAACCGGGTCATGCTCTTCCTCTCCCGCTCCACCGGGGCCTTCCACGGCCAAGGGAATCGCCTGCTCTTCCATGGCGGCCTCCTCCTCCACCACGGCCTCCTCCGTGTGATCCCAGGACCTCCTCGGCCGACGAGCAATCCGCTTCCGCTTCTCGCCCCCCTGGCTCGATCCACCGCGCTCCATATGCCTAGATTGGGAGAGGGGAGGTCGAATAGGGAGAGACGAGAGGTTTGGGAGAGAGGGGGGGTCGTTCGAATGAGTTAGAAAGAGAAAAGGCCGCAAGGGCGGCCTTTTTAAGTGGATTTCAAATGATGGACGCATCTAGGCGTCTGGACGCGTCAACAAAAAAAACATATATATATATATATATATGACGCATCCAGTTGCCTGGACGCGTCAAAACAAAAAAAAATATAATTAAATAATAATAAAAAAGAGGTCGATAAAAAATGAAAAAAGAAAAAAAAGGAAGAAAAAAAGGGGAAAATATGGAGGCATCGAGCATTTTAGACGCGCCCATTAATATATATATAATAATAATAATAAAATAAAAAAATAATTGATATAAAAGCGTCTAAGTATCTGGACGCATAAAAAAAAATAAAATAAAAAAGAAAGAAAACATTTGCACAGAATAACTTCGCATTTATTTCATTAAAATAGCAAAGTGAGTTACATCCGGAGCTTAGACACTTTAGGCCTTTACTTCTCCAGTTCGGTTACATAAGCCATCCACAGCTCGCGTTCTTCCTCTACATGCACTAATGCCTTTCCCAGAATGCTCGTCTTCCACGACACTTTAATGGCCTTCATCTCCTTTGTATCATCTTCCATGCCCAACTCTCTCTTCCTTAGAGGAGCAGTGCCCGATAACGGTGGGAACGAATGGCAGGGAAGGTCGATTTGAATGCAGCACCGATGCACGTTGTAGAGAACAAACTCAGTCGCGCCAATGAGTTGGAGTTCAGCCTCGGGGGAAGACCTCGTGAGGAGTTCGCGCGAGTGTAGACATGCCGGTGCGCAAGTGAAAAAGCTTTGCGTCATAGTTCTGAAGTGGGACCTCCAGTCTTCACATTTCCTCAGCCATGGAACGCGGTTCACTATATTACCACCAAAGTCTAACACATCGGCTATGTGGTAAAGGGGGCTTTGTTGAAAGATTTTCGAAGCAGTAGGCATCCCCTCACGGTGATCAAATTTGAAATGTAGATCAACCCAGCAATTCAGAAGAAGTGCGCAACCAAAAGGAGGCTTACCCATGCTAGAAGCAGTAAGGCCACTGTAGAGGCAGGCAAGAACGGCAGGTCCCACCCTTTTGCCATTCCAAATACCACAAATGGCACTCAGTTGATCTTCCTCCACTATGTTGTCGATATAAGGGAATAAGAGAGCACCCGCCAAACAGATGGTGAATCCCTTCATAATTTCTTCTAAATGATCATCGTATGGCAATCCTCCTAGGGCATCCATGACCCATTCCGCAAGCCTCTGCAAGTTAATTCCCTTCTGAGTCTGGACGTTTCTAATGGCACAAGATGGCATGAAACTTCCGAGGACATCCTCGGAGGTTGCCCTCTTCAGCATTGGCATAATCTTTATCTTGCCATCCCTTTTGAATCTTTTCAACTCAAGCAGGAGTTCCACCTCCTCAAGAAGAATGGTCGCCTCGAAAGTGGGGAAAATGAAGGTGTGAGTCTGAGGATGCCAGATCTCCACCAACGCACCCATAGCCGCCCAGTCCATGCAAATCTTTTCGTAATGCTTGGCGTGAACTAGGAGCCCCTGAAGATGTCACCTCGTGAGTATGGCCCTCATACCGATGGAGATGTTGGAAATTAACTTTGAAAGCCACGACAGTTTGGAGAACTTCCTCGGGCCTGGGAAGAGAGGGTACGGCTGGAAAAGAAGAAGGAAAACATAGGAGGAAAGAGGTGAAGGAAAAGTCGTACGTGAAATTTGAAATGAATCAACTCAGCATACGCGACTGGATCATCCCACTCAGATATCCTTCGAGGTCGGAGAGCCGCCGGAATTTGCTGCTGGGCCTGCTCCTCTTCATAGGGCGGGAAGACTCGCCTTCCATCTTGAAGAACCCAAGATTATTCTCCTCCTCCCCTTAAGCTTCAAAGCTCTCCTTGGTATATTTGGTTGAACTAGGTAAGGGGGGGTACTTATAGGAAGGGAGGGGTGTATAACCTAGAATGTGTCACGTCAATGTCGAGTCGTCGTCATTGACTTTAGCAAAAGTATTATGTCTTGACCCCCCTTGCGCTGTGGTGCAATTCTGCTACTTTTAATGATGTTGATCAGTGCAGGTTTCACTAATGGACACCACTGTCCCATCGTGTGCCACCATTCGGTAACTAGTCTCATCTGTCATGCATTGTATTATATGATATCTATGCTACTAGAACATGTCAAGGACCTTGCAACCTGAACGAATCTGGAATTTGAGTTCTCCTTTAAAAAAAATAGTGATGATTTCAAAAGAATTTAAGTTGTACGGATAGGCCGTTAAGTTGTGAAAGCATGGGGATGATGATTCCATCTAGTGAGTTGGTGCGTGGATAAACGGGCCCCGGCTCAGTATCAACTCACCGGATCGGTATCCTGACCCATTCTTAACAACTTGACAATATTATCCTTGGCTATTTTCTATTTTAGTTTATTTTAAGTTTTCCTTTAAACCCATCATGCATTCATGTAGGACTTTGATTCCATTACGGAAGATCATTCAAAGTAATTCGATTATGAAGGCCACCGTGCTTAAGTCTTATAATATGATATATTCCATTCCGAATGAAATACTGAGTTTCCTTGAGACAACCCGAGGTTGTTCTTCCAAAAGAGACCCTTGTTTGGATTGATCCTCGAATATTCCTTTACTTTTACTCCATTTGACCCACCTTGGCCGCAGCACTTCCACATTGACTGGTAATCGCTCCCCAAGGTGAAACCTACAGGTTTATGACCTGGGTACTTCCACACAGAGAAGTTGGTCCCTTTTTCTACTTGTGCCTGAGCGCACATCTTCCCCTTCCTTGTTTGATTTCCATCCAAGCAATTGTTGAAATCGAAAGACCTTCTTCAAGGTCGCCTCATTGAAAACTCGGAAAACATTCCAAATCATAATATTCAAAGCGTGTCTCATCACACCTTGGCATCTACTTTTTAGTACGCTCCCAGTCCATTTCATTTCACTTCTATGCCACTCCACTACGTGCCACTCCCTTGCAAAGTAGACGCCAAGGCGGGGCAACTGTAGACACGCCGTTTTGATATTACTGTGAGTAAATCTCATATTACACTATGATACCCTAAGGTTACCTTCACATTTTTAATTACTTTGGTGATTTCCTATTTTTATGAATTTTTTTACTTTTTTTGAAATTTTCATTCATGAGAAGTCTTTGATGTGTCAAGATGGTTAGACGCCTCACTTTGACGTGTGAAGGACCCAAGATGCCTTCTTTAGAAGCCTCATGCAGCGCGCACGCGACGTCGCTCCGGCCATTTTTTTAACGTTTTCGATTGGATTGATAAAGACGTCTTGTAGACTAGACGCGCCTTCGAGAGTCACGGTTAACCGTCGAAACCACGCGTCTTCTCCACTATCGACGACTTTCGGTGGCGTTTTGGTGGGCAAAAATAGGCGCGTCCAGGGTCCCGGACGCCTAAAATAAATTAAAAAAAAAAATAAAAAAATAAAAAAATATGGAGGCGTCCATATGGTTGGACGCCTCAAAGAACCAAAAAAATATAAAAAATAAAAATAATAGAAAATATTAGTGAGGCGTCCAAGAACCTGGACGCCTCACTCAGGTTTTCCTCTATAAATAGAGGACCCCCTCCCTCGAAGGAAGGGGGTTTCAGATCCGACAGAGGAAGGAGAGACTCTATCGGATCCCATTTATAACCTGTGGGTCTTTGCAGGGGGAGATTCTACCGGCTTCTTGGGTGTCCGCGCTCGCGAGAGGAAGGCTAGCTCCATCCATTTTGCTTCCACGTCATCCCTACGGTGCCAAAGCTCCGCCGAATCCCGCCATCGACATCTTCAATAAGCCATTCTCTCCCCTTCTCTTTTGTCATTTCTGTCGCATGCATCATCACGTCATCTGTCATCTCCCTTCATAAGAGAGATCTATTTTTTTGCACGTTTGCACGATCCTCCATTCATCATAGTATTTTCCTCCTACTCGTGTCTGAGAGGGGTTTAAAAACAACACCAATCAGGTGTGTGTCTCACCACGATTTCACCATTTTTCAATATGAGGGACTAATACTACACTGCCATTTTTTCTGATCCACTTGTCATCTGTCTGTTTCATCTTTTGTAAGGGTAACCAAAGAAAGCCCTCTTCATCAGCCGGCCGAAGGGAGAGGAAGAAGTAACCCGCCATCTCCTGCTCTTGAGGTAGGCGTGATCACCCTTTTTTTATTTTGGGGTCTCTGGCCCCTGGCGATCACATCATATTCTCGAGGCCGCGGAGAGTCATTTCCCGTAATGGCCGTTTAAATTCCTGTCATTTATATTTTGTGCTGTGCTTATATCTGCTCATATTCTCGAGGCTGCGGAGAGTCATTTCCCGCAATGGCCGTTTAAATTTTTGTCATTCATATTCTGTATTGTGCTCATATCTGCTCATATTCTCGAGGCCGCGGCGAGTCACTTCCCGCAATGGCCATTTAAATTTTCGCTCCTTATATCTTTTATTACTCTTATATCTGCTCATATTCTCGAGGCCGCGGTGAGTCATTTCCCGCAATGGCCGTTTAAATTTCTGTCATTTATATTCTGTGTTATTCTGATATCTTCTCATATTCTTGAGGCTGCGGCGAGTCACTTCCCGCAATGGCCGTTTAAATTACTGTCATTTAAATTCTGCACTATTCCCATCCCCCGAGGTCGCAGAGAGTCATTTCCCGCTATGGCCGTTTAATCTCCATATCTTGTTACGTTGTATCTGTTCTGCACACCCCGCCGGAGTAATCTCCCGTGGTGGTTTCTCCTCTCCCCTTCTCTCTTTTTCTGTGTCGCAGCAAAATGAGCCCACGCGCTCCGCTTCGCCTCCTCCGGCGATCCGCGTGACGTCGCTCACAGGCCCTTGATGATTAGATGATAGGGGGAAAATGAGGGCAAATGAAGTAGAACACAGTGTTCAGCAAGGTTTTTATTCTTTCCATTCATCCACAAGGGAAGGAGGATAAATACAGAATGGGATCTACCCCGAAGCGGGAGGATACATCAGAGAAAGAAATGAAAAACATACATCGGTAGGGGAAGGGGAACAGAGCACAAGCTCCCCCCTTCCAAACTCACCTTTCCCCTCTCTCACTCTCTCTCTTTTTCTTCACCTCACAGGCGCAGGGGAACGGAGCTTCTTCTTCTCTTCTGCTGGAGACCTTTCAAGGAGAATCGGCCAGAGAGAGACCACCTGCCGAGAGAGCTTCTAGTGGGGTGTTCGTTGCATATATATCAGTGGAGCTGGGAGGAGAAGCCTCTGAAGCCAGCAACAGGTGTCTTCTCTTTCCCTCCAACCGAAGGCAATCGAGTGGCCTGCGGCTAGGGGGGGCCGTAGAGTATGGGAGATGCCTCCACGAGATTGGCCGACGGTGACCGGCGGGGAAGTGACGTTTGGTACGGAGCTCAAAGCCTTCCATTCTTGGAAGCAGGAAGGGGTCAGGCGGTTGCATGCTGGTCAAGTACAGGCCGTTCGTCCTTTTCAGGTAAGTTCCTTCTGTTCGCACCTGAAAATAGGGGATCAGACTTGCGATGGGATGGCCACCTTGGGTAAAACGGCGCGGGGGGTAAGCGCGCCTGTTTAGGAGCAATAGAGCAGCGCGCCAGATTAGCACAAATAGGAGGGGCGCGCCGATTTTGGGGATATTGGAAAGGGCGCGCCGATTTAATGCCCAAGCAAGGGCACGCCGGTTTAAGTACAGGCCGTGCCGGTTTAGACTTCATTTCTGAGTCGCGGCTATTCGGACGGACGCTTGTCCTCCCGTGTTGCTTTAGTTGTAATTCACCGCCTCTGGGGTGTTTAGTTCAGAGCCTTTGGATCCCGATTCGAAACTTTGAGTGATCTCCGACACGTGCCGAACATGTGTTCAAATTCTCAAGTTTCTTTTGATTCGGCCTTCGGCACCGTCGACTGGGGAGCCGGGGCTATCTCTTTTGCTTGGGGGGCTTCTTTGTTGGGTGGCAGAGCACCGGATATATATGTGTCTAGCTTGGAGTAGGTACGGGGTTTATTCGGCCTTCCCGTCTTCGACTTGCTCTCGAGATGTCGAGACGTCCATGCCGCAGGAACATTCTTTTTCTTCTCTCTTTTTTGACGTCCACAGAACTTTAATGCTTTAAACATTATTCAATGTGCTATTCACCCTAACGAGTATGCTCGTGTCTCCATGTGCAGTAGCACAAAAGAAATGTGGGACAAGCTCAAGCTTACCTACGAAGGTACCACAGAAGTCAAGGAGAGCAAGGTGAACATGTTGATCCATGACTACGAGCTGTTTCATATGGAGGAAGAGAGTATCTTCGAGATGTTCGCACGTCTCATGGAGATCACAAATGGATTAAAATCACTCAGAAGAGAATTCAAGGGCACCGAATTGGTAAGGAAAGTGCTGAGGTCCCTATCACCAAGCTGGTATAGCAAGGCAACTGTGATAGAGGATTCTAAAGATTTGTCTACCCTCACCGTGGATGCACTCATAGGGTCATTGATGGCCTATGAGATTAACATTAAGAGAACGGAAGAGGACACAAAGAAGAAAAAGTCTGTTGCATTGAAGGCTTACCCGAAAACAATTTTAAGCCAAGAGGATTCTATGGGAACCATCGACGATGAAGAGGTTGACATGTTAACAAGAAGAGTAAGACAGTTCTTGCGCCAAAGAAGATGATTTGGCGGCAAAGTCAAGAAAGGAAAGAGGCAACCGAAGCAAAGAAACAAACCATCAAACGCGATTGAAGTGATGTGCTACGAATGTAAGAAGATGGGGCACATGCGAGGTGAATGCCCCAAGCTCCAAAAGAAGAAAGGAAGGATGGTGAAGGGCAAGAAGACCAAAGCGATGAAGGCCACATGGAGCGACGAGGACGAGGATGAGTCCACGTCTGATGATGAACAAGCTATTGAGGAGTTGGTGAAGGACATGTGCCTTATGGCAAGGAGCGATCAGGAGCAGGTAATCTCTGACTCAGAGCTAATTACCAATGAACAATGGGAGCTTGCCTATGAGGAATTAGATGAAAAGTACAAAAGAATGAAAAATGAAAATAGAACTCTAAAGAAGAAAATCCATGAAATCTTGCATTCATCTAATTCTTGTGAGAAATGTAGTTTGCTTGACATGCAAGTTAAAAACTTCAAAAATGCAAATGATATTTTGGAATCTAAATTGGTTTTTTTTGAAGATGAAATTACATGCCTAGAAGTAGAAAAGAACAATGCTTTTAAACTCAAAAGTGAAATTCAAGAAAGGCATGACTTGTTGAAAAAGGAATTGGAAGAATTAAATGCTAAGCTGATTGAATATGATAAAGTGAAAGAAAGATTGAACAACGAAAATGAAAGTCTCATTAGTGAAATTGAAAAAGTGAAGAATGCTAGTGAGAACATGTTGAAAGGAAAAGAAGAAAAAAATGTGAAGAGTTCAAAATTTGTGCATGGCAACAAGAATGGTTTTCACTATGCTGTTAAAAATTCATTTCATCACGGAGAGTGTTCACACACACACCGTGATACATCAACTGTTAATTCTAGTTTCCCCTCCACTTTTAAGAATGTAAATAACATAAGAAATTTTGGTAAGAAAAGACCCACTTGTTTTTACTGTGGGAAGATAGGGCATGACATGTACATATGCCAGTTAATGTAATATGATGATGACATGTTTTTCAGTAAATACAATCAATCTGTTGGAAATGCTAACATCACGGGACTCAAGCTCGCTTGGGTACCCAAATCAAAATGAGCATGGTTGCTTATTGGTGCAGGTCTGCATGAAGGCAGAATAAATGGTACCTGGACAACGGATGCTCCAAGCACATGACAGGGAATAAACAACTTTTTACAGACCATGCAAAGAAAAATGGCAGTACGGTAATTTTTGGTGGACAGGATAGAGGTAAGATAATCAGAATTGGAGAATTGGTAAGGATCTCAACCATTGTATTGAAGATGTTTCATTTGTTAGAGGTCTTCGCCATAACTTGCTAAGTATAAGTCAACTCTGTGACAAATGTCATAAGGTTATTTTTGAGTCTTCTCACTGCACCATTGTCGATGCTAACTCACATGAAATCAAATTCATAGGAATGAGGAGTAACAACACTTACCAGTTTGACTTTGATGAAATTACTTCTGAAAAATTATGTTTTGTTGCTAACAAAGCTGAAGATGTCTGGTTGTGGCATCGCCGTTTTGGGCATGCCAATCTTAATGTCAGTAGGAAGCTGAATCGTCATGGTTTAGTTAGAGGTCTTCCTAGTTTAAATTTTGAATCATCAAAAATTTGTGAAGAATGTAATAAAGGAAAATAAACCACAACTTCTTTTAAATGCAAAAACATTGTTTCAACAGAAAAACCCCTTGAACTGTTGCATCTGGATTTGTTTGGTCCCACCAGGACTCGCAGTCTTGGAGGGAAGCTTTATGGTTTTGTGATTGTTGATGATTTCTCACGATATGCATGGGTTTTGTTTCTAGCCAACAAGAGTGATACTTGCAATGAATTCATTGACTTTTGTGCTAGAGTTCAGAATGAAAAAGGCTATTCAATTTAGAAAATTCAAAGTGACCACGGAAGAGAATTTGAAAATCATGAGTTTGATGAATTTTACAAGAAACAGGGGTACGAACATCAATTCTCATCACCTAAAACCCCGCAACAAAACGGAGTGGTCGAGAGGAAAAACAGGACGCTCGTGGAGATGGCACGTACCATGCTTGCGGAGAACAGTCTTCCACGGTACTTATGGGCAGAGGCAGTGAACACTGCCTGCTACATCATAAATCGAGCAATGGTAAGACCGATCCTTAAGAAAACTCCTTATGAGCTATACAAAGGTAAGAAACCCATCATATCACATTTTAAGCCATTTGGTTCTATTTGTTACATTTTGAACAATGGTAAAGACAATCTTGAGAAATTTGATGCGAAAAGTGATAAAGGGATTTTCCTCAGGTATTCTCTAACTTCTAGAGCTTACCATGTTTATAACACTAGAACACTTGTTATCGAGGAGAGTCCACATGTTGTTGTTGATGAATACACAATGAGAAAGTCAAATGATAATGATCATTTTATTCTTACAGGTGAGAATGAAGTTGAAAAGGGAGAGTCGAGCAAACAAGGTGAGACAACAAATCAATATAAAGAAAGTGAGCAAGAGGAGGAAGCACAACAAGAAGATCAAGTGCATCCGACCCTTCCACACCAATGGACCACGCACAAGGACCATCCGTTAGAGAATGTGATCGGCGGTGTGGATGAAGGAATTAGAACACGGGCTTCAATGAGAGAAGTTGAAATTCACGAGAACTTAGCTTTACTTTCTAGCATTGGGCCTAAGTCTTTAAATGATGCTTTGAATGACAATTCTTGGGTTCTCGCCATGCAAGAAGAACTACACCAATTCTAAAGGAATCGGGTGTGGTTCCTCGTGCCCCGACCTGATAACCATCCTATAATCGGAACTAAGTGGGTTTTCTGAAACAAACTTAGTGAAGATGGGGTGGTTGTGAGGAATAAGGCAAGGTTAGTAGCCAAGGGCTACTCTCAAGAATTCGGCATTGATTTTGATGAATCATTCGCTCCTGTGGCTAGATTAGAAGACGTTAGAATCTTACTTGGTTATGCTTGTCACAGGAACATCAAGCTATTTCAAATGGACGTGAAGAGTGCCTTCCTCAACGGGATTATCCAAGAAGAAGTGTACGTGGAACAACCACCGGGCTTCGAGGATGAAACATATCCGGACCACGTGTACATATTAGATAAGGCACTGTACGGATTAAAACGGGCTCCCCGTGCATGGTATGATCGTTTAAGTTCATTTCTTATTGATAATGGCTTCAAACGAGGTAAAATAGATCATATGTTGTTTACAAAAACTTGTGATGAACATTCTTTAATTGTTCAAGTTTATGTAGACAACATAATCTTTGGAGCCTCTAATTTGAAGATGAATGTGTTAGGTGCAGATAAAGAGACAAACACAGATGCAGAGGGGGCTGAATGGATCTTCTAAAGATTTTTAACCAATTTAAAATCCGTATGAGGTGATAATCACAAGTTCAATGGACAAACGCTCAAACATCAAAGATGCATACCCCATCAAACACTAGGACATGGACAACCAATTAGATCACAGTCCTAGCATGCATCTAGCGGAATCAATCAAACAGACAAACCACTGCACAAGGGATTTTTTAGGTGGTTCGGTCCACAGACCTACGTCCACCCTCACTCCAAACCAGAGTGAGGCTTCCACTAGCAAAGGCTAGAAACCGCAGACTCAGTCTGCAAACAGGTGCTGCCTAACAGCTTGACCAGGGGAACAACCTCCCCTCTTCCTCCAACCCGGAGGGGAACCACCAGTGACACCCAGTCACTGGCAACCAGAGACACAAGTCTCTCTTCCTCCAAACCGGAGGGAAACCACCAGTGACACCCAGTCACTAGCAACCAGAGACACAAGTGATGGGGACATCGAGGCAAGACCGTCCGCATTTTATTTGCATTTATGTCCTTTCATATTTGTATGTATACCCTTGTGTTATATGGGCACGCAATTGTAAGTCTTAGTGGGTTTATATGTAAAATTTTAGTAGGACCAAGCAAGGGGGCCCTTAGCCCTTTCCCATTGGTCCATGTCACTCATGTGGGGCTGGTCAACCATCCTAGGTGGCCATCTAGAAGGGTTGAATGTCAAAATGCCACATGGGTAGACAAGTGGTTAGATTAGTCCAAGGTAGGTTACCTACCTAATTCACCTACCAAGTCTCTTGGTCAAGGGGGCACCCCTCTCCTCTTATTATTTTATTATTTTTGGTGTGCTAATCACACTTAATCCCAGCCATCCATTCCCCATCCCTAGATCCAAGGGTGTAGAATGGGTTTGATACATGGCATATAAAAGGTTATATTTTCCATTTGTTAGCATTAATGAAAGTGAAAAAAAGCATTGTGCAAGAGCCCCCCTGGTGAGAATTTCGACCTCCCCTCTCTCTCCCTCTTATTTTCTTCATCCCCAACCCCCAATTCTAGAGTGGATCCCCTCTATCTCCTCCCCCTCAATCTCTGAGTTCATCGGTGCCGCCGCCGCTGCCGTTCGTACCGCCATCGAGCCACCGCGAAGCCGTCTTCGGTAATCTGTCCATCCAGGACAGAGGAAAATTCCACGAATTTCTGCTCCCACCTCCCTCGTCATCTGGAGCTGACATTTTCAAGAGTGGTTCACCTCTCGAACCCTTATCTTCACAAAAAATTTCAAGTCATATTTCCTTCATTTGGTATTTTTCCATTTTCGTTCAAACTGTCATTCTAGTTCTGCCAGATCTCTATCTACAGTGATAGTTTCCTTAAATTTTCCATTTCCTGACCACCTTTTGATTTTTCTTGGAGCCCCAAATTTTACTGGGAGTTTTTTCCACCCTCCTCCACCTCTCCAAATTTTCGTGGAATTTAAAAAGTTTGTTTCCTATTTTTAGAAAATCATGTCCCAACTCATCTACAGTTCTGTCTGCATCAGTCCAGATCCGACCACAGTCCAGTGTAAACTCTCTAGAAAATCCAGGCCACCATATGTTCTAGATCTAAAAATAGTCTTGGTTTCCTATTTTGATTTCCTACAACTTTTCTGAAGAACCCAACTTCAGATTCGGACGTCTACCTAGCGGTAAAAGGTAATCCACAGGAATGTTCCCTGTTGTTCTGAGGGTTCGGGTACTGTACAACATCAGCCTTCGAAATTCGCTGATGTGGCACAGCCCAAAGACCACTAAATATGATGAGATGACCCTAGGACTTAGACTCGCAAGCATACAAGCGCTCAATGATTCTCACGATGACGATTTTTGCTCACTCGGCTCACACGTTCACCCGGTGGGTCCGGGAGATGATGGTGAGGGTCCGAGGTGGGACCCAATTGTCCTAATGGACTTACAATGCTAAGGCTGACCCCCAATGGGCCTGGGAGACCCAACTTTGTGGGTGGCTGGCCCGCAAGGCGGGGTGTTGGGTGGCACTCACTCACGGGCCGCGGTGGGCACGATATCGCTAAAAATTGAGTCCGAGCTCTCTCTTACCGTGCGACGGGCATTCAAGACAATACTACACTTGCAGAAATGAAGCAACCTAGGGTGATATCAGTGGCTCACCTGATCGGTGTGAAGACACCGATCCCGCTCGGAGACGAGGGCACGCCGGGAGGCGAGGGTATGCACCCGATCGCCGCGGCGATGTAGCTTGACCTGAAAATGCAAATGGTACAGCACTACTCCTCTCACAGGAGGGGTGATCTTGGGGTGGGGGTTATGCTTAATACATCCAAAACTACCTCCACGCAGGGAGGGGCCTTCAGCCGGCCAAGCGGGGTGGGGAGATACGCAAAGAGAACCGACTTTCTGACCTTTGCCGATTCTGCCTAGCTTATGTATTTCTGGACAGAGGGTCGATGTTGATGCTGCCAATAATTCCACCGAACTCAGAATCTGACAAGACTTGTGCCAAAAGCTTCCTAACTGGAGAGGCGTAAGGCCTGAAGTTTTGGGCGGCGTTCCGATCTAGAGGCTGACTGCCCCGGCGACTGGAAGGTGGCTGCAGCTCTGGTCTCTGGACGAACACGATCTGAAACAGCACATTATAGAAGCTGCCACGACCGCTCCTTAGCTCCAAATCTGGCACCACTGGACTCATTATAACCGTGGACGAGTCTACTTTGCAGCAAAAGAAACGGAGAAGTCTTCTGATGTCGGAGATGAACTGGGTGTCCAGGGGAGTGGACGGTGGTCGGTGCAGACTGTGCGGAGGCAGATCGGCGTGGTTGTGGTAGAAAATTGGTATCTCTGGTTGTCGGATGCCGAACGGGGTTCCGCCTTCTGTTCCTGGACGCTGACAGGGGGAGGAAGATCTTTGTAGAAGGCCTCAAAGGCTGGTTCCTTCAAGGTTCATCGTGGGACAGCCTGCTCTGTTGTTCTGGCTCTTGGCCTGGGAGGTCCTGCGTAGTCGAGGGAGAATGGTTGCTGCGGACAGCACAAAGCTCGGATGCCGACGAAACCACCTTGCCTTGAAAGCTCTCTAGAAGACCTTTCCAGAGATGTAGGCCTTGACACCAGGAGGAGCAGAGAGAGGCCGGGGAAGACGTGACTTCAGAGCCTCCTTCTGCTGCCTGCGACCTGCTACTTGAAGCTTCAACTTTGCAAGAACAAGGGGAGGGGTAAGGGGAGTAGCACAGCTAGGGGAGTTGGCTGAGGGTTTGGAGAGAGGGGAGGGATGAGGTTAGGGCTCCCAAGGGGTCCTAGTGGGGCAGGGATGGATGGAGAGGGGGCTGGAGCTGCTGGAGGTGGAGGTGGAGAGGTGGGTGTGCACAAGAGAGAGGGTGTGGGAGGGAGAAGGTGGGGGCGAACTTGGCTTGAGGGGAGAGGAGTGGTGCGACCTAGGGAGCAAGGGGGGATGAGGAGGGAAGGTTCAATTTCAAATTTGGCCTTGGGGGGGGTGGGGTTTGTGTGGGGAAGTGGGGGATTGTGTTGGGAGGTGGAGGAGTTACTTTGGGACAAGGAGAGGGGAGTAAATGAGGGGCTATGGGGAAGTGGAGGGCCTTAATGGAGGTGGGTGAGGTAGTGGAGGTGGTTGGGGGTTGGGATAAGTGAGGGGGAAGGAGGAGAGAGAGAGAGGGTCGAACTCCCCTTGGGGAGAGAGAGAGAGTGAGAGAGAGAGTGAGAGAGAGATCTTGAGAGGTGGAAGGAAGTGGTTTTCAATATTTCATCAAAAGTGAGTACATGGAGGGAGATGGGGGCTATTTATAGGCAACCCATCTTACAAGACAAAAATAACCCTGCCATATAAGGCAAAAGACCAAACATGTCCTAGACTCAGTCCAATAGGCCCAAACTAAGGTATTAGGGCCCAATTAGACCAAATAGGGGAAATGGACTAGTACAACTTGACATAATAAAAGGAAATACATGCGACATGACCCAATAAAAGGAAAATTACATATGATAAGACTCAATAAAAGGAAGATACATAAGATGAGAATGAGTCGACCCAAATCAAAGGTGTGCAGGCGACCCGAGCCATAGCAAGTGTCGTGAGATGTCCTCATCAAATCCCCCGGGGTGGGGAGAACTCGACCCTGTCGAGTGTGGGCCTGCTTGGCTGTCATAGTGCTCCAGAATGTCGGGATCCAACCCCAGCAGGTCCTCCCGGCTCACCCAAGTATCCTTTGTCGGGGGACGGTTCTTCCACCTAACCAAGTAGCGCTGATACACCTTGTGCCTCGTAATGATGCTCTACTCATCCAGTATTGCCTCTATCTGCTCTCGTCGGTCTCTTAAGCTGGGAAGTGGAGTCCCTCCGGGAGTGTCTCTCATAAGGGGGGGTAAAGGCTCAAGCTCCTCACTGGGTTCCACCGTGGGGCCTTTGTAGGGTACCAGGTCCGCCACGTTGAAGGTAGGGTGCACCCCATAGCTCTCTGGTAGGTCAAGCTCATAAGCATTGCTGCCAAGTCGTCGTAGGACTCGAAAGGGTCCCGACCCTCGTGCCCTCAACTTGGAGGCAGGCCCGGGAAGGAGCCGCTCCGTCCTCACCATCACCGGGTCTCCCACTTGGAATTCACAGTGGCGCCGGTGAGCATCTGCCCGTCTTTTGTAAGCCTCATTGCTTTTCCCTATATGCTTGCGGATGTCATCATGCAACTCTTTGATATGCTGTGCAAAGGACTCAGCTGAGATTGACACCCTAGCATGTGGGGGAAGGGGAATGAGATCCGAGGGCTTTCTAGGCCTAAAACCATGCACTACCTCAAATGGACTTTTGCCTATTGACCTATTGATGGAATCATTGTAGGCAAACTCGGTCTGAGACAAGAGGAGATCCCAATTCCTAGGGTGATCCCCCACAAGACAACGGAGCAAGTTCCCAAGGCTTCGGTTGACGACCTCAGTCTGGCCGTTGGTTTGAGGATGGTAAGCAGTGGAGAATTTGAGGAGGGTCCCCATCAAGTGCCATAGAGTCTTCCAAAAGTAACTAGTGAATTTCACATCTCTATCGGACACAATAGTCTTAGGTAATCCATGGAGTCGGACTACCTCATCAAAGAATAACCGGGCGACCCTAGAGGCATTGGAGGTCTTGGAACAGGGGATAAAGTGGGCCATTTTTGAGAACCTGTCAACCACTACAAAGATGGAATCATGTTTGCGCAAGGTCTTTTGTAGGCCAAGAATGAAATCCATGCTCAAATCCTCCCATGGTCGGTCGGGTATGGGTAGAGGTGTGTAAAGCCCGGTGTTTTGTTTTACTTGTTTGGCGGATGCACAAATGCGGCATTGTCCCACAATGTGGGCCGCATCCTTCTTGAGGCTGGGCTAGTGGAATTGCCTCTCAACTAACTCTATGGTTTTGTGGACCCCAAAGTCACCAGCTAGGCCACCACTATGTAACTCCCAAACTAGGAAGTCCCTAAGTGAAGTCCGAGGTATGCAAAGCCTATCCCCCTTGAACAGATATCCATCTTGAAGTATGAACCCCTCATATTCCTTGAGTGGCTGGGTGGAAAGGGTATTGTAGTGAGTCCCAAAGTCGGGGCAATGTGGGTATTCCCATTTGATTCTCTCAAATCCGGTTACCTCCACTTGGACGGTGGAGAGTAAGGCTACCCGCCTACTTAGCGCATCGGCGGCGCGATTCTCACTACCCATCTTATACTTGAGGACAAAGGTGTAGGCTTGAATGTATTCTACCCATCGGGCATGGCGGGCATTGACCTTTTGTTGAGTGTTGAGGTATTTCAAAGCCTCATGGTCCGAGAAGATCACAAATTCTTTGGGTAGGAGATATTGCCTCCAATGCCGGAGGGATTGAACCACGGCATAAAGCTCCTTATCATATGTGGAGTATCTAGTCCTAGCCTCACAAAGTTTTTCACTAAAGTAGGCTACCGGGTTACCCTCTTGGCTAAGGATACCTCCAATCCCTACCCCGGAAGCATCACATGTGACCTCAAAGACCTTTGAAAAGTCGGGTAGGCAAAGGACCGGGGCTTGGGTCATTTTTTCTTTAAGCTCTAGGAAGGCTTTGGAGGCTGCCCTAGTCCAAACAAATGTGCCTTTCTTGAGGCAATCCGTGATAGGAGCGGTGATAGTGCTAAATCCCCGGATGAATCTCCTATAGAAGGTGGCTAGTCCATGGAAGCTTCGGGCATCATGAATGTTCTTGGGCTTGGGCCACTCAAGAATGGCTTGGACCTTTTCGGGGTCCATGGACACCCCTTGGGATGAAACAATGAATCCTAGGAAGGCTAGTTGGTTGGTCAAGAAATGACACTTCCCGGGGTTAGCAAAGAGACTCTCCTTCCTAAGAATAGTGCATACTCGCTTGAGGTGGTCAAGATGGGCTTCTTTGGTTTGGCTATATATGAGGATGTCATCGAAATAGACGACTAGAAAGACACCAATGAAGGGCCGGAGGACCTCGGTCATGAGGCGCATGAAGGTGCTTGGTGCATTAGAGAGGCCAAAAGGCATGACAAGCCATTCATAGAGACCGTCCTTAGTTTTAAAGGCGGTTTTCCACTCGTCCCCGGGCCTTATGCGGACTTGGTGGTAGCCACTCTTGAGGTCAATCTTGGAGAAGATGGTGGCTCCTGCTAGCATGTCTAGCATATCATCTAACCGAGGGATGGGGAACCTATACTTGACCGTTATCTTATTGATGGCTCTACTATCCACACACATGCGCCACGTTCCGTCCTTTTTGGGTGTGAGAAGTGCCGGGACGGCACAAGGACTTTTGCTAATTCAGAGGAAGCCCTTCTTGATGAGTTCTTCAATTTGCCTCCGAAGCTCGGCATGCTCGGTGGGGTTGAGACGGTAGTGTGGGAGGTTGGGCAAGGTAGCCCCGGGCACGAGGTCGATGGCATGTTGCACATCTCTCATAGGTGGTAGTTTGTCTGGAAGCTCCTCGGGAAATACATCATGGAAGTCCTTAAGGAGTTGTTGAATTTCTAGGGGGTGTGGGTCGGTTGGGGTGGATTCCCCAAGGCAAATGACAATGGCACATACTTGCTCCCCTTGGTTGACTTCTTCCTCAAACTCCTTCCTAGTGATAAGGTGTAGGCTCCTAGGAGGCTCTTTGATGTTACTAGGACTAGGACTTGGTGGGGTGGGGTTTGTTGGTGTTGGGATGGTGGGAGGGGTAGTGGATCCCTCAAGGGAGAGAGAGGCCTTCTTAGGTAGGGTGCGGGGTGGAGATGGGTTGAGTTGGATCTTCTTTCCCTCATGAATGAAGATGCAAGCGTTGGTTCTCCCTAAGAAGGTGGCATCTACATCGTAGATCCAAGGTCGTCCTAAAAGGATACTCCCAACTTCCATTGGAAGGATATCACACCACACTTGGCCTTGATAGGATTGGAATGTAATTGGGACAAGGCAACGGGCACTAACGGGTATGGAGGTGGTATCAATCCATGCTACCCTATATGGGTGGGGATGTGGGGAGGCGGTAAGGCCCAAAAGTTTAACGGTGTCGAGTGACACCCCATTCACACTACTTCCATTGTCCAATATGACCTTTCTAACATGGCTCCCTATCCTTATGTAGGTGTGGAATATGGCGTTTCTTCTCCAATCATGCTCTTGGGTTTGAGTGAGGGTGCATCTAACCACTCCGAGGTGGGAGTCGGTGGGTGGAGGAGGTTGTTCTTGGTTGTTCTCCATGTAATGGTTCTCATACTCCTCCTCCCATTCAAGAGAGGGTTCATATACCTCAACTTCTCCTTCAAATTCAGCTTGGGGTTGGGGGTTGGTCTCCTCTATGAGTAAGTTTGATGCTCCCTTGGTGGGGCATTGATTGGCAAAGTGTCCATACCCATAACACCTAAAGCATTGCTGCCCACTTTGATGGTTTGGGGTCATCTTAGTGTGAGGGAGAGTGGGTATCGGATTGGGCCTATTGGGAGTTGTGTTTAGGGGCCCACTTGTGGGGCGGAGTGGTGGAGTGGCATTAGGTGGGGTGACCCGTGTGGGAGGAGCTCCCATGGGTGTAGGAAGGAGGCCTCTTTGGGGTGGTGGGGGGTTGGCCCGAGGTGCCATGGTTTTAGGATCCATCCCCCGAGTAGGAACCATTCGTGTGTACCGAGAGAATTTCTTGGCATCCCGAGCAACTTGGTAGGCTTGCTCTAAAGTGGTTACTTGACGCATGAATATTTCCTTTTTTATATGGAATTGAATCCCATTCCTAAAGCGGGAGAGTGTGACGGAGTGGTCCTCTTGGACTCCACACTTGAGGAGGTAGTAGTCAAACTTTTCAATGTACTCCATGACGGTCTTTCCTTCTTGGGTCAAGGCTTGCCACTCATCTAGGAGGTTTTGGTGGTAGGAGGGTGGGACATATTTGAGTTTGAGTTGGTCTTTCATGGCCCCCCATGTGGTGATAGGAGCTTCCCTCCTAACTATCCTTAAGGCCTCAACATTCATCCAATGAGTCTTAGCTAGTTTGGTTAATTGCATCTTTGCAAGTCGGACTTTCCTATCCTCGGTCATTGGGTACCAATCAAAATATTGATCCATGGCTGCCTCCCAATCTAAGTAGATGCTCGGATGATGAGATCCATCAAAAGTGGGAGCATCGACTTTCACAAGTCTCATTAGTTGGTCATCCGGGTTGTCCCGGGGAGGCCTCTCATTCCTTCTAGGGGGTGGGTCCCTTTCCGGTTCGGGAGGGTGGTCAAGGTTGAGTCCTCCTATGGCTGGCTCCACATGTGGAGGGGGATCTCTCCTATCTCCTTCCCTTGGGATAGGCCTATTTTCCTCAATTTGTTCTAGCCGGACCGTAATATCGTCAAGCCTTCCCATAATATTGGTCATGTATTCCATAAGAAACCTCATTTGGTCGGGAAACTCATGCTCATTGTGAGGGAGATTTCCTTGGGGATTGGGATTCATGGTGTTATTGGAAGAAGATGAATTACCTTGATAATGAGTTCCACTACGAGTGGTCATGCAAAGTTGGGTGGGCTATGCAAGGGTGTGCGAATGCACCTAAGAAAGACTTAGTGTGACCCAAGACTAGACTTGTAAGGACAAGCCTATGACCGCTCTGATACCACTTGATGTGGCACAGCCCAAAGACCACTAAATATGATGAGATGACCCTAGGACTTAGACCCGCAAGCATACAAGCGCTCAATGATTCTCACGATGACAATTTTTGCTCACTCGGCTCACACGTTCACCCGGTGGGTCCGGGAGATGATGGTGAGGGTCCGAGGTGGGACCAAATTGTCCTAATGGACTTACAATGCTAAGGCTGACCCCCAATGGGCCTGGGAGACCCAACTTTGTGGGTGGCTGGCCCGCAAGGCGGGGTGTTGGGTGGCACTCACTCACGGGCCGCGGTGGGCACGATATCGCTAAAAATTGAGTCCGAGCTCTCTCTTACCGTCCGACGGGCATTCAAGACAATACTACACTTGCAGAAATGAAGCAACCTAGGGTGATATCAGTGGCTCACCTGATCGGTGTGAAGACACCGATCCCGCTCGGAGACGAGGGCGCGCCGGGAGGCGAGGGTATGCACCCGATCGCCGCGGCGATGTAGCTTGACATGAAAATGCAAATGGTACAGCACTACTCCTCTCACAGGAGGGGTGATCTTGGGGTGGGGGTTATGCTTAATACATCCAAAACTACCTCCACGTAGGGAGGGGCCTTCAGCCGGCCAAGCGGGGTGGGGAGATACGCAAAGAGAACCGACTTTCCGACCTTTGCCAATTCTACCTAGACAGAGGGTCGATGTTGATACTGCCAATAATTCCACCGAACTCAGAATCTGACGAGCCTTGCGCCAAAAGCTTCCTAACTGGATAGGGGTAAGGCCTGAATTTTTGGGCGACGTTCCGATCTGGGGGCTGACTGCTTCGGTGACTGGAAGGTGTCTGCAGTTCTGGTCTCTGGACGAACACCATCTAAAACAGCACGTTACAGAAGCTGCCTCGACCGCTCCTGAGCTCCAAATCTGTCACCGCTGGACTCGTTGGAACCGTGGACGAGTCTACTTTGCAGCAAAACAAACGGGGAAGTCTTCTGATGTTGGAGATGAACTGGGTGTCCAGGGTGGTGGACGGTGGTTGGTGCAGACTGTGAGGAGGCAGATCGGCGTGGTTGTGGTAGAAAATTGGTATCTCTGGTTGTCGGATGCCGAACGGGATTCTGCATTCTGTTCCGGGACGCTGACAGCGGGAGGAAGATCTTTGTAGAAGGCCTGAAAGGCTGGTTCCTTCAAGGTTCGCCGTGGGAGAGCCTGCTCTGTCGTCCTGGCTCCTGGCCTGGGAGGTCCTGCGCAGTCGAGGGAGAATGGTTGCTGCGGACAGCACAAAGCTCAGATGCCGACGAAACCACCTCGCCTTGAAAGCTCTCTGGAAGACATTTTCAGAGATGTAGGCCTTGACACCATGAGGAGCAGAGAGAGGCTGGGGAAGATGCGACTTCAGAGCCTCCTTCTGCTGCCTGCGACCTGCTACTTGAAGCTTCAACTTTGCAAGAACAAGGGGAGGGGTAAGGGGAGTAGCACAGCTAGGGGAGTTGGCTGAGGATTTGGGGAGAGGGGAGGGATGAGGTTAGGGCTCCCAAGGGGTCCTAGTGGGGCAGGGATGGATGGAGAGGGGGCTGGAGCTGCTGGAGGTGGAGGTGGAGAGGTGGGTGTGCACAAGAGAGAGGGTGTGGGAGGGAGAAGGTGGGGGCGAACTTGTCTTGAGGGGAGAGGAGTGGTGCGACCTAGGGAGCAAGGGGGGATGAGGAGGGAAGGTTCAAATTCGAATTTGGCCTTGGGAGGGGTGGGGTTTGTGTGGGGAAGTGGGGGATTGTGTTGGGAGGTGGAGGAGTTGCTTTGGGACAAGGAGAGGGGAGTAAATGAGGGGCTATGGGGAAGTGGAGGACCTTAATGGAGGTGGGTGAGGTAGTGGAGGTGGTTGGGGGTTGGGATAAGTGAGGGGGAAGGAGGAGAGAGAGAGAGGGTCGAACTCCCCTTGGGGAGAGAGAGAGAGTGAGAGAGAGAGTAAGAGAGAGATCTTGAGAGGTGGAAGGAAGTGGTTTTCAATATTTCATCAAAAGTGAGTACATGGAGGGAGATGGGGGCTATTTATAGGCAACCCATCTTTACAAGACAAAAATAACCCTGCCATATAAGGCAAAAGACCAAACATGTCCTAGACTCAGTCCAATAGGCCCAAACTAAGGTATTAGGGCCCAATTAGACCAAATAGGGGAAATGGACTAGTACAACTTGACATAATAAAAGGAAATACATGCGACATGACCCAATAAAAGGAAAATTACATATGATAAGACTCAATAAAAGGAAGATACATAAGATGAGAATGAGTCGACCCAAATCAAAGGTGTGCAGGTGACCCGAGCCATAGCGAGTGTCGTGAGATGTCCTCATCATTCACCCACCATAAATACAGAACTAGTGATTTTTTTGTGATCGCATAGGGTCGAAGCCCTTCGAAGCAGATTTCCAACGGCGCCAGTTTCATGTCGATCCGACATCGGGGCTGATCGCAGAGTCCGTTCTCGCCAGAGCGCACGCCAGAAAATAGAACCGGCAGGTCCGTGGCTAGTTATTCCGGCGGGTGCCGATCGGAGCCGCCCGGCTTCCGATCGACGTTCCAGCGTGCCGCCAGCCCAGTGAGCGCTTCCCCAAGCATCCCCACCACAGTGGTGCCACCGGGTCCCATACGGCCCCTCCGGCCAGCACGTGGGCCCCACAGTCACGAGTTCGGGTGCTGCCGAAGAGACGCGAGAAGCCGCCCGTCAACCCGAAATCGGTCCTCCCGGACCCACTTGTGTAGCCCTTTACCTCCCTGCGTGGAGTGGACAGTGATTTATTGCTGTAATATTCATGTATTAACTGTCCCGGGAGTACGAGTTCGGCCGGGTCCGTCGTCCCCATGCCGAGAGCGTGGAGGTATCGTATTCCCTCCTATACTCGGCATTTTACTTACTTCATATATATTTGTTTATGCCGCTGCTATAGAGCATGTGTAAGGGTATCTAGCTCATTTTTTTTGTATCACCGCTGCTGCGAGAGAGAGCGATACCGTCCCGTGACCCGATCCGGGCACAAGAGAGAGTTGACCACCCTAGCTCACTGCCGGTTTCTCAACCGCGCACGTCCGACGCTTCCCTCGTTAACGGACAATCGCGAGCTCACCTAGAGTCCGGGGATTGCATATCATTTCAGAGTCGAGTCCGTGGTCCGTCCCGCATCAACAAGTCTCTCTTCCTCCAAACCGGCGGGAAACCACCAGTGACACCCAGTCACTGGCAACCAGAGACACAGGTCTCTCTTCCGCCAAACCGAAGGGAACCCACAGGTAGCAACCACTACCTGCAACCGGAGACACCAAGTCTCCCTTCCTCTTAAACCCAGAGGGAACCCCGACCTCAAACCAGAGAATCGGAAAACATAGTGACCAAATGGAAAAAAAACAAAAGGTAGAACCACAACAACTGAAAGCTGTAAATGAAATCCAACAGGAATGTGGCTCTCACAGGAGCTGACTGGATTGGATCTGATCCAAAATCCAGTGAAGACAAATCTTCTGATGAAGCTTCTATACTTCTTCTTCACGAGCTCTCTATCTCTCTTTCTCTTTTTCTTCTTCTGCTTCTCTCTGCCTCTCTGCTGCTCTCTTCTTCTTCTTCTCTCACGATCTCACAGCACAATCTCTCTTCCTCTTTCCTTCTCGAGCTCTCTTCTTTCTTTCTGCTACGCCCACTTACTTGCTTTCTTGTTATTTCACTCGAAGGAGAAGCTTCCTCTTTATAGCAGGAAGGTGGGCGTGTGACTTCCACGAATTCCTACTCTAACACATTGGCTAAGTGTCTGCATTTCAGCCTACAGGATGACACTTGTCACGATCCTGAGCCATCTCCATTCTTGGATCACGTGTCTTCATTAATCTCCTCGAATCAGCAGTCCTGTTAGAACAGATTTGTTATCAGTGTGAGTTAATTTATCTGACAGGAAAGAACTGAATCCATCAAGTCATTTTGATAAATGAACTGAGCATGTACAGACTTGATGCATCAATTGCAGTGTGCCTATATGAGAAAGCAATGTACAGACTTGCTGTGTCTCAAGATCGCCGTGTGCAGGCTTAGTATGAAAGATGCATATGCAACAGAATGTATAGACTTTGAATATGAATCCTTGGACATGCCTTCAATGAGTGTGCAGACTCTGTGTGTATTGTGCAGACGTTGAATGAGTGACATGCAGTTTGCAACAGGAAAGTATGTACATTGAACATGGATGCACTGACATGCCGCCAATAGAATGTACATACTTGCAGGTGTGTATCGCAGTGTGCACAAGGTGAAGTATGCACATTGAAAATGAGTGCAAGACTATGCTCATGAATGTATAGACTTGTGCATATGCATGAAGAGGTGGCGATGTATACACTTTAGAATGCAGCAGACTAGGCAGACTCTATACAGACTTCGCTAGTGCCAAGACGATGTAGAGACTTAGCGTGCCTGAAGCAGGGCAATGTACAGACTTGCCACCAATGTACAGACTTGCTATGACATGTGTGCAACCGACACCAGTGTACAGACTTGCTGTGCTTACGCATGGACTAAGTCTGTATAGACTTGGTCTTGCGAGCACATGCTGTACAGACTTGAATGCTCCATGCACAAAGACGCTAAGTGAGACGATGGATGTACAGACTTGCTGTGTGTAATTCATGTGATGTATAGACTGAGCCACGAGCTAAGCTAACGGATGTATAGACTAGCTCAACTTTGTGGTGTGCAACTGGATGATGTATAGACTCTGCATATGCTCTGAGCACGGGCTGTACAGACTTGAAGTAATGCATGCAGTAGATGATGTACAGACTTGGTCTTGCGACCACGGGCTGTACAGACTTTGAGAGACGATGCATGCTGTACAGACTTAACATGAGACGCTAAGTGAGACGATGCAGGCTGTACAGACTTTGAGAGACGATGCATGAGAAAATAATGTACAGACTCGATATCAAGGAATGCACTGGCTGTACAGACTATGAAGCATGCATGGAAATGTTGCACAGAGACGCTAAGCACAGAGATGCTAATTGAGACGGAGCAATGTATGGACTTAACGATGCAATGTTCACACGACCTTAGACGTTAAGTGAGACGAACACGGCGATGTGCAGACTTTAGTTGAACGATGCATGCAGAAGGAATGTACAGACTTGAAACTCAGCTGGGAGCTGACCTAAAGAATGTACAGACGGTTGTATAGACTTAGTGTGTGCATAAAGCAACATACATAAAGCAACCGAAGGATGCACCGATGCAGTGTATGCAGGAGAACTATCAATGCAGTCTATACAATAGATCATGCATAATATGTTCGATGAAATGCCATGCAAACAAGATCAATTCATATGCAGACACAGATCACAATGGACGAACAATGTACTGACTATGCCATGCTCACAGTTAATGCATGTAACAGGTACCGTATGAAGTAAACACATATGACATCAAACATATGAGTCATAGTGTTTGTCATCATCAAAACACAATATCCAACAATCTCCCCCTTTTTTATGATGGCAACACTGTGAGTCTCATGAATGAAAGAAATGGAATATTCAGACTAGACTCATCAAAGTATTCTCCCCCTTTGACTTCATCAAAAAGAGAACAATACTTTGATAATCTAGTGATGTCATAGGAGACACCCAAAAAAGTTCGGCAGATGAGGGCAACACAATACCAGAAGCAATTAAAATAATTATCCCCCTTAGGCAAACAACTTATGCAGACATGCATATGTAACAAATACTCTCCATTTGACATGGCAGAAGGTAGAGAGCTAATGCAGACAAACAACATAATCAGACACACTTGCACATTGTCCCCTTTTGCATATAGTCTCTCAAACAGACCAGAGAGTTCTTCCCTTATGATGCATGATGTAAGAGTAAACTAAAAGGATGAACTCTGGTTATCCAAAGGCTGCAAGTAAACAGGTTATACTGAGAGTTGTGCCTCACATAAATGAGAACCAATGTCAATCAGGGCACAGTGATAGAGAGCAATAGGATGAACAGATTCAGCAAATAGTGAAAATTGAAATATAGAACTTTTCAGCATGATACCAACTTCATAAAATAGAATTTAAGTTTTAGATTCCTCCATTATAAAATCTTATGAATCCTTGATTGTTAGATATGGTTTAAGAATGATGTAAACCGAGTTTTTTTTTCAAAACAGATTGTACTCATATCTAAACCAACTCTTAATAAAAAGAAACTACAAGCTCATATAAAATTCTAGTTCAACCAACTTCCATCTTACTTAGTTGACTTTCCATGACTGCTTTAAGAGATACAAAAGTTAATGCATCTGAATTTTAATTGTTCTTTCAGAATTTGATTTACACTTGTTCATATTTTTCCCTTTTTTTTGAATGAGCAATTTTGGTTTATCAACCCCTTTTGACGTGGGGAGACACCTTGATCAGAGGCCAGAATCTCCAGTTACTCAGTGTGACAACCGTATTGCTTCTCTCATTTTAGAGAACAGAGGTAGCATTAAAAATATCTTTGGCATGAGGATACACCTTGATCAGAGGCCAGAATCCCCAGTTACTCAATACAACTATGCCATTGCTCTGCCATATTTTCACAATAGTTTCCAATCATCTCTTCAAACATCGTTAACCGTGGTACTTCATGACACAATCCTTTGGACAGGTTTCTCAGTAACCACAGTCATTGCTCTGTCCATACTTTTTCTCAGAATGGATTCAGACAAGTTAGGTGTTTAAGAACAACTACATACACTATATATCTCAGTCAACGTAGACATAGATATCAACTTTTCAGATTTCAGAATGTCTTACATAAATTTACATGAAGCAGACAGTTAAAGTTTATTAAGAGGTTGAATCAGATATTTTCAAGTTCTTTGAGTCCAAACAAGAGTACATAAGACTTAAACCAATTCGTGTTAACAAATGTGCTTAAGCTTGTATAATGGAAGGTTCCTCATTAAAGATGTTTTAACTTTTATGAAGTAGTATTCAGGCTGAAGGTTTACTTCATATCTCGGCTCAGTAATTTAAGTGAGCTGACTGATATTTCAACAAACAGCATGGATTCTGAAAAAATTGCAGCATGGAGACTGCTCTTGAGCAAAGTAGTTCAGAGTTGACTGGATAGAGGTGAAGCTCTCCTTCAGCAGATTTAGGAGAGGCAAACAGATAAGGTATAAATTCAGATTATGAATACTTCAGAAGCAGTCAAGAGAGATCATTTGATGATGGAATCACTGACACTACAAATATGACAAGATGAATCATATAGGTGGACAGGAAGAGTTCAGACAAAGACACAACTGAAGAGATTAAGCATGCTCCCCCTATCTATATGCAGTGAGTCACTTCCTCCCTCTTTTTTTTTGAGTTTTCAAAATAAGTGATATGCAATGCATTGACTCCCCCTAACTAAAAGCACTGAATCATCCTATATGTCATGAAGACAATGCATGAGACTAGACAGACTCCCCCTTATATTGTGCAATGTTTGCAATGAAGGCTGAACATATGATTTTATGACTCAAGCTCATTTAGACTGCCCTATTAAGTGATATGACCCATGGTACTAGATGGAGAACTTGGTCTAAAGGACCATCTCACACATAGTAAGGACCATCTCACACCTACCTTTTAGTAGTTTACCATTTGATATACCATGGTGGTCATGAGTTAGTGTGACTCATAGTGTTGCCATCATCAAAAAGGGGGAGATTATTGTGCCCCTGTGATTTTGATGATAGCAAACACTATGAGTCAGCATTGCATATCATGAACATCTGTGTCTGAATGATAGTTCTGCTTTGGGCATATGAATGTGTTATCTTGCATTAGTGCAGACATACAGTTCATATAGCATTGCATATAGTTGGTGCACGATTGTCTGGTTCATCTTTGTTCTAAGTCCATGCAGTGCACTCGGTTGCTTTATGTTGTGCTTCACTGATTCATCTTCGTTCTAAGTCCATGCTTCACTCAAGTTTGTAGTCCTAAGTGCATCAGATTTTTTAATGGCTGCATATGCAAATTCAGACAATCATTAAAATGCAAATCATGTGAAATTCAGATGTTTGCAGAGAATTCTTAATCAGGCAATGTCCATCAACAGAGTTGAGTGCAAAACATAAACTTCAGATGAGGAGAGTTCAGAGAATTCAAATTTGACAATGCAGATGATGAATGAATATGCAAAAACAGATCTAACATGCTATACAGTAAGTCTAAGAATAGGAAGTGCAAGGAATTTACCTGAAAGATTCAGAAAGGGGTTTTCTTTTGAGTGCCTTGGTTTATTCCCCAACTTATTTTCAATCCAAGGCACACCTGCAACTACAAAGTTTATTTTGCACAAACAGGTACCCAAGCAGTCTTGGGTCCTGAGATGACAGTGATGCCTTTGAATGGCATTCTCAAGTTTTTCTGGCAAATAGATCATCAGTTTTCATTACCGAACAATTATTCATAGAATGCCCAAAGCCACCACAATAACGACACGAAACAACATGTTTTGTGTTCTTGATGTGCACATTAGTATAATCATGAAACCTATGTGCTCGTGAATGAAATTCTCTGATGTTTACATGAGCATTTCTTCTTCTATTTTTAGTTTGCCAACAATCTCTAGCTCTGTGGCCTAACTTACCACACTCAAAACATGCAAGAGTTTTCCTTTCAAAAACAAATCCATTTGTACCAGAAGTGTTTCTATTGACAGGGAATTTAACAGATTCATAGTTAGACTTCCTTCCCTGAGCATGCCAACATTGTCTAGTTGTATGGCCGGACTTACCACACTTATTGCAATAAGGTCTCCTTGGAGCATTTCTAGGAACAATGTTCCTCCTAAATGACTTACTCTTATTGTCTTTCAGAAACCAACAGTCATGCATTGCATGACCGTATCTACCACAGTGGAGACATTTAAGTTGCCTTTTGTGAGTAAACTGATTCTTGAATGACTTTTTAGTCATGTGCACATGTGTGTTTCTGGAATTTTTTGTTTCCTTCATCCCTAAATGAAAATTCAATTCATCATATTCTAGGAGATAATAGTTATGCATCACATGACCAATTTTTCCACAATAATGACATGAAATTATCTTTGCATGAATGTGTGTGGGTGCATGCGACTTGTGTGCAGTACTCATAGCATCAGCAGAAATACTTTTGGTCTTTCCATGTGAGGTTTTTTTCTTTCCCAATTTCTGAGTTTGTTCAGTAGTTTCGGAACTGACAGTGGGTTTTTGGTTCTTCTGAGCCTTGAATTGAAAGATAGGTGTACTGGCTGTGCTAGTCGGCTCAGAACACATAAATGAAGTGTGAAGCTTACTGTCAAAACTCTTTTTATTAACAAGATTAAAACCCAACCCCTCTTTCTGAAAGTTTACTTTCATTCCCAGCAGCTTGTCCAGGTTACCTTTTCCCTCCACAAATTTTGATAGGGAATTGTTCAGATCATTTATTTCAGATTGAAAGATCATTTATTTCAGAGAGAAGGGAAGAGATCTAATGTTCATTGTTGACTATATCTTCTTCACAGACCAGAATTTGTTGATGCATCACATCATTCAAATTTTTAAGGGTTTCAATTTCTTGTTTCAGTTTGAGCTCATTTTGATTTTCATCAACAACAAATTTCCCTTTTTCTAAGATAAGAAGTCTTTTCGACATACCAGTATTCAACTGTTTCAATTCCTCATTTTCCTTTCTCAATTTCTCAGTTTCTACCTTCAAACTAGTGTTCTCCTCCTCAAGTTTATCATCATCAAACAATACATCAGTTAGGAAACTCTGGTTTTCTGGTTCACAGTTTTCAAGGTTTTCCTGAAACTTTAAATTCACAGCTCTAACAGCCTCAAACTTTTCATTGATCAATCTGTTTTCACTTTCAAGATTGATTAATATTAATTCAGATTCCTGACATTATTTTTTGAGTTTTCCATTTTCAGATTTGACTTGATCAAGTTTAGATTTGATTTCATCTAGTTTCGACACTTGTCTTCTGAATATTTCATTTTCAGTTTTCAGAATTTCAAGGCTTTCACCTCCAGAGATAGGATCCCCTAGATTTTTTAGCTTCTTTATCAGACTTTTATTCTTCTTCTCTAGTTTTTCATAGGATTCTAACAGATTGGCATAGACATCTTCCCAGTCATCAAAAGTGTAACTAGAGAAAGGATTGGCTACCTCTTCAGCATCTTCAAATTCATCTTGATCACTGCTATGGTTGCCCTTGTTAGCCATCAGGCATGTGTTGTGATTCCTGGTGAGCTTTAGTTCCTCCAAAATCTCCTTGGCAGACATGCAAGAAGAAACATATGAAATTAGAGCTCTGTCAAGTGATGCTTTCATTAAATCTAATGCTCTAGAGTTGACAGAGTCTTTCAATCTATCCTTATTGGTCCATTTAGAAACATCCCTTGATAATTTATGAGGACCGTGAGTTATCACCTTCCACAGATCAGGATCAATTGTCCTCACATACTAATGCAGCTTTTCCAGCCTTATATCAAAGTCATTACCTCTGAAGATCGGTGGATGAGCCATCGAGAGATGATAAATGCACCGAAAACCGATGAGCAAAACAAGACACTAAATCAGTGAAACAAAACACCGAGCACAAGAAACCCACTCTGGAATGCACCACAAAAGATGCAGGATCTGCTGCAGATCGTTGGATCCAATGCACAGCAACCAGCTCTGATACCACTTTTTAGGTGCGGATAAAGAGACAAACACAGATCCAGAGGGGGGTGAATGGATCTTCTAAAGATTTTTAACCAACTTAAAATCTGTATGAGGTGATAATCACAAGTTCAATGGACAAACGCTCAAACATCAAAGATGCATACCCCATCAAACACTAGGACATGGACAACCAATTAGATAATGATCCTAGCATGCATCTAGCGGAATCAATCAAACAGACAAACCACTGCACAAGGGATTTTTTAGGTGGTTCGGTCCACAGACCTACGTCCACCCCTCACTCCAAACCAGAGTGAGGCTTCCACTAGCAAAGGCTAGAAACTACAGACTCAGTCTGCAAACAGGTGCTGCCTAACAGCTTGACCAGGGGAACAACCTCTCCTCTTCCTCCAACCCGGAGGGGAACCACCAGTGACACCCAGTCACTGGCAACCAAAGACACAAGTCTCTCTTCCTCCAAACCGGAGGTAAACCACCAGTGACACCCAGTCACTGGCAACCAGAGACCCAAGTCTCTCTTCCTCTAAACCGGAGGGAAACCACCAGTGACACCCAGTCGCTGGCAACCAGAGACATAGGTCTCTCTTCCTCCAAATCGGAGGGAACCCATAGGTAGCAACCACTACCTGTAACCGGAGACACCAAGTCTCCCTTCCTCTGAAACCAAGAGGGAACCCCGACCTCAAACTAGAGAATCAGAAAACATAGTGACCAAATGGAAAGAAAATAGAAGGTAGAACCACAGCGACTGGAAGTTGTAAATGAAATCCAACAGGAATGTGGCTCTCGCAGGAGTTGACTGGATTGGATCTGATCTAAAGTCCAGTGAAGACAAATCTTCTGATGAAGCTTCTATACTTCTTCTTCACGAGCTCTCTATCTCTCTTTCTCTTTTTCTTCTTCTGCTTCTCTCTGCTGCTCTCTTCTTCTTCTTCTCTCATGATCTCACAGCACAATCTCTCTTCCTCTTTCCTTCTCGAGCTCTCTTCTTTCTTTCTGCTACGCCCACTTACTTGCTTTCTTGTTATTTCACTCGAAGGAGAAGCTTCCTGTTTATAGCAGGAAGGAGGGCGTGTGACTTCCACGAATTCTTGCCCTAACACATTGGCTACGTGTCAGCATTTCAGCCTGCAGGATGACACTTGTCACGATCCTGAGCCATCTCCATTCTTGGATCACGTGTCTTCATTAATCTCCTCGAATCAGCAGTCCTGTTAGAATAGATTTGTTATCAGTGTGAGTTAATTTATCTGACAGGAAAGAACTGAATGCATCGAGTCATTTTGATAAATGAACTGGGCCTGTACAGACTTGATGCATCAATTGCAGTGTGCCTATATAAGAAAGCAATGTACAGACTTGCTGTGTCTCAAGACCGCCGTGTGCAGGCTTAGTATGAAAGATGCATATGCAACAGAATGTATAGACTTTGAATATGAATCCTTGGACATGCCTTCAACGAGTGTGCAGACTCTGTGTGTATTGTGCAAACGATGCACAGATATGCCACTGAGGGATGTGCAGACGTTGAATGAGTGACATGCAGTTTACAACAGGAAAGTATGTACATTGAACATGGATGCACTGACATGCCGCCAATCGAATGTACATACTTGCAGGTGTGTATCGTAGTGTGCACAAGGTGAAGTATGCACATTGAAAATGAGTGCAAGACTATGCTCATGAATGTATAGACTTGTGCATATGCATGAAGATGTGGCGATGTATAGACTTTAGAATGCAGCAGACTAGGCAGACTCTGTACATACTTCACTAGTGCCAAGACGATGTAGAGACTTAGCGTGCCTGAAGCAGGGCAATGTACAGACTTGCCACCAATGTACAGACTTGCTATGACATGTGTGCAACCGACACCAGTGTACAGACTTGCTGTGCTTACGCATGGACTAAGTCTGTATAGACTTGGTCTTGCGAGCACAGGCTGTACAGACTTGAATGCTCCATGCACAAAGACGCTAAGTGAGATGATGGATGTACAGACTTACTGTGTGTAATGCATGCGATGTATAGACTGAGCCACGAGCTAAGCTAACGGATGTATAGACTAGCTCAACCGTGTGGCGTGTAACTAGACGATGTATAGACTCTGCATATGCTCTGAACATGGGCTGTACAGACTTGAAGTAATGCATGTAGCAGACGATGTACAGACTTGGTCTTGCGACCACGGGCTGTACAGACTTTGAGAGACGATGCATGCTATACAGACTTAACATGAGACGCTAAGTGAGACGATGCAGGCTGTACAGACTTTGAGAGACGATGCATGAGAAAATAATGTACAGACTTGATATCAAGGAATGCATTGGCTGTATAGACTATGAAGCATGCATGGAAATGTTGCACAGAGATGCTAAATGAGACGGAGCAATGTATAGACTTAACGATGCAATGTTCACACGACCTTAGATGCTAACTGAGACGAACACGGTGATGTGCAGACTTTAGTTGAACGATGCATGTAGAAGGAATGTACAGACTTGAAACTCAGCTGTGATCTGAGCAAAAGAATGTACCGATGGTTGTATAGACTTAGTGTGTGCATAAAGCAACATGCATAAAGCAACCGAAGGATGCACCGATGCAGTGTATGCAGGAGAACTATCAATGCAGTCTATACAACAAATCATGCATAATATGTTCGATGAAATGCCATGCAAACAAGATCAATTCATATGCAGACACAGATCACAATGGACGAACAATGTACTGACTATGCCATGCTCACAGTTAATGCATGTAACAGGTACCATATGAAGTAAATACATATGACATCAAACATATGAGTCATAGTGTTTGTCATCATCAAAACACAATATCCAACAGAATGATGAATTTGCTCAACTCATGCAGGGAGAGTTCGAGATGAGCTTGATGGGCGAGCTGAACTTATTCTTGGGATTACAAATAAAGTAACTGGACGATGGCATTTTCATCAACCAGAAGAAGTACACACAAGAAATCATGAAGAAATTCTAACTTGAGACTGCCAAATCCTTCGCAACACCCATGTCCACCTCATAGAAAATGGAAGAAGAAAAAGGTAACAAAATTGATCAAAAACTTTTTAGGGGTATGATTGGTTCACTGCTATACTTGACTGCTAGTAGGCCTGACATCCATTTTAGTGTTTGTCCCTGTGCAAGATATCAATCTTGTTCGAGGGATTCTCATTTGTCAGCTATGAAAGAATCTTCTGGTATTTGAATGGTACACCTGACCTTGGCTTGTGGTATCCAAAGAATAATTCATTTGATTTACATGCTTTCACTGACTCTGATTATGCTGGATGTAAAATGGATCATAAAAGCACAAGCGGTCACTGTCAGTTTCTCGGGGGCTGCATGGTTTCATGGGCCTCAAAGAAACAACATTGTGTGACTTTATCAACTGCCGAAGCCGAATATGTGGATGCCGGTAGTTGTGCGGCTCAAGTGCTGTGGATCCAACATCAATTGCTTGATTTTGGTTTTTGTTTGAAAAGCACTCCCATCATGTGTGATAACACGTATGCTATAAATCTATCCAAAAACCCTGTCCAACATTCTCGTACCAAACACATAGAAGTTAGGCATCATTTCATACGAGATCATATCAATAAAGATGATTTTGAGCTTATTTTTTTGATACAAAAAACCAACTTGCAGATATCTTTACTAAACCTTTAAATTCTGATCAGTTTTGTTTTCTTAAGAGAGAATTAGGAGTGTGTAGGTTAGATACTTAAATCTTTTGAGCTGAATTGTACATACACACTTTTCACCTTTTCATAAAGAAATTATTCATACTGCTTTATCTTTTGCACATAAGAAGTCCTTTCATGGCCTTTACATTTCAAACTTTGCTTTTGTGCATATCACAGTGAATAACAATTTGGTTCTCATACATGCTTTTATCTTTTCGCATCTGCATGTACATAAATGCATATACTTCGTATTCGTGTCCATGAATGCCATGATTCACCAGTATATCAAATGTCGATTGTCGAAGGTTGGAACAAGTCCAGCTGTAAGCTTTCCCTATGCGTGAGTTTGATCTTCGGACCTACGTTCTCCGCCACGTACCGGTAATCAATCTGCTTGATAATACCATTTTGATACGTGCTTGAGTGTATATAGACTACACACCTTTCAATTTTGATATCTTCTATGACCTTACTCCCTTGCTAAATACAAATGCTTTGATGTAGACATGTTGTTACATGGCACATATTAAGGGGGAGGTTTTTGTTATAATAGTGCATACACTTAGGGGGAGACATCACCATGAATAGGCTAATTCATCTCTTACATTCTATGCAATCTCTCACACAATTTGCACGTTTGAGTTAATGATTCTAACTAATAAGGATTTCACTTATTCCACTCAACACATTTAAAGGCTCTAGATCCCCTACATAGAAATCACGTGACTTGTGAGGAAAAAGTTGTCAGCCCGTCAAAAATTTCAATATGTGTGATTTGACATCAAGTAAATCGGGAATCCCCCCTGAAATAAAAGAGGAAACTCGCATTGAAAAGTGTCCTATCCACATAATCATAAGTGACGATACCGAGTAACCGGGAAATGCCCCTGAAACAAAGGGCATGACTCGTGTCAAAAGGTAAGTCATTTTATCATTTAAAAATTAAAATAATTTTGGGGTTGTGCGAAGCTACCCAAAGTCGAGCACGTTGTTTGGAAGTGTAGGGAGGAAAAGTTCCTACTTGTGTTCTTTAGAAAATTTAAAAATCCATACTATCTAAACTTCATTGCTCATACTTCACATATACAACTAGGGAGTGATTGTACGAATGTACATCATGAATCAGTCATATTTCATGAGTCTTGTAGTACCACTTCTTGTAAGCACTACCCTTTTACTATTGCTCATGAAACTCATGTTCTAGGTCTACAGCATATTCCTAACCTGGTCATAGAACATGCTTGGTATTATATATATCATAATGAGTGCATATGTGCTTACATGCTCAATTCTTGCGTTTCATATGCATCTCTTTGAGTTAACTGTGAGTATTGAGGCTTTACTTCCATGGTTTTAATAATCCCCTATTTGACTCTGACAAAAAGGGGGAGAAAAGAAATCACAGCAGCTTGCATTTGCATGAAGATTCGTGGCTTGCTTGTGTTCTTGATTGATTGTGTTTTTGGCAAAAAGGGGGAGTTAAATGCTTGGATGTTTGCATGTTATGTTGCTTCTCAATGAGAGCTAAAACTAAGAAGATCCTTGTTTTAATGCTAAAAGGGTTGTATTTCTCATGCAAATCCTTGTGATCTTTCAATGGTTTTATCTTCATAAAAAAGGGGGAGATTGTTGTGCCCTCGTCTGCTTTGACGAAGATCTTGAATGAAAATGTCATGAGTTCAATGTTTATGTGATTTGCATTGATATATAATTGATGAATGTGGAATGTGCGCTTTGAATGATTGAATGAATGTTTGATCAGTTTAAGGCTTGTTCAAGAAGAAAAAGTGTATGAATGTTGATCACAAGGCTTTGGTATCATAGTTGTTAATTGATGGATTAGAAAGTTCAAGTCTGCTGAATTGTTTAGTTCATATGCAATGACATTGTTGATTGAGAATGTCAATTGCTAACTTTGAGTTTGAGATGACTGGCAATCTGAAAGTGCAGGTTCTACGTGAAGTTAACACTCAAATCTTGAAGGCCATGGTAAGAATGAATGATTAATTGGATTTTAATGTGGATGGTTTGATTTGTGTTGAAATCTGGTTTGTAAATGGGAATCTCATCTATCAGTGCTTATATGATTGATTTTGAACCATGTTTCATGATTCGTGGTCATTCAATGGGTTTTATTTAGCTTTTCCATCTATCAGGAAAAGTGTCGACCCATGGGGTCGACACTTATATTTGGACGCTCTCTGCCTTGCGTTAAGTGATAAGAACGCTGGTAGAAAGTGTCAACCCATGAGGTCGACACTTTAACCAGGGTTCTGTTAACTTAGCAAAGTCAGAACTCTCGGGAAAAAGTGTCGACCTAATGGGTCGACACTTTCAGGTAAGTTCTTTAAATCTGTGAAAATAGAACCTTCGTTTAAAAGTGTCGACCTCGAGAGTCGACACTTTTCCCCACGAATGTTGTGGACTTCACAGGCCAGAACGCTTGGTAAAAAGTGTCAACTCAATGAGTCGACACTTGTTTCACATGTGCTATTTTTATGTGTTCTGGCAGAACACTCGTGAAAAAGAGTCGACTCTATGAGTCGACACTTTTTCTGAGCGTTCCGATCGGGATTTTCGGATCTGTTTCAAACCCATTTATCTTAGATCCGGTTGCTTGGGTTGTTTTCTATAATGGCCTTAGGGCATCCACCATCTTTTGTATATGGGTTGAAGAGGCTTTGGCAAGGGCTTTTAAGTCTTAATGAATGTTTTCTGTTGAGTATATATGGCTGCCTCTTTGGTCTGATCGGAACATACCCTTGAGTATTCTAACGAGTTCATCTTTTTGCAGGAGAAGAATGAGCTTTGCACTCTACTGGAGGTGAAGGAAGGCTACGCCGAGGTCGTCCCCTCTCAAGCCCGAGCCAAGATCTGGAGGCCGCGTCGGCTTCCTCTTCATCCATTGCTTCGGGCGTTCATATTTTCAACACCGGCTTCTTCCATCCCGCGGTTCCATCATTCTAGTGCTACCTTCTTTAATCTCCGAGTTTGTTTAAGGATTTATGAGGAAGATCATGTTTGCTACTATATCTTGTGCTTAGATTCTTATTCTCAGACTGGGCTTTGTATTTCCATTTTATTTTCTCTCTTTAGACAATTTTAGAGCTTGCTCCGAGTGTGTGTGTGGGGTTTCTCGTCGTCATGCAAGAACCCACGTGTGTGGGCCGTCGAGCCCGTGTGTGGTGGTTGCTGCCGTTGTGCAGCGTGTTTTAGTGAAATCCTCACGAGGTGAGAGGGGTGGACATAGGATGGCACTTGGTGCGTCCGAACCACCTAAAATCACCGTGCCGTGGTTTACTTTTTATGTGGATGTTGATATTTCCTATTCGTTCGTACTACGAGTGTGAGTCGTTGAGACAAGAGTTTGATTAACTGTCCCCTCATACATTGTTCTCCGAGTGATTATATTTCTACGCTGGGAAGTTGTGAGGGCTTGCTTGCTTTGCATTCATACATTCTAATCAAGCTTTATCTAAGGTTATGTATCATATCTGTGGTTTGATTTAATTATGTCTGAATTTGTCGAAAAGGGTGGGCAATCAATTCACCCCCCTCTCAATTACCTCCTAACCGGGCCAACACAAACTCTATGCGAACCTTAGCAAGTGCGAGTTCTGGCTAAAGGAAGTCTCATTCCTCGGCCATATTATTTCAAAGGAAGGTATCGTTGTCGATCCTTCTAAGGTGGAAGCTGTTAAGAATTGGAGCCGGCCAACGACTGTGTCAGAAGTAAGAAGCTTTTTAGGGCTAGCTGGCTATTACATGAGATTTATTAAGGATTTCTCAAAGATCACCGTTCCTTTGACCAAGCTTACAAGAAAAGAAAATCCTTTTATATGGTCGAAGGACTGCGAGGAGAGTTTTCTAACCCTTAAGGATCACGTCACCACAGCCCCTATTTTGACATTGCCCGTTGAGGGTGGTGGATTTGAAGTCTATACAGATGCATCTGGCATTGGCTTAGGATGTGTTCTCATGCAAAATGGGAAGGTGATTTGTTATTCCTCAAGACAGTTGAAGCGTCATGAAGAGAATTACCCTGTGCATGATCTGGAATTAGCTGCGGTTATTTTCGCTTTGAAGATTTGGCGACATTACCTTTATGGGGAGAAATTCACTATATTCTCAGATCATGAAAGTCTGAAGTATCTTTTCACCCATAAGGAATTAAATATGCGACAATGTAGATTGTTGGAGTATCTCAAGGACTTCGACTTTACAATTTAATATCATCCAGGGAAAGTAAATGCTATAGCTGACGCTCTTAGCAGTAGACCGATGGCTACTCTAGCAAGCCTCAAGAAAGGTATGACTTGTCTTATCAAAGATTTCTCTCACTTAAATCTTGATATTGATAGGGAAGGAAATGGATGTATAATTGCCAATATAAGGTCTCAACCTACATTAATTGAGGACATAGTCAAATTACAAGAGAATGACCCTGCATTAATGGAGATCAAGGACAATATTGATCAAAGATCAGATTTTTCTATCTCAAATGATGGAAGGCTACTATTTAAGAATAGAATCTGTGTGCCGAATCATAATGATACTAAGAAGTTAATCATGGAAGAGGCACATAAGTCAAGATATGCTATTCATCCTAGTGCTACCAAGATGTATCACGATTTGAAAAGAAACTTTTGGTGGCCCAACATGAAGAGAGAGATAGCATATTTTGTGTCCCGCTGTCTCACTTCTCAACAGGTCAAGGTAGAACATTTAAAACTCGCAGGTAAATTACACCCCTTAAATATTTCCGAATGGAAGTGGGAAAGTATAGGGATGGATTTCATCATGGGTTTATCTAAGACAAGAGGTGGACATGACGGTATATGGGTGATCATAGACCAATTGACTAAGTCTGCACATTTTCTACCGATCAAAAGTCGATGGTCTGTGGATGTACTAGTAGCATTATACATGAAGGAAGTTGTCAAATTGCACGGTGTCCCCGTCAACATCATATCTGACCGAGATCCTCGGTTTACATCACAGTTCTGGAAGGGTCTACAACATTCTTAAGGGACCCGACTGAACTTTAGCACGGCATTCCATCCACAAACTGATGGTCAAACATAAATGACAAATCAAGTGGTGGAAGATATGCTCAGGACTTGTGCTATTGACTTTGGAGGAAGTTGGCATGATCACTTGCCTCTAGTAGAATTTGCATACAACAATAGCTACCAAGCTTGTATTCAAATGGCAACATTTGAAGCTTTATATGGTAGAAGCTGTCGTTTGCCTATTTGTTTGAATGAAGTAGGAGAAAGGTAATTTCTCGGTCCCGACATTATTAGGGATACTACCGAGAATATAAAACTCATTCGAGAAAGACTTCAGATGGCACAAGACAGATAGAAATCATATGCTGACAAGGCGTGACTTGGAGTTTCAAGTAGGAGATCATGTATTTCTTAAGGTTTCTCCAGGTCGAGGACATCAAAGATTTGGAATTAAGGGCAAGCTTACTCTAAGATTCATTGGCCCCTTTGAAATTCTTGAAAGCGTTGGTGAAGTCACATATCGTATTGCTTGCCTCCTAAATTAGCAGGAGTTCATGATGTATTTCACGTCTCAATGCTAAAGAAATATGTTCCTGATCCATTCCATGTCATTACTTATGACAATCTGGAGATTAAGAAGGACTTTACATACGAGCAAAAGCCAGTCAAAATTATTGAACGGGAAGTACGTCAACTTTGAAATAAAACTATTCATGTGGTCAAGATTTAGTAGACAAAGGCAGGAAAAATATGGGAAACCGAAGAAGCTATGCACAAAAGATTTCCAAAATTATTTGAATGTAGGTACACTCCACAATCCATACATTGAATTTGGGGACCAAATTCTCTTAAGTGGGGGAGGGTGTAATGCCTTAGAAATTTTATAAAATATTTTTGAATTATTTAAATATTTTTTGAGAATTTTTAAAGACCAAGTTGAATTAATAAATGAATTTCTAGGTTAAATAAATCATTATTAAGGCCCAAGTATGATAACCAATTAACCTAGCCTATTTAAGTAAAGCCCAAAGGACTTAAGGACCAAGTCCATGAAGTTTGGCCCATATTCTAGAAGGTTAATTAGTTTATTCATGGAATATAAGGATAAATATTAATTATTTAGATAATTAAGTGGATAAACCAAAAATAGAGTTTGAATTAAATTGAAATTTGACGCCCAAATATAATAGCGGTCTATCGTAAAACCGCTAAGGGACATTTGGCGGACCAGTCCTAGGCCGCTAACTACTGTCAGTTCTGTGAGTTGAAGAAAGAGCAAAAAGATTGGATTTTTAATGTTTTATCTCCTAGAGATCGAGATGGGAAGACTAGTAAGCATCTTAAGGACTCTCTAAAGTCGGATAGTGCCAACTAGGGACTCTAGAATAGATCTAATCCACGAAACCCTAGCCAAACCCTATAAATAGATCGTAGATTTTATATGCACGACCCTTACGTTTGGCTCGCGTGGAACTAAGGTAAGGATACATTATTTTGGGTAAATTCTTTAGAAGTTTTTATTTCTAATACATAGGACTAACATCTCCCAAAATTTCGTGCTAGGAGGTCAAGCACACAGAGAGTTAGAGGCGCCCAAAGTTGTTGGTTTCACAACGACCCAGGAGACTGTGCAACAGGGTGTTAAAGATCACGAAATTTGGGATCCAAAACGAGATATTTAGAACTGGAACCTTTAGAACTTTTCATTCCCCTTAGTATCTTCTTCTTACGCTCCAAATTTCACGTCCATAGGTCAAGAGAGTAAGGAGTTAGAGCAACATGAAGTTTCTGATTTGTCACAAGAAGTGCAGGGAACTAGGGGTAGCATCCAGCCTTAAATTTGAAGTTAAAGGTCAAGGACAGAGGTAGATCATCTCATGAACGGCTAAAACATCATTCTAGGATTAAAATCCCTCTTGTTTCACTTGATTGCATGCATTATATATGGAGAATTTCATGTTTTAATAGGATCTATGCAACAAGTGCAGCGTACATGCATATTTCTTAACCTTACATGAACTAAATTAATTCTCTTGTCATAATACATGAATCCTATGCATATTGTTAGCCTATCTTTCGTTCTATCATGGTAGAAGTTATATATATGTTGATTTTGATGCGGGACGGACACGCGACCTGAGACTCTAGCTCGCGATCGTCCCTATGCGAGAGAAGATGTGGGACCGTGCGCGGTTGAGAAACCGGCAAAGAGTCTCGGGTATCTGCTTTTCCACGTTAACTCGAATTGAGTCACGGGACGGTCACTCACTCACTCTCGCAGTGGTGATACAAATGATATAATGGGCTAATAACCTATCACATGCAGCGGCATTTAAAAATATACGAGATAAGCAAAATGCGATAAAGAGTGAGAGCGAGTTTACCTCCACGCTCCGGGCGTGGGGAAGACGATCCCGGCCAAGATAGTAACTCTCGATTAAACAATTATTACAATAATTATAGAAATATTTTCTATTGCCCACTCCACGCAGGGAGGTAACGGGCTACAAATGGGGCCGGGAGGACCGAACTTGGGTTGACGGGCAGCGTCTTGATGTAGCTTCAGCGGTACGCGTATTCACGAACGTGGGGCACACGTGCTCATCGGTGGGTCCGAGTGGGCCCAGAGTGGTACCGCTGTGACGTTGGCTCCTGGAGAGGTGCTCCCTGGGGTGGCGGCATGCCGCTTCACCTCGCGGAAGGTGAGTCGGCTCCGGTCTTCACTGGTTGACATTACTGCCCACGGATCTGAAGCTGCTATTTTACAGCGCGCGACCCGGCGAGATCTACTACTGCGATCACAACCGGCGTCGAATCGATGCACAAGAGCTATTGTTGGAAAGCTCCTTCAAAAAACCTCGATCTATGGCTAGAGAAAGAATTTTGAAATTCTTGGATCTGGCCTTGATCGATTTTACAATCTGCTGTTGGACAGAACCCGAAATCTCAGGACAGAACTAAGTTTTCTTGAGAGTTGGCGTTGACCGTGCCTCAAACCTCAGATCTGGAACTTGGACTTTTCACAAAAGTTGTAGAGGTGGAAACAAGGAAGACGTGGATAATTTTTATTTGACTTTTAATGGCGTTTTAGATTTTTTGAGGATTTTATACTAACTGGGGGTCGGATCTGAACTGCACAAGACAGAACAGATTTGGGAAAAGACAATAATTTTTAAAAATACAAAAATGACTCCAGAAATTCCAAGAAAATTCGTGGATGATGGGGTTGGTGGACAGAACTTCCAATAAAATTGGTGACTCATGAAAATCAGTGAAAGGGGGTCGGAACGAGGAAACACAGGGTTGCTGTGACAGGATCTTAACAGAAGATAGAATTGGAAGGTGGAAATATACGAAAATGGAAAATTAGAAAACGAAAGGTAAATGACTGGAGTTTTTTTGTGGAGGCTGGGGTGGACGTGAATGACTCACCCTACAAGTTTGGACTCGATCTGAGCTCCTTATTGAGAGCTAAAATTCGAGCTTTGAGGATCTATACTGATGTAGATAGAACTCCGATGTTGATGACGGCGGCGCGATGGCAGTGCGATGGCGGCGGCGGCAGAAATAGAATTTAGAGGATCAGAGGAGGAGGTAGAATGGGTCTCACACCCTGGATTGCTAGAGGAAGAAGAGAAACCAGAGGGAGAGAGGAGAGAGGGGCACACCCTCCTTGGGGTTCCAACCAAAATTCACAAATTTCACTTCATTAAACCTTACAAAACACTATACATGGGTTTATATAGAAGGGGAGGAAGGGGGAGGGGGTTGAAATTCGTGGGAGAGAGGGGAGGGGTAGCATTTTCTTCCCCCATGTGGTCAATTGGGCTAAAAATATAAAATACAAAATGTCATTTTAATGGGGGGTGTGGCAACCTTGGTAAAAATAAAAGGAAATAAAAACCCCAATTGATCAAAATAAGATTAAAAGATTTAATGAATAAATGATAAGAGCCTAAAGAAGTAAATAATAAACCAAAATGTAAATAACGCCTTGATTCAAGGCGCTACTTCAAAAAGAAACGCCCTTATACAAGGCACGAATTCCAGAATGGATGACCACAACAGATGTCGTCAATTCTTAAACGGCCAAAATAATAAAAAGGGCAAGTAAACGTGACGCCCTCCACATGGATGTGTTTTACATAAGAAATGACTTTAACAAAGGCGTCAATTTAAACTAACGCCCTATGGCAAGGCGTTAATTCCGTTCGAGTTTCGTTCGAACCAGGAGACTATCCAGAGCAAGTTTCTAGATAACTACGTGGAAGATTGATTAGGGTAAGAACTCTATTAGGGAAATATTACTTCCAATACGATACTAACTCCATTAGGATCGTAAAAACCCTATAAATAACCCTTCCTGTCGAGCCCTAATAAGCTGTTGATCGAAGGAAAACTCTGCTGCTGCATACGTAAAGAACAGGTAATGTTCTTCTTCCCGACCTTCGGTCATAATCATGAAGAATATTGATATTCTTCATCATCGTCTTTGCTGCAGGAAGTCTGCCGTAAGTAGTAACACTTCTGCCTAGTTGAAGGACATGAGGTTCTTCATCGACGTCCTCTTCTTCCGTTCACTGTGAAAGAGGGAGGGAGATGTTAATATCTACGTCTGAAGCCTAAGAACAACACCATGTTCATCTATTATCACTCTAAGGGCTGCTGTTGCTTGGCTGTTGTTGGTGTTGCTATTGTTTAAAGTTCGTGAGTAGCTGTTCTCAGGACACTCTGTTTAGAACAGAGTACCGTTCTCCCTTCAAAAAAATTCTTCAGTACCATCAACCCCGATCATCAATCAGGTAGGTTTTCTCAAGAATTGTAGCCCAAACCAACATAGTAATTATGATAAAGTCATCTGTCAATTCATGCATATAGATTCTCTGCGTTTTTCATAGTTTTCTGGAAAATAGTGTAAGTAGCGACCCTCCTTAGGGCGCTAATTTTAAAAGAAGCGACCCACACTAGGGCGCTAATTCTTGTTTTGACGCCCTGCCCAGGAGTCGTCAACTTCACTTAATTATTAATTACCCATGTTTAAAATTCTATATCAAGTAAACCATGTATCTAATCTAATGCATGATCATACTTGTTGAATCTAGCTATTTTTCTCTTCCAGACCATGTGATCCTCTTCCTGAAAATTTTATTATTTGGAAATTTATATTGTTCATGAATCCTACTTCAGGTGTTAAGGAATTAACGACCTGGGATAGGTCGTCTCTTACATAACTGACGCCCTGCACCAGGGCGTGACTTTAAAATTTACGCCCCTCTGTAAGGCGCGTTTTCATGAAAATTCCAGAAATTTGCAATCTTACAAAATATTATAAATCAAATGGACGCCTACTACTGTAGTCGTTAAATCATAAATAAACGTCCCTGTAGAAGGCGTTAATTTGATAAGTAATGACTTAGATTAAGTCGCTATTTTCCTGTGATACTATTTTACACTGTTACTGTTAACCGAGGGTTTCATATGTATATATATATATATATATATATATATATATATATATATATATATATATATATCGGCACTATATTCCAGTCCGTGAATATAGTCCCATGTTTCACGATGGTTTATCGCATTACCCCTCAATTCTCAGTGACATACAAGCTCTCCATTGGACATTCCGTTCCTTTAGACTAGCGAGTTAGTCATAGAGACCTCCATAAGACTCCTCGAGCCTTGGATTCCCTCAAGGCCGATTGAGCGGGTTGTACCATGAAAACCTATCACCCTACTTTGCCATGTCACTCTATAGAAACATGGTATACCGGCCCTCATGTTATGCTATGTGTATGATATGAGAATTATCTTAATGAACGGGGAAAGCATGCCATTATTGCGATGTTCTTGTGGACCCCAATTCTTTATCAAACATTATTATGATGTTCTTGTGGACCTCAATTCTATATTTAAAAAGTGACCATCTACTTATGGGCACTTACTTGTCATGGTACCCAAGTTAGGGAACCAATTCCACCTAGTTTTATCGGTACTCATGATTGCACCATTATTATCGTCATTATGGTCATGTTCAAATCCTTGAATTGCTATCTACCTCTAAGTTCATACGAGTTCTTTATCCTTGAAACTCCATATTGGCTATACCCAAAGTGGATGTCAAAATACATGATCAATGCCTGCGCATATGGGGCCCGATCTGGTCTTGGGAGGAGCACCCAAAAGTACTAGTGCCCATGGGAGTTTTAATGATAACGGTATTGGCATTGTACCGAAGTGCATGACTAGCTTGATTGGACATTCCACAAAAATCTCGTACTTGACTCGACTTGACATGACATGACTTGCGTGACCCGAAAAAGGGTAATTTATATACTTGCTTGCTTGAAACGTGATAGCCAAGTTCTCGACATGACATGATGAAATTACTTGCTTGAACATCCTGACATCTATTACTTGAAAGTTCATGAATAGTTCACCTTGTCATCTTGTTGATATACTCTCTATCTTGTCATTTTATGCAAGCATGCATAGCTATAGTGCATTCATAAAAAATATAATTACTTAAACCCCTTGCTAGTTCTTGAGATATAATTTCCTACTGAGCGTTCGCTCACTCAGTGTTTCCCTACTTTTCAGGTAATTCCAACGATGAGGGAACTCAGTCTGAAGGGGGAGATCAAGAGTGAAGAGAGTAGAGCTCTCCGTCTATCCAAGCGTCTACTACTCTTATCTTTCAAATTTCTTAAGTCAACCATTGTACTTTTCCTTTTATTGGGTCATAGCACTTTCGTTAAGTGAATTGTAATAGAAGTACTTTGAGGTTGTGATTGAATAAAGGATTGGGTTATCTTTACTTTTGCGCATCTCTAATTTTTGGTGTCGAATACACTAATCCTCTAATTGACATGAATGATATAAACTCGTCACGCGTCTCCGAGTATCTTCCACGCTCGGGGCGTGACAGTTTTTGTGGTATCAGAGCCGAGGGTATTCAATTCCTAGGAAACCCAAGTCCAAGGATAAGTCTGAACCTCTAACCAGTGAGATTGGGTAGAACCAAGGGTTAAAGTCAACATAGAATTAAAAGCCTTTTAACGCCATCACATACTAATATAGCTATCGAAATTGTAGGACAATGGCTGCCGAACGTGTTCAATGGCGCAACATGCAACGCACTCTCCAAGGCATGACCCAGGCACTTCAACAAGTGGCACAAGGAGGTGCACATCGTGGAGCAGGAGATCTCCACCAAAGCTTCAAGAACATGAACCCTCCTAAGTTCATGGGATCCACTGATCCAGATGATGCCGAACACTGGATCCGAGAGACGGAACGTGTTTTTAGAGTCATGCAATGCTCGGACCAAGAGAAGGTCATGTTAGCCACATTTCAATTAGAAAGAGATGCCCGATGCTGGTGGGAGTCGGTAGAAGCCACATTAGATCAAGGACAAGTTACTTGGGAGGAGTTTGTTGAACATTTCAACAATAAATATTTCTCAGATCGAGTTCAAGAGAAGATAGCCGCTGAATTCTCCGCACTTAAGCAACGATCTTTGTCGGTGGCTGAATATGAAGCGCAGTTCTCTAGGCTGTCTCGGTACGCTAAACACTTAGTTAGTACTGAGAAGATGAAAGCTTGACGATTCCTTAATGGGCTCAGGCCCCAATATATCACACAACTGGCACCAATGGACATACAAGTCTATTCGGAGATGGTTCGACGAGCCCAATTACTAGAAGATGCCACGGAACTATCTGATAGGATCCGTGGGAAAGACAAGAAGGAGAATGTTACTAGCTCCGGCACCTTCAAACCTAATTTCAAGAAGAGGCCAAGTAATGGAGGCATTCCCTCCCAGGAGCAAAAGTTCAAGAAGACCAAACCTTTCTCCATCACCACTACACCTATTAAGGTGGTATGTAAGCACTGTGATAAGGCCGGGCACAAGGCCGAAGAATGTTGGAGGAAACTTGGAGCGTGTCTCCGCTGTGGGAGCCGTGATCATCGGATTCCCGACTGTCCCCTACTCAACGATCAAGCCGGTGACGGAAAGCGCCCGGTAACAAAGAATGCTCGTCTCCAAGCGATTAAAGAGACCGAAGAAGATGAAGGCGGACTAGTAGAAGGTACACTGAAAGTTTGTTCCAAGTCTGCACATGTCTTATTTGATACGGGTGCATCACATTCTTTTATTTCCAAGAAGTTTGCTGACCCACTGCCTATGGAACCGGAATGGATGAAAATATTTTTATCTACTCCTCTCGGAAACGAAACCGATATTACTCACCATTATCAAAACTGTGAAGTCTTAGTAAAAGGAGGAAATCTTCCTATCAATATCATATGTTTAGACCTAAAGGAATACGATGTCATATTAGGAGCAGATTGGTTATCTAGGCATCAGGCAACTGTGGATTGCCGTAACAGTAAAGTTACCTTCAAGGACTTTCCAGAACTACTCTATTCTAGTCCTAAGAGTCGAAGCAAGTCACCTCTTATTTCGGCTCTCCGAGCTAGCAAGCTAATAAGGAAAGGCTGTGTATCTTTCCTTGCGTTTATCATGATTAAGGAGGCTAAGGAAACTAAGCTAGAAGACATCCCTGTTGTGCAAGAATTTTCGGATGTGTTTCCGGAAGATTTGCCTGGATTACCCCCACAAAGAGAAGTGGCCTTCACCATCGATTTAGTCCCTGGTGTTGGACCAGTTTCTAAGGCACCATATAGGATGTCCCCTGCCGAACTCAAGGAGCTGAAGGAGCAATTGATGGAACTTCTCAAGAAGGGATTTATTAGACCAAGCACTTCCCCGTGGGGAGCACCTGTGCTATTTGTAAAGAAGAAAGATGGATCCATGAGGTTATGCATCAACTATCGACAGTAGAATCATCTCACTATCAAGAACAAGTATCCACTGCCGAGGATCGATGAGTTATTTGATCAAATATCTGGATCCAAGTATTTTTTAAAGATTGATCTTAGGTCAGGTTATCACCAACTAAGGATCAAGGATGATGACATTCATAAGACCACATTCAGAAGTAGGTATGGCCATTATGAGTTTGTTGTTATGTCTTTTGGACTAACAAATGCCCCTGCTGCCTTCATGCAGTTGATGAATAGTATATTCAGACCTTATCTAGATCAATTCGTGGTGGTTTTCATTGATGATATATTGATTTACTCGAAGACCAAGGGAGAGCATGAGGAACATTTAAGGATTGCATTACAGATATTGAGGACAAATCAGCTATATGCAAAGCTCAGCAAATGTGAATTTTGGTTAAGAGAAGTAGCTTTCTTGGGGCATGTTATATCAAAAGACGGTTTATCCGTAGATCCATCAAAGGTTGAAGCTGTAAGGAATTGGGAAAGACCGACCAATGCTAGCGAGGTCCGTATTTTCTTGGGTCTTGCGGGCTACTATCGGCGATTCATCAAGGATTTCTCCAAGATAGCCGTACCACTCACTAGGCTAACTCGCAAGGAGATACACTATGAATGGAGCGAGGGTTGTGAACGAAGCTTCCAAGCTCTCAAGGATCACTTGACTACTGCCCCAGTCTTAGCTCTACCAATTGAAGGAGAAAAGTTCGAGGTATACACCGATGCATCTGGCATTGGCCTCGGATGTGTGTTAATGCAACAAGGGAAGGTTATAGCCTACTCTTCTCGCCAATTGAAGAAGCACGAGGAGAACTACCCAGTTCATGATTTAGAATTGGCTACGGTAGTATTTGCACTAAAGATATGGAGACATTATCTGTATGGAGTGCAGTTTCTTGTATACTCTGACCATAAAAGTCTTAAGTATCTCTTCTCTCAGAAGGAATTGAATATGAGGCAAAGACGTTGGCTAGAATATCTTAAGGACTTCGACTTTACTATACAATATCATCCTGGAAAGGGTAATCCTGTAGCTGATGCCCTTAGTCGAAAGCCGAGAGCATTATTAGCCAATTGTATGATTCAGGAGTGGAAGTTGCTAGAACAATTCACTAGACTTAATATAAGCATGGACAAGGATAGCAGGTGTGTCACCTTATCCCATATGAGCATACAGCCAGACTTGCTATCCGAAATACAAGGACTTCAAGGTAGTGACCCGGTATTAGTGGAAATTGAGGGCAAACTAGAGGGACAATCTATGTTCCAACTAGCTTCAGATGGAAGGTTGTTATTCCAAAATAGAACTTGTATACCGGATTGTCCAGAATTAAAGAAGAAAATCTTAGATAAAGCTCACAGATCAAGGTACACAATTCATCCAGGATCTACTAAGATGTACCAAGATTTAAAAAGGACCTTCTGGTGGCCTAATATGAAGAGAGAAGTTGCGGACTTTGTGTCTCGCTGTCTCACCTGCCAACAAGTTAAGGCTGAACACTAGAAGCCTGCCAGAAAGCTACATCCTCTGGATATTCCCAAATGGAAGTGGGAGGATATTGGTATGGATTTCATCATGGGTCTAACTAAATCAAAAGGAGGATATGATGGAATATGGGTTATCACTGATCGATTGACCAAATTAGCGCACTTCTTTCCAATCAAGAATCGATGGTCAGTTGATGTTCTGGCTGCATTATACATAAAAGAGATAGTCAGATTACATGGTATTCCTGTCTCGATTGTGTCTGACAGAGATCCCCGTTTTACTTCACATTTTTGGAAAGGACTACAATATTCGTTGGGATCGAGACTTAACTTTAGTACAGCTTTTCATCCTCAAACGGATGGTCAGACCGAGAGAACTAATCAGGTGGTTGAAGATATGCTCAGGGCTTGCATCATTGATTTTGGTGGAAGCTAGCATGACCACTTGCCTCTGGTTGAATTTGCATACAATAATAGCTACCAAGCAAGTATACAAATGGCACCTTTCGAAGCCTTATACGGAAGGAGTTGCCGATCACCCTTATGCTGGGACGAAGTTGGAGAGAAACAACTATTTGGTCCAGATATGGTAAGGGATACCACCGAGAAGATACAGTTGATTAGAGAAAGACTGCAAGTAGCTCAGTTTAGACAAAAGGCTTATGCTGATACAAGAAGAAGAGATCTCGAATTCCCAGTCGGAGATCACGTCTTTCTCAAAATATCACCTGGACGTGGAATAAGGAGATTTGGTGTTAAAGACAAGCTTACGCCAAGATTTATCAGACCTTTTGAGATACTAGAAAGGGTTGGCGAGGTTGCTTTTCGCGTCGCTTTACCTCCTCAATTGTCCGAAGTTCATAATGTATTCCATATATCAATGTTGAAGAAATATGTGCATGATCTGTCACATATCATTGATCATGGAGACCTGGTGATTCACAGGGATCTCACTTATGAACAAAAGCCCATGAAGATCCTCGATCGCGAGGTACGAACATTAAGGAATAAAGTTATTCCCATGCTAAAGGTGCAATGGAGTAAATGTTCAGAACACAAAGCCACATGGGAGACCGAGGAGTATATGAGGAAATGATTCCCGAACTTATTCTAAAAAGGTATATACTCTACACTCTCCACATATATATAAATATATGCGATTGAATTTGAGGACCAAATTCTTTTAAGTGGGGGAGGGTGTAGCAACCCTGGTAAAAATAAAAGGAAATAAAAACCCTAATTGATCAAAATAAGATTAAAAGATTTAATGAATAAATGATAAGAGCCTAAAGAAGTCAATAATAAACCAAAATGTAAATAACGCCTTGATTCAAGGCTTTACTTCAAAAAGAAACGCCCTTATACAAGGCGCGAATTCCAGAAAGGACGACCACAACAGATGTCGTCAATTCTTAAACGGCCAAAATAATAAAAAGGGCAAGTAAACGTGACGCCCTCCACATGGATGCGTTTTACATAAGAAATGACTTTAACAAAGGCGTCAATTTAAACTAACGCCCTATGGCAAGGCGTTAATTCCGTTCGAGTTTCGTTCGAACCAGGAGACTATCCAGAGCAAGTTTCTGGATAACTATGTGGAAGATTGATTAGGGTAAGAACTCTATTAGGGAAATATTACTTCCAATACGATACTAACTCCATTAGGATCGTAAAAACCCTATAAATAACCCTTCCTGTCGAGCCCTAATAAGCTATTGATCGAAGGAAAACTCTGCTGCTGCATACGTAAAGAACAGGTAATGTTCTTCTTCCCTGCCTTCGGTCATAATCATGAAGAATATTGATATTCTTCATCATCGTCTTTACTGCAGGAAGTCTGCCGTAAGTAGTAACTCTTCTGCCTAGTTGAAGGATGTGAGGTTCTTCATCGACGTCCTCTTCTTCCGTTCACTGTGAAAGAGGGAGGGAGCTATTAATATCTACGTCTGAAGCCTAAGAACAACACCCTGTTCATCTATTATCACTCTAAGGGCTGCTGTTGCTTGGCTGTTGTTGGTGTTGCTATTGTTTAAAGTTCATGAGTAGCTGTTCTCAGGACACTCTGTTTAGAACAGAGTACCGTTCTCCCTTCAAAAAAATTCTTCAGTACCATCAACCCCGATCATCAATCAGGTAGGTTTTCTCAAGAATTGTAGCCCAAACCAACATAGTAATTATGATAAAGTCATCTGTCAATTCATGCATATAGATTCTCTGCGTTTTTCATAGTTTTCTGGAAAATAGTGTAAGTAGCGACCCTCCTTAGGGCGCTAATTTTAAAAGAAGCGACCCACACTAGTGCGCTAATTCTTGTTTTGACGCCCTGCCCAGGAGTCGTCAACTTCACTTAATTATTAATTACCCATGTTTAAAATTCTATATCAAGTAAACCATGTATCTAATCTAATGCATGATCATACTTGTTGAATCCAGCTATTTTTCTCTTCCAGACCATGTGATCCTCTTCCTGAAAATTTTATTATCTGGAAATTTATATTGCTCATGAATCCTACTTCGGGTGTTAAGGAATTAACGACCTGGGATAGGTCGTCTCTTACATAACTGACGCCCTGCACCAGGGCGTGACTTTAAAATTTACGCCCCTCTGTAAGGCGCGTTTTCATGAAAATTCCAGAAATTTGCAATCTTGCAAAATATTATAAATCAAATGGATGCCTGCTACTGTAGTCGTTAAATCATAAATAAACGTCCCTGTAGAAGGCGTTAATTTGATAAGCAATGACTTAGATTAAGTCGCTATTTTCCTGTGATACTATTTTACACTGTTACTGTTAACCGAGGGTTTCATATGTATATATATATATATATATATATATATATATATATATATATCGGCACTATATTTCAGTCCGTAAATATAGTCCCATGTTTCACGGTGGTTTATCGCATTACCCCTCAATTCTCAGTTACATACAAGCTCTCCATTGGACATTCCGTTCCTTTGGACTAGCGAGTTAGTCATAGAGACCTCCATAAGACTCCTCGAGCCTTGGATTCCCTCAAGGCCGATTGAGCGGGTTGTACCATGAAAACCTATCACCCTACTTTGCCATGTCACTCTATAGAAACATGGTATACCGGCCCTCATGTTATGCTATGTGTATGATATGAGAATTATCTGAATGAACGGGGAAAGCATGCCACTATTGCGATGTTCTTGTGGACCCCAATTCTATATCAAACATTATTATGATGTTCTTGTGGACCTCAATTCTATATTAAAAAAGTGACCATCTACTTATGGGCACTTACTTGTCATGGTACCCAAGTTAGGGAACCAATTCCACCTAGTTTTATCGATACTCGTGATTGCACCGTTATTATCGTCATTATGGTCATGTTCAAATCCTTGAATTGCTATCTACCTCTATGTTCATACAAGTTCTTTATCCTTGAAAGTCCATATTGGCTATACCCAAAGTGGATGTCAAAATACATGATCAATGCCTGCGCATATGGGGCCCGATCTGGTCCTAGGAGGAGCACCCAAAAGTACTAGTGCCCATGGGAGTTGTAATGATAACGGTATTGGCATTGTACCGAAGTGCATGACTAGCTTGATTGGACATTCCACAAAAATCTCGTACTTGACTCGACTTGACATGACATGACTTGCGTGACCCGAAAAAGGGTAATTTATATACTTGCTTGCTTGAAACGTGATAGCCAAGTTCTCGACATGACATGATGAAATTACTTGCTTGAACATCCTGACATCTATTACTTGAAAGTTCATGAATAGTTCACCTTGTTATCTTGTTGATATACTCTCTATCTTGTCGTTTTATGCGAGCATACATAGCTATAGTGCATTCATAAAAAATGTAATTACTTAAACCCCTTTCTAGTTCTTGAGATATAATTTCCTACTGAGCGTTCGCTCACTCAGTGTTTCCCTACTTTTCAGGTAATTCCAACGATGAGGGAACTCAGTATGAAGGGGGAGATCAAGAGTGAAGAGAGTAGAGCTCTCCATCTATCCAAGCGTCTACTAGTCTTATCTTTCAAGTTTCTTAAGTCAACCATTGTACTTTTCCTTTTATTGGGTCATAGCACTTTCGTTAAGTGAATTGTAATAGAAGTACTTTGAGGTTGTGATTGAATAAATGATTGGGTTATCTTTACTTTTGCACATCTCTAATTTTTGGTGTCGAATACACTAATCCTCTGATTGACATGAATGATATAAACTCGTCACGCATCTCCGGGTATCTTCCACGCTCGGGGCGTGACAGGGGGGCACCCCCTTGACTTAAGGGGAGGCATCTTGGATATTTTGTAACACTTGTCCCCCTTTGAATGTCAAACCATCTAGAAGCCCACCTTGGACCTTTGACTGACCCCACATGGGCCCTAAGACTTAGGTGGACCAATAGGAAAGGAGATGGGGGCCCCTTGCTGGTCCTACTAGACTTTTGCACAAAAACCCAAAGAATCCTATGGAATAACAAATTGGCTTATAAAGCCTTTCAATTGCAAACATACTTCTCAAGGATATAAATACAAACCAAAAGGACACAAATACAAAAATAAAAGTTAGTGCCCGATGTAGATTCCCATCAATTCTCTTCGGGTGGGAAGAACTCGACCCCGTCGAGTAAGGGGTACGGCTGCTCAAGTAGCTCATGCGGATTCGTCACCGAACCTGAAAGCACGGAGTACGCTCCACTCCAAGTAATCGACACCTGCTCATCCCGTATAGATTCGATATGCTCACGCTACTATGGGAATGAGGCTAGAGGTGGACACTCCGGGGTGGGGTCACTCTCAAAGGTGAGGAGGCGACTCGAAGACTCACTAGGTATCATCGCTGGATCCCTTTATGTGACTAGATCCGATATGTTGAGGTAGAGCCGATCCCAAAGTCTGACAAGTCTCTCACTCGAAAGGGACTGACAACGCGAGCGTACAAGGATCGACTCGACTCGATGTATGCACAGACACACAAGACCCTAGATAAACCTATTGTTAGTCCGACCCATACACATGCAAGGGTGGACCAGGACACCCGAACGTGTGCCATGCATACACTAGAGGCAACTGGTGGTTGGCGGAATGTGGGACACCTAGACATCCTAAGGTGGACCATGCATGCACATCGGACTTGTATGTGGGAGAGCCAGGGGTACCAAATGTATCTTTTTCCTTTCCCTCAGATGATGGTGTATCTCGTAAGTGAACGGGCTTGGTGGGTTTAGACGACCCGGCCCGTGGGGAAGGGGTGTGGTAGTGGACTCCCTCGAAGGAGTGAAGTATATAAGGTGGGTCAAGGGGCCCACTAGGGAATGGGTCAAAGGGGTCAAAGAAGGTATGACCCCTTGTTGATGGGATCAGCAAGCGGCTTCAACAAAACTATAAAATAGCTATTTATGTTTTAGTTGTCTCATGTTAATTGGGCCATATGTACGAGCCTAATGGGTCATGTTTTATGTTCATAGTAATTATGTCTACAATAATCATGTAAGAGTCTTTTTTTATTTGTGTGTCTTTTAGTCTTCCCAAGAGAGTTATGATGAGTAGGTATTAGGCGTTAATGAGTTGTCTTTTGGTTTTCTCTAAAGAGTCTTTTTTTATTTGTGTGTCTTTTAGTCTTCCCAAGAGAGTTATGATGAGTAGGTATTAGGTGTTAATGAGTTGTCTTTTTGTTTTCTCTGAAGAGTCTATAAAAGGTCATGTAACTCTTCTTTAGAATACAATGAGTTGAATAGAATTTTTGGAAAGATATCCTCCGATGTGAGGTCCACACCCTTTCTATCCCTCTTTTCCCCATCTCTTTCCAACTAGGGGTGCGATGCCCCTCTCCCTCCCTCTCCCCTCGGCTGGGTGTGACAGCCAAGTCTTCCTCCCCCTTCCCTTGCTTCTCTATTCTCCCCTCCCTCACATCCACAAGCTTGGCCAGCCCTCCCAACCCCTTTCCTCTAGCTTCCCTCCCCCCCTCTCTTGTCCCTGCAGCCGCAGTCACCCCTCTCTCCCTCTCTCCCTCTAAACTTCTTCTGCCATGGCCAACACCGCCGTTCACCACCTCGTCTCTCTCTCTCTCTCTCTAAAAGGGGTGACCCTTTCTCTCTCCTCCCCCTCCCAATTTCGAATTTCTCTCTCTCTCTACCCCATTCACTTCTCATTAAGACCCCTCTCCCCTCCCCATACTCCATTCAATTGTCTCCTTACTTCCCCATCTACCAAAGCAACCTTTAGTATTCCTAGGCACCCCTTCACTCTCTCCAAGCCATTTCCCCCCTTCCCAATCCAACCTTTCACCTCCCCAAGGCCCAAATTGAATTCCCCACCCCTTGAGGGTTGTGCCCCAGCCTCTCCCTCTCCCCCAACCTCCCCTGGTCGCACACCCCCTTCCCTCCTTTGGCCTGATCGACCAGGCCAGCCCCTCCCCTCCCACCTTGGTCAATCTGCACACCCAGCCAACCCTGCCCCTTCTCCTCCAGTTCCAACCCCCCTAGCTCCGACCTCCTCACCACCCAGCCTCTTCCATCAACCCCCTAGCACCCCCTTACATCTCCCACAGCCATTAGACCCTTCCCTCTTGCTGCAACTTCACCTTTCCCCGCCCCAATCTTCATCTATCACCAATCTGCTCTGCTCAGTTCGCAGGCAGCCAACAGGGTCCTGAGAGAAGTGTCTCCATCAGAATCACTTTGAAGCTTCTGGTGGCAAGCCCTACACAGCTGGAAAGGGCGACCAGAGAGATTTGCATGTGAGGTGGTATCATCAAATTCCGACATAGGAGCAGCCCGTGAGAGCCAATCTCGCCAGACTGCGCAAGACACCTCCGGCAGACAACTTGAAGCTGAAAGAAAATACTCCATCGACCAGATCAGTGAAGCCCTTGCACGATCTTTGGAGGGGATCGACTTCAGCCAGTCCTCTACCTTCTCCAACAAGAAGGAGGTGATTCGCCAACCCGAGCACCTGGTTCTGGCCATTCTTGTCGAAGGTCGCAGACTGCTCCAGTTCTGTCTAGGTTGGACCGACCCCCACTCTTCAACTCAGAGCTTTCTTCTCCGACCTCCGATTGCGGTCCTGTCAGTTGTCATGCGAAGCTACTTTGTCCACGGTCGCGTCGCCACCAATTTTGCCTCCATCGGAGTTTGGTAGCACCCGGGGCAGCTTCGGCATCAGTACCCTTTGGTTCTACATCAGTCAGAACTCAGTCAGACCAGCCGAGTACTCCGAACTACAGCAACCTCCGGCATCCACCAAACGACGCCAAATTCGTACGGTCCATTCCCTGGTCAGTCCCGGTCATCACAGCACTGATCCCGCCTCCGGCAACCTTCGGGCGAGCTCGTGGCTGTACCGACACCGACACCCTATCCTGCAGTCCCAGGCCGGGCAGAACAGAGCAGCTTGTGAAGACGACGGCACAGCACCACGGCTCGACCTCCGGACGACTACCAGCTCCTACGGCCGGCTTCTACCTCACCTCCCTGCTCTCCGTCTGATAGTTTGAAGTTCTTCCTCGACCTCGTCTCACATCACTTGTGGTGGGTTCCTACAAGTCACGGTCCCATGTGTAGAAGTCTTCAAGGTGTGGATGGTCACCCTCATGCATCGTGGTAGGTGGGACGGTGATCATATGTAGGATGTATGGTTCCTCCCTCGAGCAAAAGGGTATGAAGTCGGGTTCGGCCGACATAGGGAGGAATAAGAGGATCTCTATGGTGACACAACCCACGGTACACACGGAGGTAATGGACCCTAAGGTCGGATGGGTGAAGCTAAGACTAGTGGGTTGGTCGAAGCCTCGGGCCAATGAGTGTGTCAACTTCCATTGCGCGTCTAATCCCACAATAAGGTCATCCAAAGTGTCAACATGGTGACTAGACCAAAATGTGGTATGGAAGGAGTTGACCGACACTAATGGTAAGGTGGGGTCCATGGATGGGTAAGGAGATGGGACCAAGCCATCCTTGAGCCAACTAAGTAGTGGCTCGACGATGAAAAGCGTACCCGTTAGAAACACGGCTGGCTCGGGCTTTGGTGGCTCCAAATAAGATGGTTCCGAATAAAGTTCGGAAGTAGAGGGTAGCAATGGAGCACTCACGGGTGGTGAAGAAGCACGTGTCTTTTCCAACTAATCCGAAAACATTTTCTCGATTTCATCAAAGGTGCGGGTTGGAGTAGGGACCTCGGGGTGGACTGGCTCCTCATCTTGTTGGGTTCGGTGCAGTATTCAGAGGGGGGGGGTGAATGCATATGACTTTTAAAAAACCTTTCGCCCAGTTAAAATTTCGCTCACTAAAAATGCTAGTTCGCAAACTAAACAAACTTGAAGGCTAAATGGCAGTTGTGGAACTAACCAAACACACAGTGAAATCACTGGAGTGCTAACAAGACAGATTTAGTCAGTCTGAAAACTAATAAACTCTTCTGCTCAACCAGAAGCCAAACACATGGAGCGCCCCTATGCAATCACCTAGCGGAAGCACAAATAGACAATACAAACCACAGTGCACAAGGGGTTTTTAGGTGGTTCGGTCCAGCAGACCTACATCCACCTCACACTCAACCCGAGTGTGGCTTCCACTAGCTCACGCTAGAAACCGCAGACTCAGTCTGCAATAGGTGCTGCCACACAGCTTGACCAGGAGAACAACCTCCCCTCTTCTTCCCAACCGGAGGGACACCCCAAGTGACTCCCAGCCACTTGGAAACTAGAGACGCACAGTCTCTCTTCCTCCAAACCGGAGAGAACACACCAGTGACTCCCAGTCACCAGCAAACCAGAGGTCAAAGACCTCTCTTCCTCCAGACCAGGAGGGACACCTGGACTTGCAACCCACAAGCCCAGAACCGGAGATCAGATCTCCCTTCCTCCAAACCGGAGGGAAAACACAAGTGACTTCCAGCCACTTGCAAACTAGAGGTCGCAGACCTCTCTTCCTCCAGACCAGGAGGGACCCGACCTCAATCCAGAGGATCGGAAGTACAAAGCTAACCAAATGAAAAAGGAAAAATAAGAAAGGAAAAATACACAGCGATCATAAAGCTGTAAAGAAAGATAACACAGATGTGGCTCGCATGGAGCTGACCGGCCTGGATTTGATCCACGGTCCAGTAGACAGATCTTCAGGTAAGCTTCTCTTCCTCTTCTCTTCTCTCTCACTTTCTTTTTCTCTTTACCCTCACGAGCTCTCTAACTCTCTCTTTCTCTTTTTCTCCTTCTGCTCTTCTTCTCTTTCTTTTCTTCTTCTTTCGCAGGCTCTCTCTGTCTCTTCTCTTCTCTTCTTCTTCTGCTTTCTACTGCAGCTCTTTTCTTCTTCTGCTCTTTCACTCTCTCGATCTCTGCTCCTCTATTTTCTTCGGCTCACACTCCTTCTATTTCTTCTTCTTCTCTTTTCCTTCCTCTTTTCTTTTTTTTTCTGGATCGAAGGGCTTTCTGCTCTCCAGGCTTCTTCTTCGATCAATCTTGATCTGTTGGATGAATGCTTCCTTTTATAAGTAGCAGCTAGCAGGAGGGCAGCACTGGGCGCGTGTGGCTTCCACATTTCCTGCCCAGAACTTGTGGCCATGTGTCAGTCTCTCAGCCAGCTTCAGCACACGTGTCACAATCCTATCTGCCCTTCCAGCCTCGGATCACGTGCCGCCCAGTCACTGGGGAATATTCTTCCTCGGACCACCTTCTTCTTTTTATTTTTCTTCTTCTCCTGCAAAGAGATTAAAACCATTAATACTCAGGGTTCTCTCTATATATATATACCTGAAATAAGTCGGTTGACACTCAAGCTAAAACTGCACGAGGTGTGTAGGAACAACAAAAGGTGTACTATACTGAGAACGACACGAGGTACAAAAGATGACTACAGCACGAGATAAAGAGAGAACGACACAAGGTACCACAGTAATAAAGCTAACACTACAAAGAGAACGACACGAAGTCAGATCAGAATAGCACGAGGTAAAGAGGGAACGACACGAGGTAAAACGGTAGTAAAACACGCGATCAGAGGAAACCTGGACGAAGATAGAAAGGAGCAACACGAAGTCATAAAAACAACACGGAGACACAAACACAGAAATAACATGAAGACTCAAACACAAAAATAACACGAAGACATAAAAACAACACGAAGACCTAAAAACAACACGAAGACACAAACACAGAAATAACATGAGGACACAACAAGAGACGGTCAACGAGACGCTGACTCTGTACAGACTTAAGCTAAAGCAAGACAGTCAATGTATAGACTTGATGCAGAAGCCTTCAAGTGATGTGTTGACTTTGACTAGATGAGACACTGCAAGAGACGGACCAATGTATAGACTTGACAGAGATCTCTGCAGCGAATGTATAGACTTAGAATCATGGAGGCAAATGTATAGACATCAACTCTGCACATCGAATGTATAGACTTCAAGTGTGAAGACCATTGTATAGACTTTGGATTCGAAGATCAATGTGTAGACTTTGGATTTCACTGTGGATGTACAGACTCTGAGGAAATGAAACGAGTCAGTGTACAGACTTCAAATTCCACCGACCAGTGTATGGACTTCAACAGAGAACGGCTGTACATACTTCATGTGAAAACCCAATGTATAGACTTTGAATTCGAAGACCAATGTGCAGACTTCAAGTTTAACTGTGGATGTACAGACTTCAGGTGTGAAGACCATTGTGCAGACTTTGGAGAATAGTTCAATGTATTGACTTAGCGTTGTATAGACATGGTGATCTTTAAAGCATAACGTCCAGACTTTGCCACTGTATGGACTTGAAGAAATAGTGCAACGTATGGACTTGATCTCAAGAAATGTAAGCGATGTACACACTTAGCCAATGTATAGACTTTGAAGTGAAGTCCAGTGAATAGACTTTGTGAACAGTCGATGTACATACTTGGCCAATGTACAGACTTGAGCTATGCACGCTATAGTGCCGATGTGCAGACTTTAGCATGCAATGTCTAGAGTTGATATGAAGGAGTGCAGGAGACTCTGTACAGACTTGATGCAAACAGGATGCTTGTGTATGCATGAGGGCATTGAATAAGACCCAGCAATGTGTAGACTTGCACAAACAGACATCATAACTGAACATGCTTTATGCAGCAGACAAAATGACTAACATAAAACATGCAAAGCTTTAAATCTGTTAAACTAACTGAACAGCAATACAATGCTTTGATAATCAGACTGAACATTTGAGGAAGACTGCATTATGAACAGAAAGTGACTGAATATCAACATGATGACTCACACAGCAAGATGACTCACAGTGATTAACTCACATCAAAAACCAATCATCAAAATAATCATCAAAACCACAGGGGCACAACAATCTCCCCCTTTTTGATGATGACAACACTACACAGTGAGTCATCTGATGACTCAAACTATTCTCCCCCTTTGACTTCATCAAAAAGAAAATAGTTTGAGAAATTAAAGCAACCATAATGCTATAATTCAAAACCAATCTCCCCCTTTGATATAGTCAAGATGAATCATGGGAGGGTAAGAATACATATGCAGATGGAGATTTCAAAATGTAAGATCACAATTCTCCCCCTTTAAGAGTTTCTATGCAGCATGATGCATACGACATGAAAACTCCCCCTGAATGGATGCCAATTGATATGCAAGTGATGCATGACATGGAAGCTCCTCCTTAATAAGTGGAATCTTATGAGATAGATGAGAAGGAGACCATAGGGGCAAACAAGGACAAGTTCAGGTCAATGACCAGAAGAGGTTCAATTAGCAGATTTCTAAAGAGGCTTCAACTTCAAGAATTTCAGTCAGATTTTTAAGGAAATGTCATTCTCATAAATCCAAATCAGAATATTTCAAAGTCTTCCACTATAAGGGCTTATGAATGAATTTTATTGATCAGCATGGTTTAAACATGATGTATGCAGAGTTTTTCAATAAAATTCTGTATTGATATCTAACACCATGGTTTAATAAAAATGAACCAAGCCCTCATATTTATCTTGATAAATCTTCCTTTCTCTTACACAATCAACTTTATTGACTTCTTTCGGAATTACAAGCATCAGTATTGAAATCAAGTAATTTTGAAGTCATATGATTTTGTCTATAGTTGTAGCAATTTGATTTTAGCATCAATATTCAAATATTGAGATTTGTTCAACAATTTTTCATGCTACAAATTTTACGAGCACTCTAATTTAGTGCACACCTTATAACTAGAGGATATACCTTGATCAGAGGCCAATATCCCTAAGCACTTAGTGTGACTAACTGTCATGCTTTATATGAACAAAGATAGCATTTACACATCATGACACACTGTAAATCATTTCTTGATGAGTGAGCTGTATTTCTCAGTGTGCATGCCATTGCTCTGCCTGATTTTCAATGAATTTTATGCAGAGTTAACTAAGGCACCTCATGACACAGTCCTTTGGACATGGTTTCTTAGTGATCAAAGTCATTGCTCTGACAACAATTACCCTTTAGACAATTCAGACAAATTCAGTTGCTTCAAAATAATAAGAATTTCATGTACTTAACCAAATAAAGTCATGTATTCAAAAGTGCAGATTTCAAAAGTTTTTGCAAGACACAGCATGAAACAGTTGGTTAAGATTTATTAAACATGATTCAGATATGTTAAAAGATTTTAAAGTTAAACTCCATGAATACATTAAGCTTAAACCACATGAGTTATTTCAGACATTCATAAAAGCGTATAATAGAAGATTTCTAGTTCAAGATTTTTCAGATTTATGATCGAGATAGCCCATTGAAATCTTCATGAAAGACTGATGGAATTCTGAAGCCAAATGATACCAATTGATAGGAGAGATTTTTGAAGCTCAATGTTTTCCGAATAAGATCAAGATTTGTCACTTAAAAATAATGAGGAAAAGGTTATGCACAACAAGCAAAATATCAGGAGGTCTGGCAAGTTTCAGGATTTCCAAGGATAACATGCAGTGAATTCTGACAGAGATGTATGCACTTGACCACCTGCATGCAATGCATTGACTCCCCCTGACACTATGCATTCAATTACCCTTTTTGGTATTTTCAATGCAGTAAAATGCAATGCAATTAACTACATGCATGTAAAGACTCAACACTGAATGCTATGCAAGGACATGCAATTAACTCCCCCTGAAAACATACAATGTTTGTCATGAGACACTGATGAGGTCATGCATGATAATTCAACATGCAGTCCTATATGCAATTCAGAATGTTCAGTGAGCTATTGCAACACACAAATTTCAAACAATATTCACATTCAGTTCAGATTTTCAGAAATTTCAGAGTGCATGATTAGAACATAATGCAACTGCCAGATGATGAATGAATATGCAAGAACAGATTTAATATGCATGCACTAGATGAAACTAAGAACAGGATATGCAAGAATACATCAAACCAGATATGTAATGAGTTTCAAAATGAGAAATGCAGAGAATTTACCTGAACAGTTTAGAACGCCTTTTTCATTCTTGAGTGCTTTTGATTAATACCCCTTTTTATTCCGTTCCAAGGCACACCTGCAAGGCAAAGTTTATTTTGCACAAACAGGCACCCAAGAAATCTTGGGTCCTGACATGACAGTATTATTTCTAGCAGGTTTTCTCAGCACATTTCTAGCAACATGGTCATCAGATTTCATCAAGTAGCAATTATTCATTGAATGACCAATTTGACCACAGTAATGACATGAATTATCAGATTTCAAATTCTTCTTATGCACATTACTATTGTCATGAAGTTTATTGGCAGAGAGAGAGTTCTGTTTACTATAATGATAGTAAGATGCACCAGATTTCATATTTAATCTATGCACATTCTTGTTAACATGAAATCCATGTGTATATGCATGATATTTTCTGTTAACAGAATAAAAATTCTGTTTACCAAAGCCAGTTTGGTTTTGATATCCTGCCAGCCAACAGGTTGTAGCCCTGTGACCTGGCTTCTCACAATGATGGCATGTAAATTTCGCAACATGGAGTTTAGCAGAGTTATTTTGAACATGCCAACAATCTCCAGCTCTGTGGCCTGGCTTCCCACAGTTATAACATGAAAGTTTTGCAAATTGTCTTACATGGAATTTAGCATGTTTGAGATTCACATTTCTACCCTGAATATGCCAACAGTCCTTGACTGTATGGCCATGCTTTCTACAGTGAGAGCAATTGAGAAAATTTCTTCTAAAGGAACCTGACCAGTATTCAAAGGCCTTGTGACCATTTTTGTTGCAGTTAAAACAGATGATGTGCTGGTCCTTTGAAACAGATTTGTTCTTATTAAAAACATGCTGATTTGTAAAGTATTTTTTTATGAAATGAACATGATTTTTTCTTACCACTTGCAAACCAGCAATCAGTAGTAGTGTGTCCTACTTTATCACAATTAAAACATGTGACATTCTTTTTCTAAGGGACAGGGAACTTGACGTGCGAATCCCTACCATGCATTTTTCTAGCTTTCAGATCATCTGATTTCATTAAATTACATTCATGCATCAAGTGGCCAATCTTGTGACAGTAATGACATTTCATGATTTCCCTTTTATGTGCATGTCTAGGTGTATCAGTGTGTTTTACAGCATGCACATTTTCAATGTGATTCAATCCTTTCTTCACATGACTGACCTTTTCCATTTTCCAGTTTGTTTCTGATTCTTCTGAACATTTGGTTGTTTATTTTCTGAGGTGGTGGCTACATCTGAAGCTTTGATGAAAGATGTCATTAGCTTATTTTTTAAAGCCTTTTTATTGACATTGTTGTAGCCTAGCCCTTCCTTTTGACTATTAGCCTTAACTCCTAACAACCTGTCCAGATTTTCTTGTCCATCAAAAAATTTAGACAAAGAGCTTTTCAGATCCTGAATTTCATTTTCAAGAGATGCAATGTGTATGTCATAACTAGAGATCTCTTGTTCACTACAATTGACAGCTTCATTCAAAACCTTGTTAGCTGTTTTGTATTCTTCAATTTCCTTTCTCAGTTCATCTACCTCTTCAGTCTCGTTTGTACAGACGACTTTTCCTTTCTCCAATGTGAGAAGTCTTTCAGACATGGCACTGTTTAACAATTTTAATTTTTCAACATCTTCTTTAAGCTTATCATTTTGAACCAATTCATTTATTAGAAGCTGATCTTCTGAATTGGCTTCATGTTTTCTTCCAGCCTCAAATTCCTTCAATTCTTTTTGTTATTTTTTAAAAACTTTATGTAATTGTAAGTTTACAAATTTTATGGCATTCAATTTTTCAATCAGCAATGTGTTCTCCTTTTTAAGTTTCTCTAAACTTTCTTCATTTTCTTTGGAGAAGTTTTTGAGAGAATCATTCTCACTTTTTAGCTTGTTTAGATCAGATTTAACACATTCAACTTCTTTCAGCAAATCCTTACTCTGAACAGACTCATGACAAGTTTGGCTAAGCTTCTTCTCAAGTTCAGAGTTTTCTTTTACATGATCTTGATTCTCAATTTTCAGCAATGAAATTTGTTTCTTTAGCATTTGAATGTTAGACATACAAGTATCATGAACATTTTTTAGTTCAGCACAGTTTTCACATGGAGAATTTAAACTGTCTGACCTACTATTCTTCTTCAATTGTTTGTATTATTTTCTTAACTGTTCATGAGATTCAAATAATTCAGCATATGCATTCTCCCAATCTTCTAGAGAAAAATTCTCGAAGAGATTTACCTCATCATCATCATCATCTTCAGTTTGATTGCTGCCTTGATCGCTGCCACTTTCATTTCTTCTGTTGGCCATCATGCAGCTATCCACATCTATCTCCTGAGTTCACTTCAGTGTATCTAGAATGTCTTTAGCAGAACTGCAATCAATGAAGCATGAGTGAAAGGCTTTATCAGTAGCTGCCTTCATTAGATTTATAGCTATCTGATTCTCTTCATGCATAGACTTGTGACTGTCAGTCCATTTGGACTTTTTCTTTGGCAGTTCATGAGGACCATGTGAAATTACTTTCCACAGGTCTGGATTCACAGATTTGACATAATTCTTCAGACTAGTGAACCATGCATTAAAATGCGTACCACTGAAAATCGGTGGATTAGCCATGAGAACACAACAGATTAATGTAATAGGAATATTGATGCACTAAAAATAAATTAGCACCTAAGACTGCAAGATCGAATCTGCAAGTCGCTGGACCTTGTATGCAGACACCGCTCTGATACCAAGTGTTGGGTTCGGTGCAGTATTCAGAGGGGGGGTGAATGAATATGACTTTTAAAAAACCTTTCGCCCAGTTAAAATTTCGCTCACTAAAAATGCTAGTTCGCAAACTAAACAAACTTGAAGGCTAAATGGCAGTTGTGGAACTAACCAAACACACAGTTAAATCACTGGAGTGCTAACAAGACAGATTTAGTCAATCTGAAAACTAATAAACTCTTCTGCTCAACCAGAAGCCAAACACATGGAGTGCCCCTATGCAATCACCTAGCGGAAGCACAAATAGACAAGACAAACCACAGTGCACAAGGGGTTTTTAGGTGGTTCAGTCTAGCAGACCTACATCCACCCCACACTCAACCCGAGTGTGGCTTCCACTAGCTCACGCTAGAAACCGCAGACTCAGTCTGCAACAGGTGCTGCCACACAGCTTGACCAGGGGAACAACCTCCCCTCTTCCTCCCAACCGGAGGGACACCCCAGGTGACTCCCAGCCACTTGGAAACTAGAGACGCACAGTCTCTCTTCCTCCAAACCGGAGGGAACACACCAGTGACTCCCAGTCACCAGCAAACCAGAGGTCGAAGACCTCTCTTCCTCCAGACCCAGGAGGGACACCTAGACTTGCAACCCACAAGCCCAGAACCGGAGATCAGATCTCCCTTCCTCCAAATCGGAGGGAACACACAAGTGACTTCCAGCCACTTGCAAACTAGAGGTCGCAGACCTCTCTTCCTCCAGACCAGGAGGGACCCGACCTCAATCCAGAGGATCGAAAGTACAAAGCTAACCAAATGAAAAAGGAAAAATAAGAAAGGAAAAATACACAGTGATCATAAAGCTGTAAAGAAAGATAACACAGATGTGGCTCGCATGGAGCTGACTGGCCTGGATTTGATCCATGGTCCAGTAGACAGATCTTCAGATAAGCTTCTCTTCCTCTTCTCTTCTCTCTCACTTTCTTTTTCTCTTTACCCTCACGATCTCTCTAACTCTCTCTTTCTCTTCTTCTCCTTCTGCTCTTCTTCTCTTTCTTTTCTTCTTCTTTCGCAGGCTCTCTCTGTCTCTTCTCTTCTCTTCTTCTTCTGCTTTCTACTGCAGCTCTTTTCTTCTTCTGCTCTTTCACTCTCTCGATCTCTGCTCCTCTATTTTCTTCGGCTCACACTCCTTCTATTTCTTCTTCTTCTCTTTTCCTTCCTTTTTTCTTTTTTTTCTGGATCGAAGGGCTTTCTGCTCTCCAGGCTTCTTCTTCGATCAATCTTGATCTGTTGGATGAAGGCTTCCTTTTATAAGCAGCAGCCAGCAGGAGGGCAGCACTGGGCGCGTGTGGCTTCCACATTTCCCGCCCAGAACTTGTGGCCACGTGTCAGTCTCTCAGCCAGCTTCAACACACGTGTCACAATCCTATCTGCCCTTCCAGCCTCGGATCACGTGCCGCCCAGTCACTGGGGAATATTCTTCCTCGGACCACCTTCTTCTTTTTGTTTTTCTTCTTCTCCTGCAAAGAGATTAAAACCATTAATACTCAGGGTTCTCTCTCTATATATATACCTGAAATAAGTCGGTTGACACTCAACCTAAAGCTACACGAGGTGTGTAGGAACAACAAAAGGTGTACTATACTGAGAACGACACGAGGTACAAAAGATGACTACATCACGAGATAAAGAGAGAACGACACGAGGTACCACAGTAACAAAGCTAACACTACAAAGAGAACGACACGAAGTCAGATGAGAACAGCACGAGGTAAAGAGGGAACGACACGAGGTAAAACGGTAGTAAAACACGCGATCAGAGGAAACCTGGACGAAGATAGAAAGGAGCAACACGAAGTCATAAAAACAACACGGAGACACAAAGACAGAAATAACATGAAGACTCAAACACAAAAATAACACGAAGACATAAAAATAACACGAAGACATAAAAACAACACGAAGACATAAAAACAACACGAAGACACAAACACAGAAATAACATGAGGACACAACAAGAGATGGTCAACGAGACGCTGACTCTATACAGACTTAAGCTAAAGCAAGACAGTCGATGTATAGACTTGATGCAGAAGCCTTCAAGTGATGTGTTGACTTTGACCAGATGAGACACTGCAAGAGACGAACCAATGTATAGACTTGACAGAGATCTCTGTAGCGAATGTATAGACTTAGAATCATGGAGGCAAATGTATAGACATCAACTCTGCACATCGAATGTATAGACTTCAAGTGTGAAGACCATTGTATAGACTTTGGATTCGAAGATCAATGTGCAGACTTTGGATTTCACTGTGGATGTACAGACTCTGAGGAAATGAAACGAGTCAGTGTACAGACTTCAAATTCCACCGACCAGTGTATGGACTTCAACAGAGAACGGCTGTACATACTTCATGTGAAAACCCAATATACAGACTTTGAATTCGAAGACCAATGTACAGACTTCAAGTTTAACTGTGGATGTATAGACTTCAGGTGTGAAGACCATTGTGCAGACTTTGGAGAACAGTTCAATGTATTGACTTAGCGTTGTATAGACATGGTGATCTTTAAAGCACAATGTCCAGACTTTGCCACTGTATGGACTTGAAGAAACAGTGCATCGTATGGACTTGATCTCAAGAAATGTAAGCGATGTACACACTTAGCCAATGTATAGACTTTGAAGTGTAGTCCAGTGAATAGACTTTGTGAACAGTCGATGTACATACTTGGCCAATGTACAGACTTGAGCTATGCACGCTATAGTGCCGATGTGTAGACTTTAGCATGCAATGTCTAGAGTTGATATGAAGGAGTGCAGGAGACTCTGTACAGACTTGATGCAAACAGGATGCTTGTGTATGCATGAGGGCATTGAATAAGACCCAGCAATGTGTAGACTTGCACAAACAGATAGCATAACTGAACATGCTTTATGCAGCAGACAAAATGACTAACATAAAACATGCAAAGCTTTAAATCTGTTAAACTAACTAAACAGCAATACAATGCTTTGATAATCAGACTGAACATTTGAAAAAGACTGCATTATGAATAGAAAGTGACTGAATATCAACATGATGACTCACAAAGCAAGATGACTCACAGTGATTAACTCACATCAAAAACCAATCATCAAAACCATCATCAAAACCACAGGGGCACAACACATCTCTCGGCCCAGATGCAAACCTAGACTCGACTATAAGTGGGGCTTCCACTTGGGTTGAGATGGCTGGGCAGACCACTTGATTGGGAGTGCTTTGGTGGACTTGGATGGGGGTGAAGGGGCGGGGTTGGTTGGAGGTGTGGCCACTTGATTGCGGGTGAGTTGGTGGGGTTGGCTAGTGGTATGACCCTCGTGGTTGGAGGTAGGTGGGCGGGGAAGGTAGAGCGCTCTCTTCATATCCCACCATGACTCGATGGGCCTTAGCCTCCTATCCTCCCGGAAGTATTTGATGTCCCTCCATGTTTCAGCGGCTTCATAGAAAAGTCACCTTTTGGCAAAGTCGACTTGCGTGGGACCGGACATAATGTAACACTCAAAGTAGTAGTCCATAATGGCTTCCCACTCTAGGTAGTCACTCGGGTTATCGGATCCATAGAAGTCCCGGGCTACGGGCCTCCGGGGGTGGTCCGGGTGGTTCTCCCATCTTAGATAGTATCGCCACCATGCAAAAGATGCGGCCCCTTGGTCATCCATGGGACACGGAGACACTAGTGAATGGGCATGCCAACAGTGGGTGACAAGACACTAGACACGACCCTAATTAATGCAAAGTTAGAATGCACTAACTAATGAACACTAAGGACCCTAGACTTAAACCAAGACTCGGTACGTGGCGGAGTTAATCGACCTGAAGATCACTCGTGCAAGTGTGCGGCCTTCCCGATAGGCGTAGCCTAACATTCGGACAACACCTTTTGATATACCGATTAATGGTATGTAAATGTGACACTTAGACCGATTTAGACTTAGACTCGACTTAAACGACTCTTTTTTTTATTTTTAGACACCCTAGACTCAACTCGCTCTGATACCAAATTGATGCGGGACGGACACACGACCTGGGACTCTAGATCGTGATCGTCCCTATGCGAGGGAAGACGTGGGACCGTGCGCGGTTGAGAAATCGGCAAAGAGTCTCGGGTATCGGCTTTTCCGCGTTAACTCGGATTGAGTCACGGGACGGTCACTCACTCACTCCCGCAGCGGTGATACAAATGATATAACAGGCTAATAACCTATCACATGCAGCGGCATTTAAAAATATACGAGATAAGCAAAATGCGATAAAGAGTGGTGTTGATTTCAATGTGTCCCTTCTTTTGCAAGATGGGCTTATGATGCCGACTAAATAGAAATATGAGCCAAGTGATAAAGTCAATCAACCTATGAACAGGTGAACCATGAACCTAGGCAACCAGCATAAGCTCTAGCATGGGCATGCTATCTCAATCATCAAAACTAAGCTAAACAAATAAAGAAAAACACACGTCGGGGCGTGTAATAAAGAATAAAGAAGAACACACCGTAGAGGTGGAGCAAGCAAGAGTAAATAAGAGATATGAGAGAGGAAAAGCTAATGCCCAATATCAAGAAAGAACGTGATTGCCACCAAGGTAAACACAAGCCAAAGATGTTGGGTCCCTTGATCAATGACACCCAAGAGGGGGGTGAATTGGGTGATTACAAATGTTAAGGAATCTCTTTCCCTTTTTAACAAGTGTAAAGAAACAACAATTAAATCATCAAATATGTTCAATAACAAGTTAGATGACAGCTTACACTAATCCTCACACTAGATGATAAGACGAATGCTGCGAGGTGGAGTAAATTCCTTTCAACAAGATTAAGGAAGTTAATTAAGCCAAGAAACAGATTCTCTCAATCTCACCGTTCCCACATGATCATATAAAAGGATTCAACAATTACACCAAGCCAATGCACAAGGCAAACCATAATGCACAGGGATTTTAAGGTGGTTCGAGACCTCGACGGGCTCCTTACATCCACCCCTCACCAAACTAGGTGAGGCTTCACTCGGGGATAAATCCTCAAACGGAGACGATGCTCCAACCACACACGCAGGACGACGCCTGTACACACACATGGGGACGAGCCCCAGAACACACACACACACGGAGACGATGTCTCCAACATGATCCGACAACTGGATTCACCAATACACACACACGCTGCCACAAGTGCAGCAAACCTCACACACACGTAGATCTAGGAAGACCTACGCACACACATGAATCAAATATGACACACACAAATGACCACGGATCCAACAACGATTCACACACACACAAGTATGCAGTTTATAAGAAAAACAAATCTGAAACTAAAAACACAATAAGACACAGTTTAGAAAAACTCCTGATTTGGCTCCCCTTTGAATCTATGTTGTTGATCTTGAATGTGGCTTCAATCTACACTTGAACAGAGGTTTAATCTGTGCTTGCTTGGCTCTTCTTTTCCTTGGATAGCACTCTCTTTATCTCCCTTGGATCTTTCTTGACTCCCCTTAGATCGTTCTTGAAGGATGATGAAGGATTCTTGCACAAATGATGTTGTAGCTTGATTCTCTATGCAACTTCTGGTTGGAGATCGATTGGAAACTTGTTTGTAGCTTCTTCCCTTCACATTCACGTTCAAAACATTGTGGAAGAGGCCCTGGAGCTGCTACCTACGACCTGCACACACAAGGATAGAGAGGCATTCAAATTTTTTAGATCTCACATGGTCCCTCCTTAGGGTTTTCACTCCAATAAGATGTTTTATAGGTTTAGGACAGTCAAAAGACAGCCTAGGGACCAGATCCACAATTTGTGGAGTGATTTGTGGAAGTTGGATTCGAATTGGAAGACTTTAGGAGCAAGAAAACGGAGGTCAAAAAGTGTGGCTGGAGGTCCGACCGGAATGGGTCGACCCTCAGGTAAACAGAAGCCAAACAGAACAATTTTTACATTCTATTTTACAGGGGTCGACACCAGGGGTCGACCCTCGCGTTCCCAGAACCCAAACAGAACAAATCGTTTTGTTCTGGGTTACAGGGGTCGACCCCAAGGGTCGACCCTTTCAGGCAGATTACATAAAACAGGTTCTGTCTTGGACTGAACCTGAGAGGGTCGACCCCATGGGTCGACCCCTTCTAGTTTGGGCCTAAAAAATAACTAAAAACACCATCAAATCAATGGGAAACAAATGATTAAATATTACCATAATCCCATGAAGATTAACCATGATTTTTCATCCTGAAAAACATGATAAAGCGAGAGGTTAGATCTAGATCAAAATGTATGGGTCATGCATTAACATGTGAAGCTAGTTTTGAGACCGAGACCCAAATGACATGAAGTATGAACATGAAAGCACTAGCATGAGACGCATAAACGCTTTGATAACATTTTCATCTTAAGATCCTCATATGAGTTCTAACTTTAGTTCAGAGCAACATTTATTCAATCATCTGGGAGCATTTAGATCCTGCACAAATCAAGGCACTTTGTAATTCTTTAATCAATGCAAGAACAACACCACATTTGTATATGATTCAAAGGCTTTCAATTCAATTACTACAAACTCTCACATCTGAAAAATGGTTTCAGTTAAGCACACATGAGTTGCATGTTCAGAATCTAAGCACACTTGCCATTTGATGAATGATTGAATTTGTATAAGAAGCACACAAATCTAAGCAGACTTGCCATTTGATGAATGATTGAATTTGTATGAGAAGCACACATGAGTTGCATGTTTAGAATCTCAGCACACTTGCCATTTGATGAATGATTGAATTTGTATGAGTGAAATGAACATGATGATTCTTTCAACAAGGACAAACAATGAAATAGAAATGATTTACATAATGACAAGCAATCAATTCATATCAATGAATCACTAATGAATCCATGTTGGTATGGGCAAAGAGAAATTAGTCTTAACAATCCAGACTTTAAAACATGCATGAAGGCGCATGCATTCTAGCCCAGCAGCAGTACCTGCAAAGCAAGATATCAACATGTGAGTTCGTTTGTCATGAAGATATTTTCCATTAATCAATCACACAATATATTGTGATTATCAAAACCACTATCATCACACATGAAAGATAGTTATTATCAAAATCATAGCTCAACAATCTCCATCACACATGAAGTTTAGTTATCATCAAAACCATAGCTCAACAATCTCCCCCTTTTTGATGATGACAAACTTAGTGATAAATGATGACAATCTTAGTGAAGATGACAAACGAGTGATGACAATCTTAGTGAAGATGACAAATGAGTGGCATGTTGTTCTCCCCCAATCATGAAACCCCAATCATGAATCCAGCAATCATGAGAATCACATGAAATATTTCTCCACCATTGACATTATCAAAAAGTGGGGTAATGCCAATCATACTCCCTCATGATGAAGAAATAGGGGAGATGCACATTGTAGCATGATAAATGTGCAAGGAACAGTAACCCACATTTGAAATTCTGATGAAGCAGGAGTAAGTTATAAATAAGTGGGTTCATGGAATATATGGGAAATACCAATTTTTGGCTAGAGAGGATACCAAATGTTGATTACTTGGATGTGCCCAATCTTTCTCCCCATTTGCCAAGCAAACACAAGAATTTATTGAGCAAGTAAATAGCATGGGAAGTCCACTCAATTTTTGGTTTTTAGTATTTTCCAGATTTTTAATTTTTGATTTGTGGTTTGAAATGCATGAGATGCAACTTATGCATGTGATGGCATGTAAGATGCATACACAAGCAAACAAATAGATACATATATATACATGCAACACAGCTCCCCCGTACTTATTTAAGAGGGGATGGGTATAAGAAAGATGCGAGAGAGTCATGACAATCGGAATACACATGTGTAGCACATAGGAGATTGTGCAATCAAATAGGAGATTAATGCAATTGCTAATGCAGTCAATCAACTTTCTGAATACATATTAAATCAAATTCTCAGATGTGTAAGTAAGTAACATGAAAAATGATAGTTTCAACATGGATATTTAGATTTTCAGATCAACACAGGGAGACATTTTACAGACTGTACTTCAATTTTGAGAACGTATTGGAGGCTTTGCTCTACCTCAACATTTTTTCACAGATAAATAGAATTTTTCTAAGAATGATCAAGTTCAAATAATTCCTTTTTACGCGAGTAGACGCATTGAGCTCATGCCAGAATCCCCGATTACTCAGAATACTGAACCATTTCACCTCATTTTGAATAGAGGTACTAGTCCACACTTTTCAGATATGAACCACATCACGTCTCAGGTGACATGTGCCCAATTTACTTAGTGAGACCAAGCATTGCTCTGCCGTTCATTTTCATTTCAGATTTTTCAACAAAGATAGGTAGGCAGCTTTTTCCTAAACTGTCTCTTCAACATACATGCAACAAGTTTAACATCTCGAGAGTGTTGAAAAGAAATTCATATATCTTTATCCTTAACACTCATTTTCATATTTTGTGCATGAAATGTGCGAATTTGATTCAGCATGTATACCAAAAATATCATGAATACATAACAATACAACCCCGCCTAAATAGATGTACTTTTACTCCCCCTAAATAGATGCACTTTTACTCCCCCTAAAGTGTACAATATGAAGCACACCAATAATGACTCAAATGCAACATTATTTATCAAGAAGGCATAAGGTCATAGAAATTTCAAGGATGGGGATGAATAACATATAATAACACACAAGCACACATTGGGAGTTTATACAAATGCACAATGACATGCATGCGAGCAATGTAATGTCAATTTGATACCAATTGAATGGATGCCAAAAGAATGAACTCAGTGCGACTAATGCATGAGTTCTAATGCAATGCAGAAATTAACATGGGTGCAAAGTGTGTGTTTTTGGTTTTTCATTTTAGTGAACTAAATGCACCTAATACATTGGATTCTGATGCATGTAGCCTATAACTGTATGAGAATGAAAGATAGGATGCAAAAATAGGATGAGAGCCTTGATTTCCAAGCCAGTGTGACAGAAATCTTATTGAGTTCATCCACATTCAATCCATGAATCAGCAAACATTATTTATGACAAGACCTTTATGAATAAGGGTGCATAAATCATCAAAAGTAAGCAATGCAACCTAAATTTCAAAAATATTCAAAAATAGATTTTCAAAGGTCATTCACAAGTTCTGAAGTGATAATTCATCCAAAAGTCGAATGTATGGATCATTTAATCACAAACATATTTTCGATTCACATAACTCATCTCAAGAATTCAATCAACAATTAATCAATCACAAGCCAGTCAAGATCTGGTACGAGGCGGAGATTTTAGTCCAAAGACCCAACTCAACGCATAGGGAATGCTTCCAAGTGGATATAATCCACTGTTTCACAAACGCCATTTGATATGCCAGACATGCAATTCAATTCAAGTGTCATTCAGTAACCAACCACTTCATGCACATCTCTCAAGATTTTTATTTTGTTAAATCAATTAAGTATGTTCATCACATCAAACTAGATTCAACCAATTTGTCACAGCATGCTAGTAAATGGCAACTCATGTTTTTAGAATCAACACTTGTCATCTAAGGGTATCTCCAAGTGACAAAAATGGTCATTGCATGATTTAACAAGGTTTAATTACCTTGGTTCAGGAGACAAGATTGGAAGCCTTCAATCACTATGATCACCAACCTCGCGAAGGTTGATATTTCAGATTTTACTTTCTTACCTTTGCCTTGAGAATCCTTGTACTTCCAAGTCTTTCACCTATTGAACCCATCATTCGTTAACAGAGATGCGCACTTTTCATACCATGTCTTGGGTACTATCAAGATCACTTCCTTTCTCCCGGTGGTGGATTGAGGAAATTTTTATCATTTTCATCCTTGCAAGGTATTCCTCATTTGATTCAAGCTTGGCCACGGCCAGCCCATCGGTATTTGAATTTTGGGAGTGTAATCTGCATTCAAGAACAACAGAGTTGATTTGTCAATTTCGATTCAAATTGATTAACAATGACATGACAAATTCATTTTAACAACTAACATCCCCTAGACAGCTCTAGATGCAATGCATGACTCATGTGTGAACCTAAACATTAATATCATATGATGAATGTGGTTGCTCCCCCTTAGTGTGTGCATGAATACAAGATATTCAATGACAATCCAATCCCATATGCAACCTTTTAAGTAAATGACTCATAGTATTAGGCGGAGAACTTAGATCCAAAGATCACCTCACGCGTAGTGATAGTTTTCAGACAGGCTTAACCTGCCCTTCCACATGTCACAATTTGATATACTATGTAGTCGAGGATGATGAAGGCATGAGAATTGCTATGCATTATGACATGAATTTACAATGTTCAACTCATGCAAGACAGTACGTGAAAGGGTGTACGCAAACAAGAGGGTGTATGCAAACTCAACAAATGTAGTAAAATTTTTTGACGGCTTCAAAGCTCCACTTCAACAAGATGCTATATGAGGATAATATGCACAAGTGTATGCAACCATCTATGGATGGAATGCAAGTACAGACATATGCGTTATCACAAGATAATTCATCATAATATGAATCAAACTATGACACAATTACTAAAGAGAGAGAGGGATATCACCTGAGTTTTCAAATTTCAATTTTGGTTTTTCTTTAAATCTGATTTATGCCACATGTGTGCCTTACCTTCTTGATAAAAACAGATTTCATACTTTACATTCCTGCAAAACAAGGACAAAATCTAAGCATGTTCAGAATCTAAGCACACTTGCCATTTGATGAATGATTGAATTTGTATGAGTGGAATGAACATGATGATTCTTTCAACAAGGACAAACAATGAAATAGAAAGGATTTACATAATGACAAGCAATCAATTCATATCAATGAATCACTAATGAATCCATGTTGGTATGGGCAAAGAGAAATTAGTCTTAACAATCCAGACTTTAAAACATGCATGAAGGCTCATGCATTCTATCCAAGCAGCAGTACCTTCAAAGCAAGATATCAACATGTGAGTTCGTTTGTCATGAAGACATTTTCCATTAATCAATCACACAATATATTATGATTATCAAAACCACTATCATCACACATGAAAGATAGTTATTATCAAAACCATAGCTCAACAATCTCCATCACATGAAGTTTAGTTATCATCAAAACCATAGCTCAACAAAAGACTTGAGAAATACCTTGGAATAGGAGGATGATGCACCCGCCCACGGGAGAGAAAAAACCAATGAGAAACTGTAGCTCTGTTGAATGCAACGGTCCAATGCCCATACGTCACAGTGAGTGTAACGGTCGCCCGACAGACCGCTAGAGGAACCTGACGCGTTTGATGAAGTCCGTCAGAGTGTCTGCAGAACAAGCCTGTGAATCCTTCAAACTCTAAACTTTCCAGCCGGCTAGAAAGCTTGGGCCTCGTCTAATGAACCCTGTAAACCTGCCAAAGACGTAGAACACAAGAAAAACAACCCCAAATTAGCCTTTCACATAACGTAGCATCAATTCTCAAATGAACTTGATATCATTCAAAAGGAAAGAGGAATACCGGGGAAGTTTGGTTTTTTAACCCCTCTGGGCGTTTTAAAAGATATGAAGGATGTTTAGATGAATGAAACAAGTGGAGGAACATGAAAGAAGGAGTGGGACAATGCTATGATGCAAAGGAAGAGAAGAACACAAGTATGCCAATGATGAAACTAAACACTTGGAAAACCAAATACTCCCTTGACTGTGAAGCAGATGGACGTGAAAATTAATTCTACTTGGTTGTATATGACTCTAGAACGTGGCAGCACTTCGAGGCAAACTCCAGATTTCTCCTCTCCAGGCCATGAAGTCAAGGGTTCTATTTATAGACCCTCAAACTCTCCGGCCGAGCAGAGGATAATCCAGCTAAAAAGGAGGATGATTCTTAGCAAACTCTTGAAGATAATACTCCCAAGAGTCCATAGAAATAAATAGAAGGTTCTGTGGATCAGATTTGGAAGAGAAATCATAAGATCAAACTCTCAATTAAACCACGGAGTAGCAGAGAACAGGCCAGACCTGCCAGGACTCTCTGTTTGATGTAACGGCTGCACGACAGACCGTCACAGTCTTGTGACGCGTCCGGAGTAGACAGTCACACAACCTTATCTCTAAAGGAGATAAGATCCACGGGAGAAGTTCAAAAGCATTGGACTCTAGAAGAATGTAATGGTCGAGGGAAGACGCGTTAGAGGAATATAACGGTTGCACGATTGACCGTCAGAGCCAACGGATAACCAAAAGGATAAGAACTGGAAAAAAGGCCTTGAGGCTAAGGACTCTGCAAGATGTAACGGCCAAGGGCTGATGCGTTAGAGAAATGTAACGCGCCTGGTATAGACCGTTAGAGACAATAAGGATCCAAATGAAAAGAAAGCTTGCTAAGCTTCGTCCAATGCAAGGAATCAAGTAATCAAACCCAACCAAGGAATAAGACCCATGAAATAAACCTCCAGCTGATCAAGAAGGGTCAATAAAAGAGTGAACAACTCGGAGCATCATATAGAATGAACAAGGAGATAACCCAACTTATTGGTCATAAAACGGGTGTCAACAGATGCCCCTCCTTAACGTCCTCTTTGCAGGGGAGCGAGCGGAAGTGAAACGAAAGCGAAATGGAACATGGAGATGAAGCGAAAATGAAACGAAGCGGACCGAAAAGCGGGCGTTAAGGCAAACGACACCCGTTCTTAACCAACAAGCGATAGGAATTTTATGGAAAACCTCGAACTAATCACAAGGAAATAGCCAACCAAAGGACGCATGTCTGGAGGAACTAACAACTAAGGAAAGGAAAGCACGGCTAGCCGCCGGAGGCAACGGAAAGGAAAAGACGATTAACTAAACTCCACACAGGAATCTCCAGCTAACCAAATCCAGCGAACAGATCAAAGGAAACCTTCTAATTCAGAGTGGAATGACTCTCCTTACTCGAGATCAAGAACACAGTTGTTCACCATCATTGAGACACCTTGGCAGATGAAGAGTTCATGAATGCTCAAAGAATGCGCATGATGCATGCTGGGCTAAAATAAAGAAATCATTAAAATGAATGCAAAGAAAGATAAAATAACAAGATACTCGAGAATAATATTGCTAGACCAGAGAAATCTGGGTCAGGACACCATCTGCAACCATGGCGTGCAAGACTGAACCATCGTCCTCAAACTTTTCCAACCTAACGGCCTATCCACCAATTAAACATGTGCACTTAGATCATCATCATTTTTGTTTAAGGGGAACATCAGATCCCAGAACACATGAATGACCAGCCGGTTCTCGAGATAATATATCATAGATAACATATAGTAATGCATTAAAGGGACAAGGAATTCGGGATACTGTACCTGACTTACCTGCCCGGCGAACTGGCGAATGATGATGTTCATAACTTCATCCATGAACAAAGGTTAGCCAATGACAATTAATATGAGCATGAAACAAGGCATAACCATTCGTACGCATGAAAAGCATTAATAATATACACCATGGAAGAAAATGCCATCATTCAAGCATCAAATAGACCACTTTCTCCATCAAGAAATCTGCAAACTGTGACAGTCTATAGAGCGTTAGGGAATTCTGACGGATCAGCTTTGGGCCGTCAGATCTTTGGCGATTCACATCCTTTAATGCATGATTCAAACTGACCTAACGGTCTAAGGCACACGCGTTAGAGAATTTAACGGTCTGGCGATAGACCGTCACATTTCCAGAGCGTTAAAAAAAAAACCGAACGGTCACAAGCCTCATTCACACATCCATTCAAGCCCTAAACACACCCAAAAGAAACCCCAGACCACCGAGACGACCACCGGTGACGAGGCCCCACAGCCACCGAAGAGAAGGGAAAAGCGGATGAAGAGGAAGGCCATCCGCCGCCTCCATCGTCGGATAGAACGAGAGGTGATCCCACCGCCCGTGGAAGAAGAAACGACGGCGAGGGAGCCAATGGCGCAAAACGAGGTTCCAACGGCTGAGTAGGATCAAGGGGAAGCTCCCCTAGATGAAGGAGAACCCAAAGCACAAGAGAAAAAGAGGAAGAGGGGCCAAGATCGAGAGGTAAGCCCACTCACCCTAATTTTCAATTTTCAATTTTTATGAGTTTTTAAGTGCATGCATGGACGAATGGGGGGTAGAAAATGGGTCTATGAACCCATTAGGAACACATGTAGGCCATTTGGCCAAAGTGAGAAGCCAAGGGAAACAAAATGGGAGAACGCCCTTTAGCAGAGAGTGTGACGGTCATTCCAGCGACCGTCACGAGCCTAACTCACCACCCCTGGTGCGTTAGAGCCATGTGACGCCCCACCCCAGGGTCGTCACAGTCACCAGAGACCAGGACTATTTTTTTTTGGTTTTCCATTATTCAATTTTTTTGTTTGTTTTTATTATATAACTGTTATGCAATGATTCTATGATGCAATTGACTAATTTATGATCTAAATACATGTAGGGAAAAAGAAGAACAAGAATCTCATGGCTTCAGATCCGGGCGGTCTACCAGGCACTGCCCGACTACTAGAGAGAGCGACTTGCAGCTATGGGATTTGCCGAGGTGCTGAGCATCGAGGTGATCAGGATGGACACACCATTGCTCTACGCATTGCATGAGCGATGGGACCTAGTTAGTAGAGCCTTCATCTTCCCATGGGGCCACATGATCCCCACGCTGGAAGACATAGCAAGGATTACGAGATTGAGGGTCCACGGAGCAGTAGTGACCGGGTGGACTTACAGGAAGTACAGGGAGTTCGCCCAGGAGCTGCTGGGCTTGGATTTGATCAGACTGGGCCATACTTCCTCCAAGCTTTCGAGATCGAAACTGCAGGAGAGTTTGGGGTTGAGATGAGCTTCTATTGCAGTGGGAGAGCTACCCGAGGAGCATCTAGGGCGAGTGATAGAGCAGGTGCGCCCTCATGTGGCAGAGGAGGCAGGACCGGAGGGAGATCGCGTGCTGAGGCGGTTCCTCATGCTGCTATTCAGGAAGCTGCTATTCGCGACTCGAGCGGACGTGATTAGTTGCAGACTACTGCCATTGCTTGAGGACTTGGGCAGAGTAGGAATGTATGCATGGGGAGTAGCGGTCCTGGCCTTCCTGTTTGAGTCGCTCAGCACGACGGACTGACAGACAATGCTGGGTGGCTTCTCGCATTTCCTACAGGTAAACCTGACGTAAATGCTTCTTATCATGATTACACAAATGATTACGCAATGCAATTGACTGACATGACTCCTAAATGCAGATCTGGAGCTTCGTGTACCTCTCTGGGATTGGGCGAGGCACACTACAACATTTCGGGCAGATCCCGATCGCGAGGCGATGGGTGGTCGCCAGGGACTCAGGGTCGATCACCAGATTGACCCGGGCGATCCAGGATGAGCTGGATTCTTTCCCGCATACGGCGGTAAGCCCAGAACTCTAAAATACTTTGAATGCTTCTGAATGTTTATGAATGTTCCTATATGCTGACGAATGGACTAACATGGTTTTCAGGTGAGATGGACCCCGTACCAGGAAGAGGGTACCGAGGGACAGCCATGGGTCCAGACATCCCTATCCTACCACGGGCGGGACGTGTGGTTGCACTACATCAACATCATCGAGCCACTCCACTACCGGCTGATCTTGCGGACCAGGGGACTACATCAACCTGAGGTGACCTTCTCGCGCCGAAGCGATGAGCGCCCGGGCAAGTCATCAAAAGGGATTAGAGGCGACGTGGATTGGTGCGCCCGCAAGGTGAAATACGTCCATGATTGTAACAGACGGGGTCGAGTAGTAAAGGAGAGGGCTGATAGCGATGAGGCGTATTTGAAGGCCTTTGCCCGACGGTATGGGGACCAGGTGTACCGAGGTACTCGACGACCGGTATGCAATTCTAAACCCTAAACTTTATCCTATTCTTAATACAAAAATTCTATATGCACTGACCCATGATCTCCAAATGCAGCTATACCCTGAGGGATGGATAGCCGAGCTCGAGGGGCTACTCCACGCCACCATCCAGCAGCGGGACGAGTACCGGACCGCTCTGGAGCTTCTGGTAAGACTCGAAACCTTGGACTTAAATGATTTTATGCTTATGATGCAAATGATGCAAATGAGACTGACTAACTTTAACTTCTAAATGTAGCGGGCCAAGGGAACCCAAAGAGCCGGACCGGATGCCCCGTCATCTTCATCATAGCCTGCCGGGGGCAGAGCTGAGTGAGATGCCGAGTTCGCTCGAGCGGTAGCTCGGGCCGAGGAGGCGGAGGCCACCCTCGCGGAGCGGGTAAGAAACTTAATGCTTTGACCTAAAATGCTCATGCACTAAATGCTTAATACACTGAAAATGCAAAATGCAAACTGCAGGAGAGAGAGCTGACCACAGCAGTGGCCAAAGCGGAGCGCGCTCGATCGGAGGCAGAGCGAGGATGATTGGAGGAAGAGCGACTCCGGGCAGAGCTGGCTCAGGAACAAGCCGAGGTGGAGAGACTCCGGACCGGGACAGTGGACTTGGAGCGCTACCGGACCGAGGCCCGGGAGACACGGCGTCAGATCTTCAAGTTGAAGATCGAGCTGCGAATAATGGAGCGGACGGTGAGGATGATGGGCCGAGGACCGGAGCGGAGCACCTCTCAAAGTGGGGCACGGAGGAGCGTTGCCCCGAGTGGATCAGTAGTCAATTTCCTTGCCAGCTCCTCCGTCCAGCGGAGGAACGAGAGGGCAGAGAGGGGACAGCAGGAGGAGAGTGCCTCCATAGCACCACCAGCGAGGAGACCCGAGGACGGTGGTGATAATAATGGCGGCCCGGGAGACAAACCGGCCGAATGAGCTTTGTATTTTATTTTTCTTACTTGTACATGACTTATGTAAATGAAAATGAATGCAGATTCTTTTTTATGTTTCGTTTTGTTATGTGGATGAATGGATGAATGTGGATGTGAATGGATGTGAAGATGGAGGGAATAAATGTGAACAAATGCATGGAATGCATGAGTGTATCAATGTGTGTATGAATGGAATACATGAGTGTATGTATGCATGGAATGTGTGAACGGACTGGCAAATGTGTAAGACCGGCAGGTCTAACCTCAAGCAGAAGAGAATGGCACAGAACCAGCAGCAGAAAATGTGACGGTCTAGAGAAAACACGTCAGAGTTATTTAACTCACTAACATGGGGCCGTCAGGGATGACAGAGACCAGACTGCAACCTGATCAGCAGGAAATGTGACGGTCCACTGGGGAGCATCAGAATGAAGTAATGGCCAGCGCCAGACCGTTAGGGACGACAAAATAATGCTGGATTAAAGTGGGTTGCAGAAAATGTGACGGTCCAGATGTGGAGCGTCAAAGCCAAGTAACGGCTGTGATCAGACTGTCAAGAATGATTGAACAAGAAGAATCCAAGACTGAACAGTAGGAAATGTGACGGCTTAATGACAGTGCATCACAGAAGGTAACGGTCATAGCTCAGACCGTCAGACATGACAGAGCATGATTGGGCTGAAAGAAACCCACAGGTAATGTGACGGCCCAGTCTTGGAGCATCAGAGACAAATAACGGTCCTACGATAGACCGTGAGAGAACAAGGTGTACTCTGAGACAGATTGCGCCCTGAGAGCCGAATCTTGAGATAAGAAACCCTTAATCCACACTAGAACTCTCCTAGGCTGAGGATAAGACCTTCTCACCCAAATCTTATCATCCTAGAACCAAAAGCAAGCCTTTAAAACCTGGGAACTCTGCCAAAAATCGTAGCTTTCTGAATTCACTGCTACAAGGGCTGAAGAACCTCTCTAAAGAGCAGGGAACACCATGAAGAGAAGCTTCGAAGTGATGGTCATGGAGGAGAAGGTCTACACCGGTCCTAAAGCCGCCAGGAAAGAGCATGGAGAGTTGCAAAGGCTGACATCAATCCCCAAGCATCTGAGCTCAAGTGCTCAAAGAGTGGTGAGTTCTATATCCTTAATTAAGTTCAACAATTTCTGCACTTCAACTCCTCATGATCTTCTCTTCTTCTTCTTCCTTCTTTCCAGCCTCTTCCTGGTCCAAGATGTTATTCCAACTTGAAGTGGGTGGCTCCCATGATCAAAGAACTCCCTTTAGAAGTTTTAGCAATCCTTATGGCATGGCACCTCCAACCTTTATTAGTTTTGGGCAAGAACTTCCAGAAATTATCTTTAGATTGGCCAAGCATTTTAGCCCTCATAGAATTGTGGCATCCCCAAACACATACTTTCATCTTCCCTTCCTTTGAAGCTACAGTCCTATTAGAGGAGGTAGAGACCTACCTAGCCCTTCCTAAGACTAAGGCGGGGGATGAGGATCTAGTGTGCTATACGGTTGAACCAATTGACCCGTCCTTGATCTTGAGCGATTTCATACACAATCCAAAGAACGTGAGGACCATGATCAGCCCACACCATGTTCACTTGATACCTATGGCACAGTGGATAATCTCTCATTACAAAAACAAGTGGGAGAGATATGAAGCAATAGCCAAGGCGGTGTCGGTTTGCTTATGCGGAGTCTTCCTTTTCCCAACTACCGACCACCTCTTAGATACCCAAAATCTTAGCATTATTAGCGGGTTGTGGCGGGGTTTGTCCATATCTCAAGCGATCCTTTCATATCTCTACGAAGGACTAAGCTCCGCTTGCTTAGGAGGACCTTTATTCGGTTCCATGATACTCCTCGAATGTTGGATGGGCGTGAGAATTAAATTCCAACCCAAGGAAGACATAATTTCAGCCAGCCGAATCTTCGGGAGCCACCCTTTGTTCTTTATTGGAGGTGCATTTGGATTTCCTTTGCAGGTGGAGTGCCGGACGGCGGATAAGAAAACACAGGATGAATGGCGCCTCTTCTTCAACACCTTGCCATTAGAGAAGTTCACAATGCGACCAAGAATCCTTCGAAGCACTCTGCTTAACATACCACGGCGCCAAGGCCTTGACCTCCAGCTAGTGGGAAATACTGCCCTGGCGATCTACAACCCGCACCGGTGCCACCTTCAAATCGAACTACCCCGGATAGAAGTTCCTGCGCTATCACACTACCCTCCCCTTCTTCCAAGGAAGATGGGGACCGAGGAGGATGAAAGAGCAGTTCGGAACGCGCTGATCATGTGGGAGATCAGCAAGGTGCGTCCATGGCAAGAAGAAGTGGAAGAAAACGACGAAGCACGCCGTAGCTACATGAAGGAGTTAAGGAAGATCCGCCCTCTTGCGGATAGGAAGTTGAATGTAGCTTGACCCTTGTTCATAAATGTAATTGACGCTCTGGAATTTTATCAGCTTTGGGTTCTATTAAGTTCATTTGAATGAGATGGTAATGTCTTAATTGCATGAGCATGAGCTCTTGATTCTTGACTTGGCAAGAATGATGTGAAAACAAAGCCTCTGGAGAGTGTAACGGTCCTATAAAGGGCCGTTAGAAGGATGTGACGGTCTTACGACAGGCCGTCAGGGGGAATGAACTGAGAGTTTGTTCTCTGGAGAGTGTAACGGTCTAACGACAGACCGTTAGAATGATTTGACGGTCTACATGAAGACCGTTAGAGAAAGGCTGCTGAGAGAATGAAAGCCAACGTTCTGAAGAATGTGACGGTCGAAGGATGGACCGTTACATGATTGTGGCGGTCTGATGCTGGCGCATTAAATACCTGAACCTGCATAGTTGTGAGTTTTCACCCTGGGCTTGAACCTGCATTCTGCATACACTTAGACAAGAAACAAGTTAGACATGTTCTTAGACTCAACCCCTTGTCTTAAAGCAAGTTAGAGAATGACCATTTCTTGATATTTGGTCAAGGGGTGGAGCCTTTTTTAAATAGGCGGAAGACATAACAGGAATGATGTGATGCATGCAATGCATATGATGGAATTTTTTTGGGTTTTTTGTGTGGAGAATATCTGAATTTTTGTGAGATTTTGGAAATATCTGACTCTTTTAGGCTTTGAAATATATGATTTTTTTTGGATTTTGAAATATATGACTTTTTTTGATTTAGAATATATGATTTTTTTTGGATTTTGGGAATATATTTGATCTTTTTGATTTTGGAATATATGATTTTTTTTTGATTTTGGAATGTACGACTTTTTTTTTTGGATTTTGGAAATATTTGATTTTTTTGGTTTTTGGAAATCAGTGCCTCCCCTAGCAACGTGTGCCCTCCTTATTACATCGAGAGTTCCCATGGTTGGCGTGCAACAAGGTGACAACCCCTGGCCAAGGACCAACTTGCATGACGGTGTCTCTACCAGGGCCATACCCAGGGTACTAGTCTTAGTCCTAAAAAAAAGGAAAATAGAACACGGGGGTAAGCTTAGGCCAGATGTAGAAGTTTTTAGGACTTGAGTTCCTCTCTAGACAACCCATTAGAGATTTGGTCTGTTGTGCCGGGGCTTTGTGTCCGTCATCGAACCTTGGTCCATTCTTAGGCATGCATATGACTGGGCTCATGACGTCCCGCGAGGAAACTGTACTGCCACTCTTGCCATGCCTAGTTACATTTCTCTTGCCTTTCTGGATTTTTGGAATATTGGTAGGTAGACTTTGGAAATAATGATTGCTCCTTTTCATTCTTCTTTTTCTTTTCTTTGTTTTGTGGTGTCAGGTCATAACGGATTGCCCCTATTTGAGACCTCCTCTCGTTAGGGTGTCTGGATCAGTCATCGCCTCCTTATTCACCTCTTGCCCCTAGATTCCGCCAAAGAAAGAAACGGACAGGGACTTTGACTTTCCCCCGAAGCATGGCCAAGGAGAAACGGTGTCTACAAAGTGGAAAGCCTAACCAAGGATGTCGTGTAGTGTGTGATTGCCGTATTCGGGATCTCTTTCATGGTGAAAGAGGAAGAACACCTCGTCGCCGGGGTGGCACTGATTAGACTCTAAGGAAAGAAACGCTTAAGATACAACTCATTCCAAGCGTGAGAGAGCTCCTCACCTTCAGCGTTCACTAAACGATAAGCATTCCCTGGATAAGCTTCTTTTACGACGAACGGCCCTTCCCAGTTAGGTTACAATTTAGACCTAGGACCTGCAGACCGAATGAATTTGCGTTTCAAAACCATATCACCCTTTTGAAATTTACGCTCAATCATCTTCTTTTGAAAATAACGCGAAACTCTCTTTTGATAAACGGATACGTGATCGGCCGCGTTCATCCTCTTCTCGTCTAAGAGTTCTAGCTGGACGAGCAACGCCTCTCGACGTTCATCGAGATTAAGTTCCTTATCGAGCTGCACCCTTAGGGAAGGGATCAAAATCACATATGGGAGCACCGCCTCCATCCCATAAGTGAGAGCATAGGGGGTTTGCCCCGTGGGAGTGCGGACGGAGGTGCGGTAAGCCCATAGAGCTTCCACTAATCTTTCTGGCCAATCAGAAAACTTATGAGATTCACATGTTTTCTTTATAATTTTAAGAAGGGTTTTATTAGTGGCCTCGGCTTGACCGTTGCCTTGAGGATAATATGGAGATGGATGATGCAATGAAATATTGAACTTCTTACATAGGTCCTTGAGCTCTTGAGAGACGAACTGGGGTCCGTTGTCGGTGATGATGCTGCTTGGCACTCCGAACCGTGAGATGATATTCTTGATGATGAAGCGGCACACCGTTGTAGCTTTGATCTCCGCGTACGCCTCCGCTTCGGCCCACTTGGTGAAGTACTCAGTGGCGGTAAGGATAAAGGATTTTTGTTTGATCTGAGAGTTGGGATCACCGAGCGGGCCGACAATGTCGAAAGCCCACATAGAGAACGGCCAAGGAGCAGAAAGAGGATGTAAGGATGAAGCTGGAGCGTGGATTTTATCAGCGTGGATTTGGCACTTGAGACACCTCCGGACGTATGGGGAACAATCTTCCTCTAGAGTGGGCCAATAGTAGCCCTGCCTAAGGATCTTATTCGCTAGAGCCTGGCCATTAACATGACCTCCACACTCGCCAGAATGGGCTGCTTCGGCCACCTTCCAAGCTTCATCATCATCTAAGCATGTCATGAGCATTCCATTAGTAGCGCGCCTATATAGTTCTCCTGCGATAATAGTATACCTTGAGGCGGCTCTCCTTATTGACTTACGCTGCTCAACATTTACCCCTTCTTGGAACGATCCGTCTTTGCAAAACAAGTCGATTTCATGATACCAGGGCAATTCTTCTTCTTCTAAGATCTCTTCTAACTCCATCAAAGATACTTCCTTGAGGTCTTCCTTCTCAGCCCTCGCCTCTACAGTTTTCCTAAGGTTGATGTTCCAAGGATCCTGAAGAGAGGGTGCGTCCAATCTCTGAACGACGATAGTCTCAGTATTTCGACTGAGAGGGAAGGATAGAGAGGAAGCGAGCGAAGCTAAGGCATCAGCTAGAATGTTCTGAGACCTAGGAGTATGGATATAGATCAGCTTACGGAATTACCTAGCAAGGAGCGTGACCAAATCTTGATATGGTTTAAGCTTGGGGTCACGAGTGCGGTAAGTGGACAGAACATGCCGTAGGATGAGCTGAGAGTCTCATATGATATTCAAGTAACGCGCGCCCAGAAGATAAGCGTGCTTCAATCCGGCTAGGAGAGCCTCATACTCGACAATATTGTTGGTAGCAGGAAATTAAAGTTGATAAGCAAAAGGAATCGTCACTCCTTCTGGAGTGAGCAAAACAGCGCCGATCCCTCGGCCTTGAGAATTGAGTGCACCATCAAAGTGCAGAGACCAAAAGGGATGATGAGAAATGACAGAGAGATGCTCATCAGGGAAATCGTCCTGAATAGAATCAGTGTGAGGGATGGGGAGATGGGCGAGATGCTCAGCGATGGCGTATCCTCTGACCGCCTTCTGAACGATAAAGGTGATATCGAACTAGGAGAGGAAGCTCTTCAAGCGAGCTAACCTACTAGAGAGGACACGCTTTTCTAGGAGATAGCGAATCGGGTCCATTCTACTTTCCCTTCGTCGTCTCCTTGTGCTAAGACCGCCCCTAGGGAGTCCTCAATGACCGAGATGTATAGGATTAGGGGTTTCTCAGGGACAGGAGGTTGCAAAATCGGGGGATTGGATAGATATTCCTTTAAATCCTCATAGGCCTTTTGGCAATCTTGATTCCATTCAAATTTGACCCCCGCCTTGAGCAATTCATAAAACGGGTGGCACCTCTGAGAATGTTGGGATATGGATCTTCTGATGAATTGCAATCTTCCAATCAGTCCTCGAAGTTCCATAATGTTCTTCGGCAGGTGCATGCCCATGACGACCTGTGCTTTGTTAGGATCAATCTGGATCCCCCATTTTCTAACTATAAAGCTGAGCAGCTTCCCTGAAGAGACTCCAAAAACACACTTCTTTGAATTCATTTTCAGCTTATACTCCCGGGCTCTTTGCAGCACTTTAGCCAGAATAGAGGGGTGTTCCTCTTTGGTCCTTGACTTCACGAAGATGTCATCCACGTAAGCTTCCATGTATATATGCATCATGTCGTGGAAGATGGCCATCATCGCCCTTTGATAGGTGGCACCTGCGTTCTTCAGACCGAACGGCATAACCACGTAACAATACGTGCCCCAGGGCGTGGTGAAGGAAGTTTTCTCTTGATCTTCAGGAGCGAGATAGATTTGGTTGTAACCTGAGTAACCGTCCATAAATGATAAAGATTCGTACCCGGCGGTGCTATCGACCAGGACGTCTATGTGAGGCAGCGGAAAATCATCTTTGGGACATGCTTTATTAAGATCCCTGAAATCGATGCAAATACACACCTTTCCATCCTTCTTGATAATAGGGACTATGTTCGCCACCCACTGGGGATATAGAACAACTCTAATGAACCTGGCCTTATATAACTTATCAACTTCTTCCTTGATTCTTAAGGCCATGTGGGGGTGAAATATTCTTCACCGTTGTTTTACAGGTGTTGCCCCTGGTTTAAGTACGAGTCGGTGTTCCACTAAAGAGGGGTTAAGACCTGGCATGTCCTCGTAAGACCAGGCAAACAAATCGCTTTACTCCCTTAGAACCTTAATCAAATCTTCTTCCACTCGTGGAGGGAGATTAGCAGCAATAATGATGGGCCTAGGGTCTTCTTCAGTTCCCAAATTTATTTCCTTCGTAGGTTCATCTACTGCCGACGATGGCTCATCGAACTTCTTTAATCCTCGTGCATACAGATCGGCAGTGTCATCTACGTTGCTATTCTCATCATCAATTGGGTCTTTCTCATACAAGACTTCATAGACACCGAGTCCATCATCGCTCCACACCCCTTATGTTTCCTCTTTATCTTCAATCATGATTGTCGTAGCAACAAATTCTGGACACTTCAAAAGAGCATGACATTGCTGAGCTAGATCCTGCAGGAACCTATCAGGAATGGATTTGGAAGGACGCGCAAGCAGGCGCGACTCAAGCTCGGAAGGATTGGACGACCCAGAAGAGGACCTTACTTCTCTAGTTCTAACTGGCTCTACTTCCCTAGACTCTACGGACCCTACGCCTAACCTAGGAGAAAGGAAATCTAGTGGAAAGGAAGAAGCAGGGGACTCGTGCCCCTGGGCGGAGGATGGAGACAAGGTAGCATAATCTTTCACTGAAATCTCTGTTTCAAATTCGATATTTTTTTTGGAGATCAGTGGAGACCATACAGCAGGATGGAGCAGGAGGAAGTTGCATGGGGAACAAATCAGAGAAGATGCAATCGAAAAAAGGATCAGAGGATCGAAACCACATCTCGTGGAGTGGGGTGGTGGAGGAAGGAGGAGTGAATAGAGTTGACAGATCAATGGGTGGGCAGCGCCCACATGCACATGGGACAAACAAGATTTTAGGTGGCCCCTCCGTAAAGTACGGATCGACCATCCTAAGGGGAGAATGGGGAATGGGTTCCAATAGTTGAAAGAGAGATGTGAGACGGGAGGGAGACCAAGAAATGATAGCGGGTGAGCTCCCTTTTTCTTGCAGGTAATTAGCTGATTTCTTTGGCCTCCACTAGATGAGTCGGGTTTCTTGATTCTTCCACTGACCATGGCCATCTGGTTCGCTAAACATTGTGGCAAATGACGGGCTGAAATCTGTCATATCATCAATAGGCCCTTTTGGTAGGAGAGGTGGCCCGGCGATGGAGCAAGCTGCATCCTTTTCTGGCTATGCTGGCTGTAAATTTAGGGTACCTGGCTGAAGAGGACCTTTAACAAAGTGTTGACGATAGTCCCAGGTAAGTGGCCCTGAGTCACCCAAAATTGATAACACAGACTCTCGGTAACCGAGACCCCGCCTGCTCATCTTTCTTCCTTTGGGCACTGGCTTAGTACGCCCCTGTAATTGTGCACCGAGGCCTCTCCCTGGTTGGTAACCTAGCTTTAATATGATGTCCGAACCCTTAGAGTCTCGGATATGGGGTTTCACTTTGACACTGACAGGTGTAGTGGCAGGCTTGCGAGGTGCATATGCCCAAGGGAAATCTAGATCCAGCATAGAAATGACGGGCCAGCTGCTGGGCCACAATGTAGGCAGGATCTTCTCTGAAATGGCTTTCATAGACTGGATCGTGGATAAGCTCTTGAGCTTGACCACCCTCCCTTGAAAAGGGAATTTAAGACATTGGTGTGCGGTGGACGGTACGGCAGTGAGAGTGTCAATCCACGGACGACCCAAGATAGCCTTGAACATAGGGTCAATGTCTAGTACATAAAATTCAATGGGCATAGTAAGAGGCCCAAGCTCAGCTTGAATGGTGACCACCCCGTGACATGCTCTCCTTGAGTTGTCATATGCAGCTATAGTCGTGGGAGTCGGGCGTAGAAGTTCTTATGGTATATTGCAGGCCCTGAGAGTGCTGAGCGGACATACATTGATAGATGCCCCTGTATCAACTAGTGCTGCCTCAATACTGACTTTGTTCAGAATAATAGTGATGCAAAGCGGCATTTACCGAGCTTCCGGTGGTGCTAGCTCGGTTTCAGAGAAGGTAATAGCTGGCCCCTTAGAGATTGTTGCCAGTGCGGTAGGTAAGTTATCAACTGCCATGTCTTCACTAACCATCACCTTCTGAAGAAAATCTCTTAGAGCATCTTGGTGAAGGGTAGATCTCTTAATAAGCTCTAGCACAGATATCTTGGCGGGCACGCTATCCAAATGATGTAGCAGATCGTATTGGGTACCCGACGGTGGCTCGACTTCTTCCTGTTCGGTAGCCGGTTGGGAAGACTGGGGATTGGAGGTGGAAGGATAGTTACGATTAAACAAACGCCCACTCCAAAGGGCGAAGTTATAGGCTACCGCGGCCTCAGATGGGCTAAAGATAAGTGTCTTAGTAGGCCCGGTGGGGTGGATGAGTGGAGCGGAAGGGGCTGTGGTGGAAAGGATGATAGGTGAGGGGTTGGTTTCAGCGGTGGTAATGAGCGGAAGTGGAAGGACAATGGGTGAGGGATTAGTGGTAGGCGGGGGAGAGATGATGGGTGCTGATATAGGTGGAGGAAAAACTAGCGGAGGGTTAGATGGAGGTGTGGCAATAGCGGGTGTAAAGGTAAGCGGAGGGGTAGTGATGGCAGCAGGGGTGAGTAATGGCGTATTTACGGGGGTAATGGGAGAACAAGTGGAGAAGGGTTTTGGTGCGTAGGTATGAGAATGGAGGAAGCGAGGGGATTATGGTAGTTGTGGCGAAGGGCCATAACCTGCGGCGGGGAGCCATCGTCGTCAAAGGACCACCCGGCGTTAGGAGTCGGGGCTTGGACAACATTAACCTGAGCTGGTGCCGGCGGCTGAGGCTGCAGAGCGGGAGGATGGTTCGGCATCGGGTTCTGGTGGATCCCCAAGTGTTGAACCGGCTACGATTGCTGCTGCGGCTACTGCTGCAGCTGCGGTTCCTGTTGTTACTGCACTTGCTGCCTTGGCGGCTGCCTTCTTTTCTCTTTGATTTCTGTGATGGCCCTATGCATTTCGACCCAATCAATCCTTTGTCCTTCATGGAGGTCATAGACCAAATCCCTGAACTGAAAACACCCTTCAATAGTATGTCCTGGCTGCCTGTGGAACATACAGTATTTTATCTGATCAACAGTTGGGTTCCAGTTGGGCCGTTCCGGAGGGAGTTGTATAGCATTAACCGACATGAGGGCTGAGAAGATATCTGTGAGGGTTTCTGGCAGGGGTGGATACTGTGCCCTTTTAGGAGCCGGGCGCTTGTTGTTGTTGTTGTAGCCGTTGGGCGGAGGGACATTATGGTATTGCGGAGGTTGTGAGGGTTACTGTGGAACACCAAAGGTGTTTGGTGGAGTAGCAAAGGGAGGCGGAGGGTTTTGAAAGTTTTGTGGATTGGTTTGGAAGTTTTGTGGCGCGGGGTTTTGAGGATTGCGGGGGTTTTGCGGAAAGCGGAAGGGTGAGGCTTGGAAGGGAAAGGTAACGGCTTGAACTTGCTCATTGGTCTGAACCCCCTCGGTGACGGGCCCTTGAGGTTTCTTCTGGTACTTTGGCTTTTGGTTCTCAAAGAGTGAGTGGATGGGGGAGTCCTTGAACTGTGTTTGAATGAACCACGCCCGGCTATAGAGTTGGTGCATGTTGGCTATATCATTCATGGCCAGAATGTTTCGGAAGGTCGGAGTAGCGTTGGAGATGAGCAACTTGACCTTCTCTTCCTCCGGAATATGGCCTAGCACCCTGGCGGCCATCTGCCTCCATCTGTCAGCGTAAGTTGCAAACTCCTCATCTGACTTCATCTTTTCGGCCACCAAATCCGTAAAAGAATATTCTGGGCCGACTCTATCTTGGAACCGCTGGATGAACTTGTCTTTCACTACCTTGAAGCTTTTGGCGTCCGCTAATGGCAGAGAGTAGAACCATTCTAGTGCAACGCCATCCAATGATCGGCGGAACAAATACGCCATAAGGCGATCATCATACTGGAATTGGGCCGATTCATATAGAAAGTCCCTCACATGAATAAAGGGGTTGCCGTTCCCATCATATTTGCGATAATTGGGGAGCTCAGATTACGGAGGGAACCGGATGTTCTGAAAGCTCGGGACTGGAACATCTGCTAAAGATTGAGGGCCAACCCGCTTCTGAAAGAAGTCAAGTTGCTGCTATATGGCGGCCCACTTATCAAGCAACTCCTGCTCTCCAGAGGGAGCAGGGACAGTGAAAGATGAATTTTAAGGAACCGAAGGGTAAGCAGATGGAGGAGGCGGCACATAGGAGGGATACTGGATCGAAGGATGACCCATATTGGTAGGAACCTGGGTTGCCCCTTGCTGATGGTACATGAAATCATTCGGGCTAACTAGAATCTGTGGCATAGCTGGGCCTGAGACATGATGATCCGACGGGAAAGAAGGAGGAACCATGGTGTTACCTTTATCAAAAGCTTTCTGGGCCGAACCCGAAGACTGGCCCATCTCGAGATTGGAGAACCTGAGGGTCCTAGGTTGGACCGGAGTGAGATCAATGGGCTGGACAGTGGGCCCATCGGCTCTATGCTGAGCAACGGAAGGATTGGATTGGCCTTGCATAATTTGGGAAGGCGGGGAGTTGGACCCCTGCATAGCTTGATAGACCGCCTGAAGCTGGGCCGGGTCTAATTGAGCCATCATCTGAAGGACAGAATTGGCGGAAGGAAGAGGAGGATTTTGAGTCGATGGAGCACTCTGCATAGGGATAGAAGATGAGGGAGAAATGGGCCCCTCCCTGGGCTGGAACGAGACAACCCTAGAGGGATCCTCTAGAGGCCCTTGAGGGAGAGACTCCTCTTAGGACCGAGGAAGACCAAAGGAAGCCATAGTAGATTCGAAGAGTGGGTTGAAATAGGATAAGGAGAGGGACTCGCCCCCGGGTGATGATGCTTCTAACGGATGGAGGTGACTCCACATGCAATGAACAACCTTAACAAGTTGCAAACAACACACAACAATCACACAATAAGTGACCAAACTGAGATGACTTTCAAAGATGTGATAAAAGAATGAAAACACTCAAAGGCAACCAAGTTGTTTTTAAGATGATGGAACAAGATTTTATGGTTTTCTCCTTTGGAACTTTAGTGAATTGATTAAAAATGTGCTCTCGACAATGGGTTCCTAATAGGAGAGGGGTATAAGGCTTGGTTTGACTCTAAGTGATCACTCCTTCACTTATGTAATCCTAGGCACGGGGTGAGAAAGGTACAACTAGACCGGCGTCTGTGTGGGAATCGACGGCTCGCGGGGACTTACGGAGGTCCCTGGTGTGATTTCCTTGTCGGCCCCAAGGAATATGGAGACGAGAGGTCCGTACACCAAGGTAGAAAAATGCAATCTAATGTATGAAAATAAGCATGAACCTATGTGCACCGGGGTGCATGCAAATTCTATCCTAGAATCTAACAAACAAGTATACACACAATGATGTAGATAAGTTGACCAACCATGGAGGAGACCAGATAACACCCAAGCATAAAGATCACAGCAGAAACTACGGAAATAAAATGCACCTCGGGATGCGTACTTGTCTTGAGTATGTAACGGTCTAGGGGACCTGCGTCAGAAGAAAGTGACGGTCGAAGACCAGACCGTCAGAAGCAGTGTAACGCAGGAACTGGAGGCCGTTAGAGGAGCCAGGGAACCAGAAACAACAGGGAATAAAAGGGAAATCCGGGCAAAACCAAGACAAGGAAATGATGGCATGTTTAACAAAGATCAAAACACGATTGGCACAAGTTGTCCCACCGTGATCGTCAAAAAACTGTTGATTTCAATGTGTCCCTTCTTTTGCAAGATGGGCTTATGATGCTGACTAAATAGAAATATGAGCCAAGTGATAAAGTCAATCAACCTATGAACAGGTGAACCATGAACCTAGGCAACCAGCATAAGCTCTAGCATGGGCATGCTATCTCAATCATCAAAACTAAGCTAAACAAATAAAGAAAAACACACGCCGGGGCATGGAATAAAGAATAAAGAAAAACACACCGTATAGGTGGAGCAAGCAAGAGTAAATAAGAGATATGAGAGAGGAAAAGCTAATGCCCAATATCAAGAAAGAACGAGATCGCCACCAAGGTAAACACAAGCCAAAGACTTGAGAAATACCTTGGAATAGGAGGATGATGCACCCGCCCACGGGAGAGAAAAAACCAATGGGAAACTGCAGCTCTGTTGAATGTAACGGTCAAATGCCCACGCGTCACAGCGAGTGTAACGGTCGCCCGACAGACAGCTAGAGGAACCTGACGCGTTTGATGAAGACTGTCAGAGTGTCTGTAGAACAAGCCTGTGAATCATTCAAACTCCAAACTTTCCAGCCGGCTAGAAAGCTTGGGCCTCGTCTAATCAACCCTGTAAACCTGCTAAAGAACGTAGAACACAAGAAAAACAACCCCAAATTAGCCTTTCACACAACGTAGCATCAATTCTCAAATGAACTTGATATCATTCAAAAGGAAAGGGGAATACTGGGGAAGTTTGGTTTTTTAACCCCTCTGGGCATTTTAAAAGATAGGAAGGATGTTTAGATGAATGAAACAAGTGGAGGAACGTGAAAGAAGGAGTGGGACAATGCTATGATGCAAAGGAAGAGAAGAACACAAGTACAATGATGAAACTAAACACTTGGAAAACCAAATACTCCCTTGACTGTGAAGCAGATGGACATGAAAATCAATTCTCCTTGGTTGTATATGACTCCAGAATGCGGCAGCACTTCGAGGCAAACTCCAGATTTCTCCTCTCCAGGCCATGAAGTCAAGGGTTCTATGTATAGACCCTCAAACTCTCCGGTCGAGCAGAGGATAATCTAGCTAAAAAGGAGGATGATTCTTAGCAAACTCTTGAAGATAATACTCCCAAGAGTCCATAGAAATAAATAGAAGGTTCTGAGGATCAGATTTGGAAGAGAAATCACAAGATCAAACTCTCAATTCGACCACGGAGTAGCAGAGAACAGGCTAGACCTGCCAGGACTCTCTGTTTGATGTAACGGCTGCACGACAGACCGTCACAGTCTTGTGACGCTCCCGGAGTAGACCGTCACACAACCTTATCTCTAAAGGAGATAAGATCCACGGGAGAAGTTCAAAAGTGTTCGACTCTAGAAGAATGTAACGGTCGAGGGAAGACGCGTTAGAGGAATATAATGGTTACACGATTGACCGTCAGAGCCAACGGATAACCAAAAGGATAAGAACTGGAAAAAAGGCCTTGAGGCTAAGGACTCTGCAAGATGTAACGGCCAAGGGCTGATGCGTCAGAGAAATGTAACGCGCATGGTATAGAACGTTAGAGACAATAAGGATCCAAATGAAAAGAAAGCTTGCTAAGCTTCGTCCAATGCAAGGAATCAAGGAATCAAACCCAACCAAGGAATAAGACCCATGAAATAAACCTCCAGCTGATCAAGAAGGCTCAATAAAAGAAATCCAGTGGTACCGCTGTGATGTTGGCTCTTGGAGAGGCACTCCCTGGGGTGGCGGCATGCCGCTTCGTCTCGCAGAAGGTGAGTCGGCTCGGGTCTTCACTGGTTGACCTTGCTGTCCACGGATCTGAAGCTACTATTTTACAGCGCGCGACCCGGCAAGATCTGCTGCTGCGATCACTCCCAGTGTCGGATCGATGCACAAGAGGTACCGTTGGAAAGATCTTTCAAAATACTTCGATCTATGGCCATAGAAAGAATTTTGAATTTCTTGGATCTGGCCTTGATCGATTTTACAAGCTACTGTTGGACAGAACCCAAAATCTCAGGACAAAACTAAGTTTTCCTGGGAGTTGGTGTTGACCATGCCTCAAACCTCAGATCTGGAACTTGGACTCTTCACGGCGGTTGTAGAGGTAGAAACAAGGAAGACAGGGATAATTTTTATTTGACTTTTGGTGGAGTTTTAGATTTTTTGAAGATTTTATATGGACTGGGGGTCGGATCTAAACTACACAGGACAGAAGAGATTTGGGAAAAGATAGTAATTTTTAAAAATACAAAAAAGACTCCAGAAATTCCAAGACAATTCGTGGATGATGGGGTTGGTGGACAGAACTTTCAATAAAATTGGTGACTCAAGAAAATAAGTGAAAGGGAGTCGGAACTAGGAAACACATGGTTGTTGTGATAGGATCTGAACAGAAGACAGAACTGGAAGGTGGAAATATACAAAAATAGAAAAATAGCAACCAAAAGGTAAATGACCGGATTTTTGTGTGGAGGTTGGGGTGGACGTGGATGACTCACCCTCCAAGTTTGGACTTGATCTGAGCTCTTGATGGAGAGCTAAAATTCGAGCTTTGAGAATCTATCCTGATGTAGATAGAACTCCGATGTTGATGACGGCGGCGCGATGGCGGTGCGATGGCGGCAGCGGTAGAAATTGAATTCAGAGGATCAGAGGAGGAGGTACAATGGGTCTCACACCCTGGATTACTGGAGGAAGAAGAAGAACCAGAGGGAGAGAGGAGAGAGGGGCGCACCCTCCTTGGGGTTCTGACCAAAATTCACAAATTTCACTTCATTAAACCTTACAAAACACTATACATGGGTTTATATAGAAGGGGAGGAAGGGGGAGGGGGTTGAAATTCATGGGAGAGAGGGGAGGGGTAGCATTTTCTTCCCCTATGTGGTCAATTGGCCTAAAAATATAAAATACAAAATGTCATTTTAATGGGGGGGCACCCCCTTGACTTAAGGGGAGGCATCTTGGACATTTTGTAACACTTGTCCCCCTTTGAATGTGAAACCATCTAGAAGCCCGCCTTGGACTTTTGACTGACCCCACATGGGCCCGAAGACTTAGGTGGACCAATAGGAAAGGAGATGGGGGCCCCTTGATGGTCCTACCGGACTTTTGCACAAAAACCCAAAGAATCTTAAGGAATGACAAATTGGCTTATAAAGCCTTACAATTGCAAGCCTACTTCCCAAGGATATACATGCAAACTAAAAGGACACAAATACAAAAATAAAAGTTAGTGCCCGGTGTAGATTCCCATCAGATTTCCTGGCATGATGTGTCTTGGATTATCATTTAGTTCAATTGTTTAGTTTCTGTCAAGCCAAACGGCCTAAACATGGACCGCCAGATTTGGTTAGCGGCCCTGCGACAAACCGCTAAAAGATAATTAGCAGCCAATATATAGACCGTTAGTTACTCTTGCGATTTCACTATTATAGAACCTCAGGCGGCCTTACGATAAATCGCTAACCGTCTGTAAACGGTGCCATAATAGACCGCTAACTCTTTAAATTTTTGTCAACCCGAGACGGAATAAAGAGCAGCCCATTAAACTTATAATATGCCTAGTTATTTATGTTCCAAGCCTGTTTTAAGTATTATTTCTTACTATGGGTTTTATTACTGTCACATAATGGATTTCATGTTCTTTATTATGCTTGGGATTATTTTTAAACATAAGTTAATTTATGTCAAAATCATATACTTTTGTAAATAAATACTTGTTTCTAAAATTAGATGATTCATGGTTTACCTTGATCACTGTTTTAATGATTCTTTTCTCAACTATAGAGTCAATTTCATAAGTACATGGCATATATCCCGGTATATTACTATTAGTTACACCTATGCACATTAGGCACACAATCATGGACTTGATAACATCTCCTTTGGATATTCCTTCCAACGAACTAGGAAATCTTGTTTCAAGGCCTCCGTAATTCTCCGCGAGCCTGGGATTCCAACTAGGACACCGAGTTGGTTGTACCATTAAATCCCATTGTCTAGAAAGCACTTATACCGGTGTTTTATATTTATGGAACTTAGCGGCCTTATGGTTGACCGCTACAGTCTGCTAGCGGGCCTTCATTAGACTGCTATCGGATCCTTGACGGTTCTTTCTTTGACCGCTAAAGACTCCAGATAGTATGTTTTCAATATCAAACAGTGTTGTACTTAACGGTCCAGAACTAGACCGCTTTCTTGAAGAAAGGGCCCAGTATACGGCCGCTATTTTCCTGAGTATAGTTAACCCACGGTTTGACTCAAGGGTTAATATTCCTATGATCCTATATAGTCCAATTGATTATCTAGAATCTGTCACATTGTTCCAAAGATACCTAAGTAAACTGTGAAAGTTAAGAAATGTACCGTTATGTTGCCGATTTATTTCCACGGCATAACCTAGTTATCAATGTGTTTATTGGAATCTTATTCTCAATAGAAGCATTCGTATTTTTGGTTACTTTATCTTTGAATGTATACATTCTTGGCCACATTATTATTTAATGTGGAAGTAGCTTGATTTATACTTGAAGATGCAGTTCGAGCACTGATTACGTTCAAGGGCTCTATTCTAGTCCCCTCGGCTATTTGTCGGAAACATACTATTATAAACCATGGGGTATGATGCTACTGGCGTCGCATTGCACTGTGAGTACTTTCTTTATAAATAAGTGAAAATATCCACGGCTCGTGAAGTGAATTATCCACAGGAATTCACGAAGTACTTGTTACTAAGTGAAGAGTACATTCTTGCTTGTTACATGACTTGCTAGTACATTCTTGTTGCATTCTTGTTCATGAAAGGCCATTGTTACACTCTTGCTGGATTATACTTACTCAAATCGTATTATCATATCTCAAGCTTGATCATATCTTGTTACTTGACTTTAATCGCATGGTTTGATCGTATTTGCAAGATTGTATCTTTCTCTTTAGAGCTAAAGGCATTAATTACTTTAACATTGTCTACATGTTGATACGAAGATACCTACTAGGTAAGTGTGCTCATTACCTATTTTCCAATCTTTTCAGGAAGTACCAGTGGGTCAGATTCGGATTTAGGTCATTCCAGTGATGGGTCCGAGAGCGAATGAAGGAATATGGAATCAAGTGAAGACCAAGAATTGTCTAAATATGTCTAGATTGAGTCATTATATGTAATTTTGTTTCATTGAGTCTACAGAGAAAGTGGAATATTGTGTATTTGAATTATGATTCTTTGATATGAAATAAAGGTGAAGTTTTGAGTAAATTATTGTGCATCTACTTTATGTGATTGTTGTTGCGCTCTGGTTATTCTTGCTTGCAAGAGGCTTACCATGCCGGCTGTTCGCATTCCCGATTGTTTCCGCTGCATAATTTCGGGGCGTGACATAGCTGTTCTTTAGGCCATCGATCTGTTACTTAGTGAGTCTTTCAGTTAATTAAGTCAATCAGTTTAATTCCGCAATTGTTAATTGGATAGAGCTTATTTGCTTATTTTTAAGTGCAAAATTTTAAAGAGGGATTCATTCACCCCCCCTCTGAATCCGTGTGTGCACCATTGCACCTAGTCTCCAAAGACTAACAATTGGTATCAGAGCAGGTCACTAATTATCAGATCCAACGATCTGCAGTGGATCCTACTATTTCGGTGCATTTGTTTACTCTACTTATTGCTTGACCTATTTGGTGCATTAGTCAAGTTTTGCTGACTGTCTGTTATTTCATTTATTTGCTATGGATTCAAAGTCTTTTCTTCTGATGTTTGATGGGAGTTATTTCTATGATTGGCTAAGTAGATTTACACAGTATGTGAGTAATGTGGATTCTAATCTTCTGTGTTTAATTAAGCATGGACCATATGACATTCCAACAAATCGATCTGAATGGAATATGGGACATGAATTGATGAATGTAGAAAAAAAAAGGCCCTGGACCTAGTGAAAGGGGCAATAAGATCTAACGTGCTTCCATGTATATCTGAGTGCAGGAGTGCCAAGGAAGCTATGGAGAAACTGACTATCGACTATGGTAAAGAAAACATTCAGTGCCTTATGACAAGAGATCACATAAGTGATCAATCAGATGAAGCTCCATCTCAGGTAACTTCTGACTCTGAACAAATGTCTCTTGGTGAATTGATTGAGATGTATGATGATTTGTTAAACAAATATAAATCTGTTAAAATTGAAATGAGAAAGATGAAAAAGAGCATGTTATATGAAATCAGAGAATTGAAATGTGAGAATGAAAATCAGAAAGATAGTCTTAAAAGAAATGAAAATTCATGCAATAAGTGTGTTCTTGTGAAAAATTTGAATAACAGTCTTCCATACGAACTGAAAATGCAGGGACAACAAATTGACTCTCTTAAAGAAGAATTAGAAGAATTGAAAAGATTTCAGGAAGAAAATAATTTAATGTCTGAAAAACTGGAAGCCATTAAAGTTGTTAATGTTGAACTGCAAAAGAATCTGGATAAGGCAAAAATTGATCTGAAAAGGGGGATTAACTTAAATGATCATGTTCTAAAAAATGAACTCGTCCAAAATGAGGAGCTAATGGATGAAATGGAGAAATTGAAAGAGCTTAACAGTATCATGTCTGAAAGACTTCTTGCGTTAGAAAAAGGAAAAAACTTTTTGTCATGAAGAATCTGAAAAACTGAGCAATCTGGAACAAGAAATTGAGAAATATAAAACTGCTAACAAAGTATTGAATGAAGCTGTTAATTGAAGTGAACAAGAGATTGCAAGTTATGAAATACACATTGCATCTCTAGAAAATGAGATTCAGGATTTGAAAAGTTCTTTGTCAAAATTTGTTAGTGGGCAAGAAAATCTAAACAAGTTGCTAAGAGTCAAGGTAAGTTTCAGGAAGGAAGGGCTGGGCTACAATAATGTTAATAAGAAAGATTTTAAAAATAAGTTAATGACATCGTTTGTAACTGCATCAAACGTAGCCACCACTTCAGAGATTAAACAGTCCAATGTCCAGAAAATTCAGAAACAACTTGACAAAGTGATAAAGAATGATCACTTGTAGAAAGAGTCAAGAAACACTCATGCTAGAATTGTGCATGCTGTACACATCTCGAACACACATGCACATGCACACAAAAAGAAAATGCTATGCCATTATTGTCATAGATTTGGTCATTTGATGCATGAGTGTAGATTAATGGAACAAGATGATATAAATGCAAGTGCAACACATGCTAGGAATTCTCATGAAAGAAATCATGCATTTAAGAAAAAGAGAATTCACTGTTCTTATTGTGGTAAGCTAGGCCATCGTGCCTCGGAATGCTGGTTTGCTAAAAGTAAAGCTAAGTTTCATTCTCATTATGTTAATTCTCATGAGAACCAACATGTTATGTGTTTCAATTGTGGTAAGCCAGGCCATATGGCCATTGAGTGTTGGCATGCACAAGTGAGTAAACCCATTTATAAATTTGATAAACTCCCTGTTCATCAAAATAAGTTTGAAAAGAAGAGAACTGAATTCATGAAAAAGACTTTCTATTGTTTCAACTGTGAAAAACCTGGCCACAGAGCAAATCAGTGCTGGTTGGTAGGTTTCAGAAAACAGAATTTTCATGTTCATAATAGAAATTTCAATGTTTATGCACATAGATTCAATGGTCACAATAATGTGCATAAAAAGAACTTGAAATCTGTTACTTATCATCACTGTGGTCAGTTTGGACATTCCATGTCCAACTATAAGTTGATGGATTTTGATGACTCTGTTACTCACAAAAAGTCTAGAACACCATTTGGTGGTGTCAGTGGTAAACCTGAACCCAAGGTCTCTTGGGTACCTACTGCATCAAAATGATGTCTTTGTTGCAGGTGTGCCTTGGAGATGAATAAAAAGGGGTTAATAAGCAAGGGCACCAAGGAAACCCCATTTCTGTACATTTCAGGTAACATTCTTACATTCTATAGGCTTGTTTATTTGAATTCTTCAGAAATCTTGTTTGCTGCATTTCATGCTCAAGTTGTTAAATAAAATCTCATGTTCCTAACTGCTTTGTCATTTGCACTGCACAATATGAGCTTCCTCATATATTGAGCTATATTTGCACATATTCATTGAAGACATGTTGAATTCATTTCTCATCTGAATGCATTAATGTCCTGTCACTTGATTGTGTACATAGAAAAGGTTAGAAATTCATAAGCATAGTCTGCATATTAGTGCATATATGTGAATTGCATATGTCAATTGTCTGCTTACACACATGTGTTTGACATACAATCATTGAAAATCTGATGCACTGTCATGCATGACCATTATGGTATATCAAATAGTAAGTTACTAAAGAGCAAATGAAATCTGTCCGAAGGTTCTTACTATATGTGAGGTGATCATTTAGACCAAGTCCTCTGCCTAGTACCACGGGCCATATTACATATAGGGCAGTTTGAATGATTATGAGCATGAATCATAAAATCATATGTTTAGCCTTTATTACATATACTGCATAAAGTCAGGGGGAGTCTATCTAGCTGTTGTATGTTTTCATGCCACATATGACCATGTAATGCACTTAGCTAAAAGGAATTCATTGCATATGCATACATGTAATTAATTGCATTATATTTCATTCATCTCAGAAAATCACAAAAAGAGCTCTCACATTGCATAAAGGCAAGGAGCATTTCATTTCTTCAATGTATCTTTGACTGAAATCTCACTATCTAACTAAATTGATTATTTTGCCTCATTTGTCATACCAGTGAGTCACATATTCATCTATCCTTCAATTGATTCATACTGTCTGTATGACAGTGACTCACATTATCAAATGATCACTGATTCTCATCTGAATACAGATTTCTGAAACTTTGGTTACTGCTGTTAATGTGTCTGAAATAATTGCTGGATTCCTTGTGTATTCATGAGTTAGAAGAAGGTATATCAAAAGACTTCACATGAAGGGTAGGTTATGTCTGCCTGGAAGGTGGACTATTCTTGGGTGAGCAGACATCTAAAGTCTCACCTCCCCCTCGTACCACTTCATGACTCATTAGTGTATAATGTATCCATCTGTAATTAGTTCAGTCTTTTCATCTACTGCCAGCTTATCTTTTTTATACAATTCACTCTACTCCTGACAATCTGGTTTGTCTGATCTTGGTCTTTGCTATGAACCTTGACGAATCTTGGTATCAAAAATTCTTATTGCCGCACTTATCTGAAAATCATTTCACCTCTTCTCTAGTCAGAAACTTCTGAATCACTCCTGTTATATGCATCTTTCTATTCTGATCACATATTCTGCGCACTCAAATCTTCTGACTGTCATCTTTGCAAATCTATCATTACTTTTGCTGTTGATAAGTTGACTGAAGATGCTGATTGAACTGATCTTGAAGTTACTTAAATCATTGTACCTCATTTATGAATCCAAAACTATCAAGAAACTCCTATTATATAGGTTTAAGAATAACTGATTGATCTAGATTGGTATAAGTTTAATGGATTCTTGAATTTGATTTGAAAGACTTGAAAGCATCTGAATCATAAGTTTTAATAAATTTTAACCAACTGTTTCATGTAACCCCGTCTATCCACGTGTCGCCCGATCTCTCGAGCCACGTGCCACGTCCTAGCGATGCTTCCCCGGTCAACCCTTGGTTCCATAGGTGATTGTCGAGAAATCGACTGGCATGCCCGCACCCTGTCCAGCTGACCTACACCTCGATATTTTCGTGCCATTTGACCCTTTTCGACTTTCCGTAAAAGGAGTGTTCCCGGTACCGCCGTGAGAGGCATACAACCGTAAAGGGGAATACCTGAGATATATCAAACTCCCATATTTTCCTTCCCCACTGTATTCCTACCTTCACCCCGATCATCGGCATAAAAAACCCCCGCGACAAAGAGGATGGCATGCCCGGTGGGACCTCTCGCCTTCCTTCTATTTGCTGAAGAAAAGTCTGTGCCAGCCCTAAAGTCCTGGTGCCCTTTTCCTGTTCTTGCAGGAGTGGCAGAGGAGGGTACTCACGTGAATTATTCCAGCAGCTCTCAATTAGCGTTTCGACTGTCAGACCGCACCTGATGACTATCACCGACCGTCACCTCCCCAGTCACTAGTGTTCCAATGCCTCAGCGACCATGGCGGCCGTCACTTATGGCCCCATTGTGATTGCCACCCATGCACGGGTGGGCTATTTGGCGACACCGATTGCTTTCGGCAACTTCGCCCCTGTTATTGGATCGCCCTACTTCTTGGGCGTGATCCCTGTGGCTGCTCCGCAACCGATTCCAGTCTTTCTGCTGGCTCTCGTGGCCAATACGCCACGCACATTGCCAGCACCGATGGCCCACACGAGCACCAGGCTTAGGACCGCCACCGCCGGCCCCCCTAGGGGTCCCCGACCGTCTCTAGCCCAGACGAGCGTCAACTCTCGGGCCCAACTCCGGCCGACCTCCAGTACGGGCCCCGTGCCCTGGTCTTCTGACACTACCCTAGCATTCCGCTCAGGACTTCCGCCCTGAGCACCAACAATGCCAGCACCCGACGCGGGCTCCCAGCCTCAGGTTCGCAGCTCCCCAGTATCTTACTCGGGCTCCCGGTTCCGAGCCTCAGCCGAACCTGCCCTCCCCGCGGGTCTTCCACCCAAGGGACAAGGTTTCTCAGCATCTTCCTCGGGCCTCCAACCCCGAGCCTCAGTCAAGCCGGCATCCGATTCGGGCTCTCTGCTCCAGATTCCTGACCCCACTGCACTTCCCTCGGGTCTCTGACCCCGAGCCCCGGCCGAGCCTATTCCCGATACGGATCTATGATCCCAGGTTCAAGTCTCTCCAGCATGTTACTCGGGCCTTCTGACCCTAGCCCAGAGCAAGCTGGCACTCAACATGAGTTCTTAACCCCGAGTTCAAGGCTCCCTAGCACTCGACTCGGGTACACAACCCCGGGCCTTGCCAAGGCCAGCACCCAACGCGGGCTTTCTGCACCGGGTCCTTGGCCTCTCAGCCCCACTGCGGGGTCTTTCCCCCTACAATCTAGCAACGCCAACTCCTAGGACAGGTCTTCCCCTTTGGGATACGGCAACCTCAGTGCCCACTATGGGCCCTCGGCCTCATGCTGCGGCCATGCCGACACTCGACACAGGCTTATGGCCTCGGGTTGTTGGCACTCCGGTATCTTCCATAACATTGGTTCCCGGTGCCAGAGCCATTCCGCGGGCATCGACGACACCTTTGTCAGCGCGGGTGAGAGCTTACTCCCGAGTCACTCAGCCATTGACTCTCGGTACAGGCTCTGCATCTCAAAGGTTGATCTCGGCGCTTCTGCCCGACAGTTCCATGCTGCCAGTCTCCGTAGACCGGGTCTTCTTGGTCTATCACCTTGGGGCGGGGTCTTCCTCAACTATCCAGAAGAAGTGTCGCCACTGCCGTAAAGGCAGGCGGCCCGCAGCTGCAACCAGTAACTCAGGCAAGACTATCCTTGTCGGTGACTTGCGGATTTGCCTTAATGGGGGTGAACCAATCACACCCCCGGAACAGACCATTCCCGTGGTCCCTACCTCCAACCATTTTGACCTCCTGTGATAAACGTGAGAGAACAAGGCGAAGCTCAGAGGAGTAGGCACCCCGGTAGCAGCCCGAGGGCAGCCGCACCAGCCTGATACACAGACTCCCAGGTCTCGTCGACAGAATGACGACAAGGGAGACCAGCGACCCGACTTGAGAAGAGTCTGGGTCACCACGGAAGAAGCTCAAGCCATTCGAAGGGTGCGTATTACAAACCACCTGCGAGCGCTCAGACGTGGTATCAGGCGGGATGCAATTGATCCCATCGTAGCGACGTCTAATGACGCCCAGTCATCCAATGTCCCCCGCTCGCGCAAGCGGAGGCAAGGAAGGCCACATTCTCGGACCCGCCAGCAACCCATCCCGAGTACTCCTCAGGCCGACGCCGGGAGAGAGGCTCCTCTACAACGCACCTCGATCTTTGACAGACTGGGGGCACCCGTCTACCCTGAGGAACACCCTCGGAGGAAGCGTATGGCCTCGTTCATCAATGACGCGGTTCAGGTGTTCGCGCGCCATACCACGGGACACCACCCCGACACCCAATCTGATGACCTGAACCAACCTTGTTCCATTTTGGGAGGCCGCAGCATCAGGCCCAACAGCCTGCCCCAACAGGTCACATTGGCACTTCTGCTGGACTGCAGGCACCGGAACGTGCAAAAGAAGCCCCAGTCGAGGACCGTGACTGTTGTGCCCCGGACGATTTTTGTAATATCTTGGATTCTTATCGGATCTTCCGGATCCTTTTCAGAGAGTTTCGGATCGCTTTTGTGGCTCTTAAGTTGAGTTTTATGATCCACGTGGGTTTTTCTCTCGTACTAGTTACGGTACTATGTGGTGAGTTTATTTCTTAGTTCATCGACTCGTGGACGCCACAATTGCGATGTACTCTTCCCGAGGATCATTTCGACTATTTTTGCGTATTTTTTTTAATTAGTACATTTTTGGGTGAATTATCGAATTTTCAAAAATTAGGAAAATGTTCTAATTACTTTCTTCTTCCTCTCTCCTCCCTCTCATTCACTGTCGTGACTCTCTCTCCCCCATTTTCTCTCTTCTCTCGCCCTCCCGATTCCGGCTGCAGATGGAGGAGGCACGGGCAAGTAGTGGAGATGCCGTGGGGATGGTCGGGTGCACGATGAGACGAGGTTCAGACGTTTCTGGCGCGATCCCAAACGGTGGATTCAAAGCCAACGGTCGAGCTCGCGACGTGGTTTTCGGCGCGGTTTAGTCACTTCAGTGCCTAAAATCTTCGGTGGACGTAGGGAGACGGATCGCCTACTTCTCTGTTACGTTTCCTCGTAGTTTCACGCCGAACGGTGAGCATTCGAGTGGGTTTCTTTGAGTTTCGGGAAAACCATGCTTTTGGGGTGTTCGTTGGGTTCGTCGGAAAACGGTGACGGTTTTTAGCTAGATTAGCATCATTGGAACCCCCAGCATGTTAGCTTTCCATTCCCGCAAGTTTCATCGCGATCAGTGGTCATTTGGGACCGGTACAAGTCCGGGAACCCCGATGACTCGATTTGAGTTGATTCATTGGAAATCACCCGTTTCTTACGATTTAGATGTTGCATGGATCCCTTCCGGCCTGTGGAAGGTTATTTTTGTCAATTAGGAGTGTTTCCCCTGCGTTTAGATGTGTATGGGGCGTGGAACGGCCGAGATCAGACATTTCCCCAGTTTTCCCGCAATAACGTTTTATCAGTCATTTTAGAGACCGCTACAGGTCTCTGGCAGCCCTACGATGGACCGCCACACTCCATAGTGTGTCGGTCAGTCGTATGTCAATTCGAGTTGGCGGCCCTAGTTTTGACTGCCATTGGCCTGTAGCGTGCCTTTCTAGGCAGCTACTGTGCGTTTGATCGGGTCAATGTTTTAAGTCGGTTGGCCTTGGCGGCCCAACCTTCATGCGTTTCTTCCTTGTAGCGCGCCCTTCTTAGGCTGCTACAGTCCGTTTGTCTTAGGTCAACGTTTTAGGGCGGTTAGTGTGGCGGTTCATTCTTTGACCGCCTTAGTCCGTGTAGCGCGTCTTTAATTGTGACGACCCAGACTCCGTATACCGGATATACCCGATAGGACTACTGAGTAGACCCGATACCGCTTGGAACCCGTGAAGCCTCCCAAGAGCTGTAAAGCTCCGAAGGGACAAAGGGATGTCGTGTAGTACATTGAAGCCACAGAGATATAATAGTAAGCAATTAAATTTCATTAATCAGATTTGCTAAAGTAGCAGAAATAAAATTACTTTTTAATTAACAGTATCAATTTAACAATTATACCAGAGTCCCTTCCAAAGGAAAGACAAGTATAGTCCAACAGAAAGAAAAACGTACACTGAGGTCGGGGGAAGCCCGACACAGGTACCGCTGGCAACTACGAACTCGCCACACCAGGAACCGCGAGGAAGAAGAGATGACCACACCTGAAAAGCAGGGGTGAGCCTCGTGTCATTGGCCCAGTAGGGGTCACGTGGATCCCCACTGAAAAACTATGCAGTAACATAGAACAACAACTAAAATAGCAGTAGTAGTAAAGTAGGAAAAGCAGAGAAAACTACTACTAGAAAGCTGTAAGAGAAAACCGAAAATGGAAGGAGTAGAGTAGCTAAAAGAAAAGGGAAAAGAAGCCGTACCTGAATGAACACACGGCTGCTGAAAGGACTTCGGCTCCCCACACTACTCCGAGCAGCAATAGAACGGCGAACCCTAATCTCACAGAGTCAGGCGTCACCGATCCGTCGACAAACTCGGGGCCTACTAAAGTAGACAAAGGCCTAGTAAAGACCTAGATAGACAAGACAGACCTAAAGCACACACGACTCGATTATCATGCATGCTCTTCTAGACATGACCACATACACGACTGGAACGTCGTGTACACGACACAACACTGACCTCGGGCAAGACCACGAGTGGGCTAACTTGGAAAGGTCATGACGCACGAGAAACGCGAGAGTCACATGTCACGTGACGGAAGCACGTCCTCACTAGAAGAACAGCCAGCTACGTCCACTGACGTCTTATGCTGTGCCTACAAGTGTCTGTCTACGCTGCCTACAAGACGACAGAGACGAGGACACTGTTTGAACAGAACAGGAACTACAGTCACGAGTGACTAGTCAGGGTCACGCCTGTCGACGCAAGTCCAAGCCCCTAACCACGTGTGCACACACAAGCTTAATGCCTTGAGCTAGGCCTCTAGCTAGTTTTCTCCCCCAGCAGGACGCTACTGTAAGGCAAGGGATGATGGGGACATCACCCAGCGTTCCCTCTGGCAAGACACCCCTCTCCCTTCTGGAGACGGGTAGGCTGCGACTGCACGACTTGATGGGTCCTCGACGACATTAGAGTTTATTACTATGGACATCTTGATGTATTTTCCCTTTTCTTGAGTCTTTTTGATGTATTTTGAGTCATGTCCTAGGTGCTCATATTAGTGGATCAGCATATTGGGCTTGTTTGGCTTTGTGGCCCATCTAGAGGAGCTAGGCCCATGAGCACCCCTTCTTGCACCTTGGTTATCTGTCTTTTGTTCTTTTCTCAGGGGCTTTTGTACAAAGTTGGGATCCCTATATATAGGACCCCAACTCCCACTTGAGAAGGTTAATGAATTATTGAGTATTTTGAGCATAAGTGCATCTCCCCCCCCTCTCTCTCTAGCTTTCTCACTCTCTCTCTCTCTCTCTTCAGGGGGCGGACCCCTTCTCTCTCCTCCTCTCTCTCTCCCCTGGGCGCACCTGCCCCTTCACCTTCCCCACTTGCCACATCAGCAGCCACATCAGCCCCCACCCTTTCACATCCCCTAGGTCCATAACTCCCATTAACACTTCCACATCCCCCAAGTGACTCTCCCAATCCCCCACACACCTTCCCCACCTCCAAGGCAACCATCCCTCTTCCCCAAGCAACCTTCCCACTCCCCCACACCCCATTCATATCCCTAGGGCGGATTAACCCCCCCCCCATACCCTGCTGGTTGCGCACCCACCACCATAGCCCACCCCCATTCCCTTGGCCGACCCCCACCACCCCTTGGATAGCTTCGGCCCCCCGCACTCCCCTCCACCCTCCAACACCCCATTCCACCTACTCCGCCCCTCTCCTCACCCCCACCACCCCTTTCCCCCATCTGCAAACACCCCCATTTCCCTCCATTACCAAAACTTCAACCCCCCCTTAACCTAATCCCACCTCCATCCCCTTACCTAGATCACATCTGCAGGTGACAGAAGATGGTCCGTCCTGCAGAAGCTCCCCTGCGTTCATACGGCGACATCTGAGGGCATACCTTGCCATTCTGGAAAGGTCGTCCTGTCCAATTCGCAGGCGAGGTGGAATCGTCCAGTTCCGAGTTCGTGACCGCCCGTGAGAGCTGTTCTACCCCGACTGCACCAGACACCACCTGCAGCCAGCCTGAGCCCGATTGGGAGCTGCTTCACGACCAACGGTGGAGGAATCAGGCTGAAGTCTCTTCTTAAAAATTCTTCCTCCCCCTGTCCACGTCCAGGAGCAGAAGGCAGAACTTAATTCGACATCCGAGATCCAGAGTTGTAAACGTTCTTCCTCAGTCGCACGGATCTGTCTCCTGCAGTCGACAGCGACCAGTACCTACTCTTCAGGGTACACCGACCGCCCACGGCCTCTGATTGCAACCCCGTTGACTCCTGCTGAAAGCCACCTCTACCACGGAGACGACGCCACTGGTTTTGTGCCATTTGGAGCTCGGGAGTGCCTGTGACAGCATCTGCAACCTGCTGCTACAGAACCTGGACCACGCGGTGCAGCCTCTGCAGAGAATCAGAACCAGCTTGCAAGCTCTGCCACAGCAAACCACGGCGGAATCAGGCTGAGGTTTCTTCTTCAAAGATCTTCCTCCCCCTATCCCCGACCAGGATCATGAAACAGAAGTACATTCGGCATCCGGGAGCTCCAGTTCTGATTTTTCTCCTGCAGTCACGCGGGACTGCCCTCATCAGTCTTCTGCGACCAACAGTCACTCTTCGGCGTCCCCCAGGACATCCCGACCTCCGGCAGCCTCCTCGCCAGTTTTTATGCAACGAGGGCCCGACCACGGTCCCAGAACTTCTAACGGTTCGAGATTCGGAGCTCGGGAGCCCAAGGTACAACCTCTGCATCCTACTGCCTCAGATCTGAAGCCGCCAGCGCCAGATTCCTTCATCCTGTTCGAGCTTCCACCACGACCACCGACGGTGTCAGAAGAATTTGATAAAAATCAGAATTGTCCCAGCCCCTATTACGAAGAAATCCCCTCTGGTTTCGTTGCCGGCAAAATTCCTGAGGACGAGCTACGACTGCAACAGCGGCATCCTGTCCCTTCTCACAGCAAGTGAGCAGATCCACGTCGGCTTCCGTTCCGTCATCCTCGGCGAGTTTTCCCCTCCCGCCTGGCCGGCTTAGCGCCCCTCCCTGAGTGGAGGTAGTGTTTGATGTAAGTTTGATTTCCCCCACCCCTAATCCAACCCTCCTGCGTGAGGAGTAGTTCATGTACTAAACAGCTCAAGCGACATCGACGCAGTGTGCGGGATCCACACTTCCCCGCTCGCCCACGTCTCCGAACGGGGTTGGTTTCTTCAAACCAGCCAGGTGAACTCTAAACTTTGCTCCATTAATCTTAGTACTTGTTTGTTTAATATCCGTAGATATAGCTCCGTTGTGCATGCGAGCGAGTGCCCGATCCCGGCTCCACCTTCATAGTGTGGTCACCGTGGTGAAAGTAAGCGAGTGGGACCTAGTGCCCCAATTGGCACCGGCCAGCCCCATAAGCGTGGGCTACGTATCCTCGGGAGGGCAACCCTAGCCCTGCTGGCACTCTACCAGCAAGGGTCTTGATCCATCACCTCTCCCTAGCATCCTTTAGTCACCGCGGGCTCTCGTGTGTGCGACGGCGTTTTGGCCCCGATTTATCAACTTACTTGTTATGTGATTGTGAATGCGGAATAGGTCCTAAGAATACTTTTGGCTTGCTGCATACCCCGTAGCGGTGTCACATCAAATTGGTATCAGAGCAAGTTTTAGACTTGTCTCTACGAGTCTAGTCCATGGGCATGCTTGCATTTGAGTCCCCGACAGACCGTCCCATGCATTGTCCACCACCCACTATCAATGAGTCTACGGACCAAATGATCCCACTCCCAATCATATCCCTTGCATACCTACCCAATGGAGAGCCTACGGAAATCGATTTTATTGACTTGGAGTCTGATAATTGGGTATCCCCCGATATCGTAGCCTCTCTTTCTAGGACCGGACAAATTGTGCATGACGGAGACCAAGTCTTCGTTGAATTCCATAAATGGTTTGGGAAGACCGCATACTGTGATGGAACTTGGTGTCAAATTGGCACTTTGGCGGGCCCTTGCATAATCCTAGGTAGGAGATGGTTAGATGAAAGGAATGCCAACATTGACTCGACACGTCGGACTTGCCTAGTGCATCCGCCAGACCTTCCGGGAGCCTTCCGATTCAACAACACCCATGTCCTCTCCCATCCACCGGAGTCCCCTCCTTGTTCACCACCCCGTGTGCATCACACACCGGCTAGCAACACCCCATCATCAAAAGACCTTCCCACCCCATTGGCTTTAGAAGAAGTAGTTACCCCTACCCAAGGGGAACTTGAGGAGGTGATTGAAGTCCATGAAGCACCCCTTAATTGGGAAGAAGAATATGAGGCACAATGCCAAGAGTCGGGTCGAGGGGAACCTGACCCCATCAACCTACTCCCACCCCAACCCACAATTTCCCATGAAACCCATACTCCACACTGCCCCTTAGCCCCTATCACTACCCCTCAACTTTCCCCTGTAAGGGACACTCCACCCATGACTGGCCAACCCAAGCCACCCCACCCAACCCATCTTCCACTGACAACCACAACCATCCCCCAACCTAGGTCTCCACTGCTTCCCCTACCGATCCTGAACCAAATTTCCCTTTACCTTCCACCCCGGGGGTACCATACACCTACCCACATCACTCCACCTTCAAAAGACCATCTCACCTCCTTGGTAGAGGAACCCATGACTCCCACACCCGACATCATAGTGGTGGACACCCTGGAACCACTCCCCACCTTGGAGGAAACCCTTGCCCAAACCAAGGAAAGAACTTCACCTTTTACACCACCCTCTCTAAATAGGAGTGAACTTTTCATAAGTGAGCCCCTGGCTAAATGGTTAGAGGAAAATCCGGTTCACCCTATCTGGCCCCATGTCAACCCTCCCATGGAACGACACCTCCCCATAGTACCCTTCTCCACCTATCACACTACCATCCAATCCTCTTACCAAGTGGAAACTCTAGGAGACCTTCTACAAGGCCTAGCATGGCAAGTGGAGTTGACGGCTATGTTGAACCCTATGGTCGACCAACCTAGGAGCCTTGGTCTTCTACACCCATGTGTCGGGTCTATCACTTCGGTTTGCACTGTTGGTTGCTACGTTAGCGACCTCCTTCTCTTTCTTCCCACACCCGATGAGCCCGAGGCCATCCTTAAATTGGAGCTCCTCATTTCAGGAAGAAAACCCAGCCATCCCCTCAAGGCTAACCCACCCACCAACAACTTTTGCCCAAAAATCTCAATAGAGGTGAATAACTCCCCACCACATGTGGACCTAGAGTTTCTAGGTAACCCATACCATGACCCATGCGATCCCTTCCTATACCCCCCACCCACCTTACTCAACACCAACATTTTCCTACCACAACCTACCATGATGAGTCAAAACTACCTCTCCCAAGACCATGAGGACCAAGAGTTCCTCCCCCTAGATGACCCATTCCATGACCCCTTTGATCCCTCCCAATGGAAGCCAAAGAACCCTTGGGACCTAGTCGCCTTACCCACCAACCACCTTTTCCTACCCTCACACACCATGTCAAACCTAACCCATCCTTTCCAAAACTTAGCCCACACCATAAGAGCCATGACCAAAGGTGACATCCACCTAGGAAATGAGGAATCAACCCATCCCAAGATGTCCACTTTCTGGGACCCCTTCGAATCCCATGAGTGGAGACCCCCAAACCAACCCTCACCAAAAGATGGGACCATCTTGATAGGAATGCATGTGCCACAACATTTTACCCCATCCGGTAGGGCTAGTCATCTCATTTGTGTCACATACACACTTGGTCCAGTGCATGGCAGGTTCACATTTGGATATGTAGGTCCACCCCTATTCATCATCCATCTTATGCAAGTTAGGAGCATCCATGGTTGTCCGGGTCCTCCATCATTCAACACACTCACTCACAAGGGGGACACCTATGGATGTCCCGGTCCTCCTAGGTCCATCAAAGCCTACGTAGCACCATGGCATGCTAAGTCCACTTTTGGTTGTCCAGGACCCCCATTATCCACTGGGAGTCAACACCTTAGAGAGTTGCATGAGGATATCCGCAAACACATTAACAAAAGCAATGAGGTATATAAAAAGTCGGTCGATTCCCACCGTCGCCACCAGGAGTTTCACGTAGGTGATTATGTGATGGTAAGAATTGAGAGGCTTTCCCCTGGGAATGTCTCCAAACTGAGGTCGCGTGGATCAGGCCCTTCCAGGTTTTAAAGAGGATTGGCACAAACGCTTACGTGTTGGACCTCCCCGAGGAGTACGCAGTAAGTCCCACATTCAATGTGGCTGACTTGGTGCCATATAGGGGACCCACGGTGACACCCAGTGAGGAAATTGAGCATGTTCCACCTTCTGAGAGAGCCACCAATCATGAGAGAGTTCCACCAATCCAGAGAGGCCAACGGGAGCAAATAGAGCGGATATTGGATGAATAGGTCATTGTCACCTGGAGCAAAGCGTACGAGCGATACATGGTCAGGTGGAAGGGCCGGCCCCCTTCAGATGATTCATGGGTGAGCAGGGAGGATTTTCAGCAGCTGGACCCCGACCTCCTGGAGCATTACCGCAGCCGAGAGGACCCTTTCTCGACAGAGTCGAGTTCTTCACAGCCCGGGGGAGTTGATGGGGACATCACCCAGCGTTCCCTCTGGCTAGACACCCCTCTCCTTCTGGAGACGGGTAGGCTGCGACTGCACAACTTGATGGGTCCTCGACGACATTAGAGTTTATTACTATGGACATCTTGATGTATTTTCCCTTTTCTTGAGTCTTTTTGATGTATTTTGAGTCATGTCCTAGGTGCTCATATTAGTGGATCAGCATATTGGGCTTGTTTGGCTTTGTGGCCCATCTAGAGGAGCTAGGCCCATGAGCACCCCTTCTTGCACCTTGGTTATCTGTCTTTTGTTCTTTTCTCAGGGGCTTTTGTACAAAGTTGGGATCCCTATATATAGGACCCCAACTCCCACTTGAGAAGGTTAATGAATTATTGAGTATTTTGAGCATAAGTGCATCTCCCCCCCTCTCTCTCTAGCTTTCTCACTCTCTCTCTCTCTCTCTTCAGGGGGCGGACCCCTTCTCTCTCCTCCTCTCTCTCTCCCCTGGGCGCACCTGCCCCTTCACCTTCCCCACTTGCCACATCAGCAGCCACATCAGCCCCCACCCTTTCACATCCCCTAGGTCCATAACTCCCATTAACACTTCCACATCCCCCAAGTGACTCTCCCAATCCCCCACACACCTTCCCCACCTCCAAGGCAACCATCCCTCTTCCCCAAGCAACCTTCCCACTCCCCCACACCCCATTCATATCCCTAGGGCGGATTAACCCCCCCCCCATACCCTGCTGGTTGCGCACCCACCACCATAGCCCACCCCCATTCCCTTGGCCGACCCCCACCACCCCTTGGATAGCTTCGGCCCCCCCCACTCCCCTCCACCCTCCAACACCCCATTCCACCTACTCCGCCCCTCTCCTCACCCCCACCACCCCTTTCCCCCATCTGCAAACACCCCCATTTCCCTCCATTACCAAAACTTCAACCCCCCCTTAACCTAATCCCACCTCCATCCCCTTACCTAGATCACATCTGCAGGTGACAGAAGATGGTCCGTCTTGCAGAAGCTCCCCTGCGTTCATACGGCGACATCTGAGGGCATATCTTACTATTCTGGAAAGGTTGTCCTGTCCACTTCGCAGGCGAGGTGGAATCGTCCAGTTCCGAGTTCGTGACCGTTCGTGAGAGCTGTTCTACCCCGACTGCGCCAGACACCACCTGCAGCCAGCCTGAGCCCGATTGGGAGCTGCTTCAGGACCAACGGTGGAGGAATCAGGCTGAAGTCTCTTCTTAAAAATTCTTCCTCCCCCTGTCCACTTCCAGGAGAAGAAGGCGGAACTTAATTCGGCATCCGAGATCCAGAGTTGCAAACGTTCTTCCTCAGTCGCACGGATCTGTCTCCTGCAGTTGACAGAGACCAGTACCTACTCTTCAGGGCACACCAACCGCCCACGGCCTCTGATTGCAACCCCGTTGACTCCTTCTGAAAGCCACCTCAACCACGGAGACGACGCCTTTGGTTTCGTGCCATTTGGAGCTCGGGAGTGCCCGTGACAGCGTCTGCAACCTGCTGCTACAGAACCTGGACCACGCGGTGCAGCCTCTGCAGAGAATCAGAACCAGCTTGCAAGCTCTGCCACGGCGAACCACGGCGGAATCAGGCTGAGGTTTCTTATTCAAAGATCTTCCTCCCCCTGTCCCCGACCAGGAGAACGAAACAGAAGTACATTCAGCATCCGGGAGCTCCCGTTCTGATTTTTCTCCTACAGTCACGCGGGACTGCCCTCATCAGTCTTCTGCGACCAACAGTCACTCTTCGGCGTCCCCCAGGACATCGCGACCTCCGGCAGCCTCCCCGCCAGATTTTCTGCAACGAGGGCCTGACCACGGTCCCAGAACTTCTAACGGTTCGAGATTCGGAGCTTGGGAGCCCAAGGTACAACCTCTGCATCCTACTGCCTCAGATCTGAAGCTGCCAGCGCCAGATTCCTTCATCCTGTTCGAGCTTCCACCACGACCACCGACGGCGTCAGAAGAATTTGATAAAAATCAGAGTTGTCCCAGCCCCTATTACGAAGAAATCCCCTCTGGTTTCGTTGCCGGAAAAATTCCTGAGGATGAGCTACGACTGCAACAGCGGCATCCTGTCCCTTCTCACAGCAAGTGAGCAGATCCACGTCGGCTTCCGTTCCGTCATCCTCGGCGAGTTTTCCCCTCCCGCCTGGCCGGCTTAGCGCCCCTCCCTGCGTGGAGGTAGTGTTTGATGTAAGTTTGATTTCCCCCACCCCTAATCCAACCCTCCTGCGTGAGGAGTAGTTCATGTACTAAACAGCTCAAGCGACATCGACGCAGTGTGCGGGATCCACACTTCCCCGCTCGCCCACGTCTCCGAACGGGGTTGGTTTCTTCAAACCAGCCAGGTGAACTCTAAACTTTTCTCCATTAATCTTAGTACTTGTTTGTTTAATATCCGTAGATATAGCTCCGTTGTGCATGCGAGCGAGTGCCCGATCCCGGCTCCACCTTCATAGTGTGGTCACCGTGGTGAAAGTAAGCGAGTGGGACCTAGTGCCCCAATTGGCACCGGCCAGCCCCATAAGCGTGGGCTACGTATCCTCGGGAGGGCAACCCTAGCCCTGCTGGCACTCTACCAGCAAGGGTCTTGATCCATCACCTCTCCCTAGCATCCTTTAGTCACCGCGGGCTCTCGTGTGTGCGACGGCGTTTTGGCCCCGATTTATCAACTTACTTGTTATGTGATTGTGAATGCGGAATAGGTCCTAAGAATACTTTTGGCTTGCTGCATACCCCGTAGCGGTGTCACATCAAGGGAGCCCACGGAAACTAGCCTAAAAATCGTGTCTCGGGAACTGCCACGCCACCACTTCCAGGTGGGTCGACACGCTGTAACGCGTCGCCAGGCTACGACTAGTGGAGGCTCACTAGACACAGAACTCTAAAACACAAGCACTGTAGTATTGACAGGCAAGGAAAGCACTGTCGCACATACTACGTAGCACAAAGGCAGTACACCAATTGCCAACAGACTCAGGACAGGGCAACTAGACCAACCAACACAACGATCCTTGAGTCTCATGACTCGGAGTCAAGATCATCGTACTAAGCGGAACAAGCTGCCAATCGGTCTAATCCTAAGTCACAGAAATGACACATCCGTATAAAATGACACACGGAGACCTAAGGGATCATCAAGACCCTCAAAGCACCTGGACATGCAAACCAAGGTAGGACAGTACCTCAAGGCATCCAGAACCACTGTCTCGAGCTATTAAGAATAGTCGAGACACACACAAGGATACTTGTCAACCATTGGATCTCACTGGGTTGACCAGAACCTATAACGACTCTGAAGCAGCACAGAAAATAATGCATGCCCAGCTACCTTATATCGTGGTCATAGCGCTCATAGGACATCAAGAGACATCCACGGGATGACAGGCAAACCACAAGGTCAAGTCAAGACAATTGGAAATCAAAACATCTTGAAACGACATGCAGGAGTCAAGCAGAGGAACATACGCTGGCGGTCATAGAATGGGCTGCTAGGTGACTATCGCGGTCAAGTATTAGGCCGCTAAACCCAGTCAACCCTGAACCGACCTATTCGAACAAACCACCAAAGCGGTCAATAACAGACACGCTACATGGACTAGGTGGTCCAAGAGACAAACGCCACACCAATCGCCCTAAAACATTGACCTAAGACAAGCAACTCGTAGCGGCCCAAGAAAGGGGCGCCACAACGAGGAAACACATGAAGGTTGGACCGCCAAGGCCAACCGACTTAAAATCTTGACTAGGTCTAAAACCACAGTGATGTGAAATGACTTATGGAATGTAGCAACTAGGCAAAGAACCCTCGGACTTATCCATAGCAAGCATAATTCGCAACTTAGAGACTATCGAAGACGGTCACTCACCGGTGTGCCGCTCAACCCAAGGGTGACTCGATGATGCCGAGTCGAGGGTGGTGGGACTAGGCCCTTGCTGGTAGAGGGCCAGCAAGGTTATGAATGTGTTCCCCCCCGGCCCAAAGATATGGAAGCCTGAATTTGAAGGGCTGATCGAGTGCCACAAGGGACTGGGATCACTCGCTTCCTCCACGGTGGTCACTCGAAAGCAAGGGTGCTTTAAGGACCGGGTGCTCTCTAACACTCCAGCAGAGCGTTGACGGATATTAACTGAACAAGCACTAAAATATGAGCAAGGGTTGAGAGATTATGTCACGCCACGTACTCTATACCGTCGAGGTATTGTCCGCTTTGCCCTACCGACCTCACAGTTTTGCCCATTTCTAACAGTGATCGGCTTCAGAATGGGGGACTTCCCAGGCAGGTCACCCATCCTAGTACTACTCCCCATTAAGTACGCTTAACTTTGGAGTTCTTTTCAAGAACTGAGCCGATACTTCAAAAGGTGCCTCGATGATATAGAGTACAACTTATCTATATTTAAGGGTGTTACAATCTACCCCACTTATATAGGCGACGTCCTCATCGCTGGGCACATATAGCACGCAATCACGCAATCAAACTCCCAGGCAGGTAGGACTCTAGAGGTGGCCCCTACAGGCTCAAGAGGTGGCTCCCACTATGTAGCACTTTGTCCCATTGCGGGTTCAAGAGGTGGCTCCCATAGGATAGCACTTTGCCCAGCATGGCACTTAGTTCTCACACTTCCGACTGGGGTATGGCTCTGATACCATTCTAAAACTGTCACGCCCCGAGCGCAGAAGGAACCTGGAGACACGTGACGAGTTTATATCAATCATGTCAATCAGAGCGTTAGTGTATTCAACACAAAGACAGAGCGCACAAGAGTAAAATAACCCAATCCGTTATTAAAACCTTCAAAGTACTTCTATTACAATCCTCTTAATGAGAATACTGGGACTCAAATAAAGTAAAAATACAATGAAAGACTTAATAAAATAGAAAGTGGTGCGGACACCAGAGCGATCGAGAAGCACGAACCGATGAGCCGTCGGTACCGTACGCGGAGCACCACCCGAGCTACATCGACTTCCATCTAGCTTGGAGACAGTCTAGAGACTCCCCCCTGAGTCTTAGTATTTATCATATTTACTAGGATTTTGTTTGTGTGTAATGTGTGTTTATTTGGCTTTATTCGGATTGTAATTCGGATTATGAAATGGGTTTATTTGTAATTTGGGACCACCTGGGTCCCGCGGACCCCCCATCCCTTCTCCCATTGATCCACCTCAGCTCTTGGGCCCATGTGGGGTCAGTCAACCCTCTAAGGTGGGCTTCTAGAAGGGTTGGACCAAAGGGGGACAAAGGGTAACAAAATTCAAAATTTGGAACACATAAGTCAAGGGGGTGCCCCATGTATAATATAGTTTATTAGGATTGAAATATTATTTTATTTGTTCCAAACCACATGGGAAAAATAAATTATGGACTCCTTCTTTTACCCCCCACCAATTCTAGATCTAGGGATAGAACTAGTCTTTTTGTATTTTCTATAAGAACCTTGTATTTTCATTTTGAGTAGAATTAATGCAAAGAAATTCAGATATTTTGTTCCAAAGGCAAGGGCTGCCCCCTATCTCTCTCCTCTCTCCCCCTTCTGCAGCTGGGAAGGCTGTGATCTTGAGGTGTGAAGCGTCTTCTATCAGTTCGTGAGTTCGTCGTTGCCGCCGCCGCCGCCATCGTGCCGCCATCGCACCACCGCCATCGTCGCCGGAGTTCTATCCTTCCAGGATAGACCCTTCTTCCAAGAATTTTTGCTCCTAGCCACGAGATCTTCTAGAGCGCTAACTTTCAGGGTGAGTTCCAGGGGTCATCACCACGTCCTCAAAAAATTGGTGGAGCTTCTAGTTTTTTTTTCCCATTTTTTCATTTTCGTTCTCCACCTTCCTTCAGATCTGCCTGCAGTCTGTCCAGATTTCCAGACCTCAAATTGGTCGTTCATGAATCCACCTTCTAGTGTTCCAAATGACTTGAAATTTTTATTGGACGTTCTGTCCACATAATACCACCTCCTAAAATTTTCTTGTGAATTTAGGTTCACGTTCATATTTTTTTAAAATTCACTCCAGATACCAACTCAATTCTGTCTACCTCAGTCCAGATCCGACCACCGAGCCGTCTAAAATACCTTTCCCCCTCCAAACTTTCACCAAATCGGTCATAAAAATTATCCTCATTTTCCTCTCTCTCTCATCTACAACTTTCATGAAGAGATCAAGATCTGAATCGGAGGTATACTTCACGGTCAAAGCCAACTCTCAGGAAAGTTTACTTCTGCCCGACAAGATCTGAAACATAGATCAGTCCGGTTCATAAATCTACCAACAAAAGTACCGTCCCAACGAATTTTCTAGAGTCACAGAGAGTCGAAGGACTTCGAGAGAGCTTTCCAACGGTACCTCTTGTACGTCGATCCGACATCGGTGTCGATCGCAGCGACAGATCTCGGCGGATCGCGCGTGCCAAAATAGAAGCAGCAGATCCGTGGGCAGCAACACCAAGACTTGGCGATCAGAGCCGATCGGCTGCCGACCGGTGTTCCAGCCCGGTCGTCGTCCAGGGGAGCGCGCCACCAGGTGTCACCATCACAGCGGGACCCACCCCGCCATGTCCGGAAGACTGAGCAGCTCGTGGGCCCCACGTACCCGCAGATCGCGCCGTCTGGACAGTTTCGGCACCGTCGGAGCGACATCAAGATGTTGCCCGTCAACCCAATTCCCGCTACTCCCGGGCCCCACATGTGACATGTTACCTCCCTGCGTGGAGTGGGTCGAAACATTTGTACCGCTGTAATATTTGTTAACCGGAAGTTCAGATTTGGCCGGGGTTGTCTTCCCCACGCCGGGAGCGTGGAGGTAACTGTCTTAACTCCTTGGCGTACATTTGCTAGTTTAGTATATGGTCATATACGGCTATGAGTGCGTTAGGATTCTAGGCCGTGAGTTCATATCACCGCTGTGAGTGAGAGAGTGACCCGTCCCGTGGCTCGATCTGAGCATGGAAGTGAGTCGACCACCCTTGACTCTGCCGGTTTCTCAACCGCACGGATCCGCGTTTCCCCTCGCTTGAAACGACGAGTGAGCTTGCGTTTCTGTTAGCAACGTATAGCCCATAGGAACTCTTAGTGTCGGGCTGAAGTGTCTCTCCAATTCATGTGCTGCTGGTCGTGTCTCCATTTAGAGTCCGGGGTCCGCATCACTTAGAGTCGGTCCCCGTGTCCGTTCCGCATCAGTTTGGTATCAGAGCGAGTTGAGTCTAGGGTAGTCATTCATCATTGCTTGACAAAAATACAAAAAAGGAGTCACTTAAGTCGAGTCTAAGTTTTAGTCGGTCCAAGGTTGCATCGCATACCTTTATTTGGTATATTAAAAGGTGTTGTCCGAACGTTAGGCTACGCCTATCGGGAAGACCGCACACTTGCGCGAGAGGATCTTCGGATCCCGTTACTCTGCCAACGTACCGGATCTTGGTTTAAGTCTAGGGTCCTTAGTGTGCATTAGTTAGTACATTCCAACCTTGCATAGTCATGTCTAGTGTCTTGTCCAAGTGTCAGCATGTTCGTCTTGTAGTTCCCCATTTCCAATGGAATCTCGATCGCCCAGGCGATATGACCGTTGGCACACCCATGGACTTGGCAACCACCCTCTCCACTTCCGTAGGCCCGAAGCCTCGGATTTTTATGGCTCCAATGACCCAGACGACTACCTCAAGTGGGAGGCCGCAATGGACACATACTTTGATTGTTATAGTATGTCCGAAGCTGGGCAATTCTATTTTTCCAAGGAGAGGCTCCTCCACGAGGCGGCCGAAAAGTGGAGAGACTTCGAAGGCTTGAGAGAGGTTAGGAGGCAATGGCCCATCGAATCATGGTGGGACATGAAGAGAGAGCTTAGGAGGGTCTACCTTCCCCATCCGGTCCCTTCCAACCCGTCCCACCCATTTACTTCCAACCCCGTGGGTCACACCTCTAGCCGACCCCACCAACTCACTTCCAACCAAGTGGGTCATACTTGGAGGCAAGGAGCCTCGGTCTTAGATGAGCCCCGACCCAAGCTGAGGTCGGTTGATTACGGGCGAGTCCACCGTGATACCCCTACTCCAACCCATACCATTGCCGAACTTGTGCAAATGATTTCGGAACGGGTGGATAGGAGGTGCGCTTATTTTGAGTCGCTGGTCTCCCCTTGCCCATCTCCGAGGCAGGAGGTAGCCATACTCGAGCCTAGGGAGGCCATAGCCCGTAGCCCCAACCCGGCCCCACCTACGGGGTCCCAAGGACCACTTCCCCTCCGGGAGGACATGCCTTCCTCGCCCATGAGAGCTCCTTTGCCGCCACCCTCACATCTTTATTCGGAGCCATATCATTTGGACCCACCTCATCCCTTCCCATCCATGGACCCAACCTTACCATTAGTGCCCGTCAACTCTTACCACACTACCTTTCGGTCTAGTCACCATGTTGATACCTTGGATGACCTTGTTATGGGATTAGACTCACAATGGAAGTTGACACACTCATTGGCCCGAGGCTTCGACCAACCCACTAGTCTTAGCTTCACCCATCCGGCCTTAGGGTCCATTACCTCCGTGTGCACCGTGGGTTGTGTCACCACGGAGCTCCTCTTTTTCCTCCCCACGTTGGCCGAGCCCGACTTCATACCCTTTCGCCCGAGGGAGGAACCATACATCCTATATATGATAACCGTCCCACCTACCATGATGCAAGAAGGTGACCATCCACACCTTCCAGACTTCTACACATGGGACCGTGACTTGTGGGAACCCATCACAAGGGGTCATACCTTCTTTGATCCCTTTGACCCATTCCCTAGTTGACCCCTTGATCCACCATATATACTTCACTTCTTCGAGGGAGCCCACTACCACACCCCTGCCCCACGGGCCGGGTTGTCTACACCCACCAAGCCCGTTCACTTGCGAGATACACCATCATCTAGGGGAAAGGAAGAAGATGCATTTGGTACTCCTGGCCCTCCTACATCCAAGTCCAATGTGCATGCATGGTCCACCATAGGATGTCTAAGAGCCTCACATTCCGCCAACCACCGGTTGCATCTAGTGTATGCATGGCACACATTCGGGTGTCCCGGTCCACCTTTGCATATGCATGAGTCGGACTAACCGTAGGGTTGTTTAGGGTCGTGTGTGCATCCGTGTGTTTTTATTTTTGCTAAGCATGTTAGGAGTCCACATGATGACGTCCATCGTCACATTGAGGCCAACAATGCACGGTATAAGGAGCTAACCGATGCCCATAGACACCACCGTGTGTTCCAAGAGGGTGAATATGTCATGATCAGGGTAAGACCTGAACGGTTTCCTTATGGAACCGTAAAGAAATTGCAAGCTCACGGAGCCGGTCCATTTAGAGTGTTGAAATGCATTGGATCTAATGCGTATGTTGTGGACCTGCCCGAGGAATATGGTATAAGCTCAACTTTTAATGTGTCGGATCTAGTTGCATATAAGGACCCAGCGGTGATCCCCAGTGAGCCTTTCGAGCCATCTCCTCTTATTGAGAGTGATCCCACGCCTGAGTTTCCACCACCAGCCCCATTTCCACGGCAGCGAGAGCATATAGATCATATACTGGATGAGTAGGTGACTGTTACGAGGAGTGGATCCTACCCGCGCTACCTAGTGCGATGGAGAGGGCGACCCGCCACTGAGGATACTTGGATCACCCGTGGAGAGTTGCAGAGGCTAGATCCGGATCTACTGGAGCGCTACCAGAGTGATGCAGACCCTTACTCGACAGGGTCGAGTTTCTCCCAGCCGGGGAGAATTGGTGCGGACACCAGAGCGATCGAGAAGCACGAACCGGTGAGCCGTCGGTACCGTACGCAGAGCACCACCCGAGCTACATCGACTTCCATCTGGCTCGGAGACAGTCTAGAGACTCCCCCTTGAGTCTTAGTATTTATCATATTTACTGGGATTTTATTTGTGTGTAATGTGTGTTTATTTGGCTTTATTCGGATTGTAATTCGGATTATGAAAGGGGTTTATTTGTAATTTGGGACCACTTGGGTCCCGCGGACCCCCCATCCCTTCTCCCATTGATCCACCTCAGCTCTTGGGCCCATGTGGGGTCAGTCAACCCTCCAAGGTGGGCTTCTAGAAGGGTTGGACCAAGGGGGGACAAAGGGTAACAAAATTCAAAATTTGGAACACATAAGTCAAGGGGGTGCCCCATGTATAATATAGTTTATTAGGATTGAAATATTATTTTATTTGCTCCAAACCACATGGGAGAAATAAATTGTGGACTCCCTCTTTTACCCCCCACCAATCCTAGATCTAGGGATAGAACTAGTCTTTTTGTATTTTCTATAAGAACCTTGTATTTTCATTTTGAGTAGAATTAATGCAATGAAATTCAAATATTTTGTTCCAAAGGCAAGGGCTGCCCCCTATCTCTCTCCTCTCTCCCCTTTTGCAGCTGGGAAGGCTGTGATCTTGAGGTGTGAAGCCTCTTCTATCAGTTCCTGAGTTCGTCGTTGCCGCCGCCGCCGCCATCGTGCCGCCATCGCACCACCGCCATCGTCGCCGGAGTTCTATCCATCCAGGATAGCCCCTTCTTCCATGAATTTCTGCTCCCAGCCACGAGATCTTATTGAGCCCAAACTTTCAGGGTGGGTTCCGAGGGTCATCACCACATCCTAAAAAAATTGGTGGAGCTTCTAGTTTTTATTTCCCAATTTTTTATTTTCGTTCTCCACCTTCCTTCAGATGTACCTGCAGTCTGTCCAGATTTCCAAATCTCAAATAGGTCATTCATGAATCCACCTTCTATTGTTCCAAATGACTTGAAATTTTTATTGGAGGTTCTTTCCACCTAATAACACATCCAAAAATTTTCTTGTGAATTTAGGTTCACGTTCATATTTTCTAAAAATTCACTCCATATCCCAACTCAATTCTGTCTGCCTCTGTCCAGATCCGATTACCTTTCCCCCTCAAAACTTTCACCAAATAAGTCATAAAAATTATCCCCGTTTTCCTCTCTCTCCCCTCTACAGTTTTTATGAAGAGTTCGAGGTCTGAATCGGAGGTATACTTCGCGGTCAAAGCCAACTCTCAAGAAAGTTTGCTTCTACCTGACCAGATCTAAAACCGGGATTAATCATGTTCATAAATCTGCCAACAAAAGTACTGTCCCAAAGAATTTTCTGGAGTCACAAAAGGGCGAAGGTCTTCGAGAGAGCTTTCCAATGGTACCTTTTGTGTGTCGATCCGACGTCGGTGCTGATCGCAGTGACAGATCTCGCCGGATCACGCGTTGCAAAATAGAAGCAACAGATCCGTGGGCAGCAACTCCAAGACTTGGAGATCGGAGCCGATCGGCCTCCGACCGGTGTTCTAGCCCGACCACCGTCTAAGGGAGCGCAACCCCAGGTGTCACCATCACAGCGGGACCCACCCCGCCAGGTCCGGAGAACTGAGTAGCACGTGGGCCCCATGTACCCGCAGATCGCGCCGTCCTGATAGCACCAAAACGTGGGTTTCGGCACCGCCGAAGCGACATCAAGATGCTGCCCGTCAACCCATTTCCCAATACTCTCGGGCCCCAAATGTGACTTGTTACCTCCCTGCATGGAGTGGGTCGAGACAATTGTACCGCTATAATAATTGTTAACCGGAAGTTCAGATTTGGCCGGGGTTGTCTTCCCCACGCCGGGAGCGTGGAGGTAACGGTCTTAACTCCTTAGCGTTCATTTGCTAGTTTAGTATATGGTCATATGCCGCTGTGAGTGCATTAGGATTCTAGCCCGTGAGTTCATGTCACCGCTGTGAGCGAGAGAGTGACCCATCCCGTGGCTCGATCCGAGCACGGAAGTGAGTCGACCACCCTTGACTCTGTCGGTTTCTCAACCACGCGGATCCACGTTTCCCCTCGCTTGGGACGACGAGTGAGCTTACGTTTCTGTTAGCGACGTATAGCCCATAGGAACTCTTAATGTCGGGCCGAAGTGTCTGTCCTATTCATATGTTGCTAGTCGCGTCTCCATTTAGAGTCCGAGGTCCGCATCACTTAGAGTCGGTCCCCGTGTCCGTCCCGCATCAGAAAGTATAAGACTAGTAGACGCTTGGATAATTGGAGTAGCTCTAATCTCATCGCTCTTGACTTTCCCCATCCGATTGAGTTTCGTCCTCGGACTTACTTGAAAAATAAGGGAGAAACACTATGTGAGCGAACGCTTAGTAGGGATTATATCTCAAGAGCTAGCTTGCTTTAAGTAGATTACATGTTACATGAAATGTAATAAGCTATGCATGCTCACATAAAACGACAATTGAGAATGTATAACAAGAGAATCGGAAATGTATATCAAGTGATAGTGAACTAGCAAGTCTTTCAAGAACCCATGTTAAGATAATCAAGCATGTATATCTATCATGTCAAGTCGATAATTGGCTATCATGTTTCAAGCAAGTACAATAAATTCCCTTTTCGGGTCACATAAGTCACGTCATGTCAAGTCAAGTCAAATATGAGATTATGGAATGTCTATCAAAGTAGTCATGCACTTCGGTACAATGCCATACTGTGATCATTACAACTCCCATGGGCACTAGTACTTTAGGGTGCTCCTCCCAGGACCAGATCGGGCCTTATATGCGCAAGCATTGATCATGTATTTTCGACATCCACTATAGTTATAGCCAATATAGAATTCCAAGGATTCAAGCTGGTATGAACTTTAAGGTAGATCGTGCAGAATAGAATCACAAGGATTGAACATGATGTATAAGGACGATAATAACATTATAACCACGATTCGCTTTAAATCTAGGTGGAATCAGCTCCCTAACTTGGGTGCCATGACAATAAAAATAAGCGCTCATATAGAGAAGGTCGCTCGTTCTTGTACATGATAAGGTAGATAGAATTAGTGTCCACAAGTATGGCACATCATTCTTAAGAAGTATTAATGGCATGGTTTCCCATTCCATTAATTAAAGAGTATTCTCATGACATCAAAATAGCATATCATGAGCGCCGGTATACCATGTTTCTTTAGAGGGACATGAAAATCCATTAGTGTCATGGGTTTTGATGGTACAACCTGCTCAGCTGCCTTGAGGGAATCCAAGGCTAGCGAAGTCTGACGGAGGTCTCTATGATAAAGTCACCGGTCCAAAGGAACGGAATATCCCATGGAGGGTTCATCTATCACCGAGAAATAGTGGGTAATCGATAAAATATCATGAAACATGGGGCTATTTTCACGGAATGGAATATAGTGCCAGTATACACAACCCATGGTCAAGGGTTATAGAAAACCACGAAAATCAAGAAATCAGGAGATCAGTAAATTGACGCCTGAGCTTAAGTCTTCATTTTCTGAATTGGCGCCCTTGTCAGGGTCGTCAGTTCAGTAAATGACGACTGTTCACTTAGTCGTTACATCCAGATCATGTAAATATTAATATCTATAAACATTTTCAAATTTCAAATATTATAAAAATGACGCCTTTCATGAAGGCTTCAATTCTGTAAACAGTGCCCTAGTCAGGGGTGTCATATATCAAATTAAAGGGCAGGGTATATGTCGTCATTTCAATATCTAGGAATATTATAACTATTTCTATAATTCACAGTTTATCACTAAATTGGCACCCGTTCACATGGGCGTTCATTCAATTGACGACCTAGATGGGGTCCTTATTTATTTGTCATCCGATTTGCACTGGGCAGGTACAATCATAGACACGTGGATTTTGGAGTATTACCAATCAGAAAACTAGGGACATGGACAGATAGAGAAAAATAACAGGAATTTTCTAGTATGATCATGCATTAGTTTACATGTAAGGGTTCACAGTTATTAAATTTTGAACATTATGTATTTATTAAATAACTTGACAATTGACGATTGTTTACACGGTCGTTAAATAAAATAGCACCCTAGATTGGGTCGCTAATTTAATTCATGTAGTAAAACACGGAAACCTCAATCCAGAGCGATCTCTGCAATTCCTTACAGACCTATATGCATGTATGCCAGTCTAAAATTATTAAATTTGGCTTAACGCTTGAGAAAACCTACCTTTTTGGTTGACAGACGATGAGGAAGATGGAGGAAATAACCATGCACGACACTCTATTTTCAACAGAGAAACTGCGTAGCCAGGATAATAAGAGCAGTAGCTCAATTTGCAACAGCAATACCCCTTTGGAGAAGCTGCAGGATGCCGATGTAAAGAGCAGCACGTAGCAGCCCCTTTGGAAGAAATAGAGAAGCAGAGGCTTCCCACGGTAACACACCAAAGCCGCGTAGTTGAACAAGGAAGAAGAAGAAGTTGAAGAACTTCTTAGGTTCTTCACGTACTGTGGAAGAAGCAACATCAGAGAGAAGCTTTAGCCTCTCCACGATGCGTCTACGGCCAAAGGATGCAGCTTAGCCTGTTCTTCTGTTTCAGCGGCAGAAGAAAACGTAAGCAGCAGTAGATCGTATGTTTGAAGAATAAGAGCCAACATGTTGGCTCGATGGGAGGGGTATTTTTAGGGAAGGAATCCTAATGGATTTTTAGGAGTTCGATTAGAACTAAAATCTCCTTGGTAGAATCCTTACTAAACTTAAATATACACGTATCAATCCCTTTCTTAATCAAAACTTACCCCGGATAACATCCAGTTGGAACCAAACACCAACGAGTTAGTTTGGAAATGACGCCTAAGGTTGGGGCGTTATTTTAAAATGACGCCTCTGTACACAGTCTTCAATTTCTTTATATGACGCCTATCAAGAGGGCGTCAATTCTTAAATTAGCGCCTGCTTGAATAGTCTTCAATTAAATGACGACCTGCCAGGAGGTGTTATTTTGCTTATGACCTATTTGTTATATTTTTTAAGTATATATATAAGTTGGGCTATTATTATTGGTTTAATCTTTTAATCCATTTAGGATTTTATAGCTTTAATTTACCAGGGTTGCTACAGCCAACGCACAACAGCTGATTCACAGCTTTTAACTGAGAGATACACTCTCACTCTCCGCTGTCACACAGCTTGTGGGATCACAACCCAAACCACACAGACAGGCGACCACACCTTCTGTCTTCCTACACGCAGGTAGGGATCTAATGATATGAAGTTTGTTTAGGAGAAAAGCAAACTAAAGATGAAATGACCAGACAGAGCATCGTAGTGAAAACGTTATGACAAAAAAGTCTCGTGTCTGGGAATGAGCTTGAGAGAGCCTTGGCTTTGTTCTTCTTGTTGAATCTTCATAGCAGCCACGAAAGATTTCTTTTCATCGTGAGGAAGAGAAATTGTCTTCTTCTAGTTTCACTCACGCTGGCAGCATCAGGACGAAGAGTAGCTTGGACAGCAAGCTTTCTTCTTCTTCGTTTTCTCCTCAGCACTCTTCTCAGCTCACTTGCTGCTCTCCTCAGCTTTCGAATTGGAGCTCAGGCTCCTTATATATATATTGGTGTCCTAGGGCGACACCAACGTTGTCCACTTTTCAAGTAACACCTAGAATGTCACATCCACATTATTTGATCTGCTTCCACTTGCACAGTTGACTGCATCCTTGTCAAGTCTGCAAGAATGTGGGTAGGTAGGAGACCATAGCAGCGAAGGTATGATTTTCTTCAGAAAATATCTCTGCCAAATCACAGTCTTCTGACACTGAAGCAATCTGACGGCTTCTTCCAGAGCAAACGGATCCTCTGGATTAAGTTCCGGATCTTGAAATTGACTTCCGTTCGATTTAGATCTGTTCTGGTCTAACCAAGTTGTTGGTAGGAGATGTTACCTTCTCTACACCGGCTTAAAACTCTCTTCAAATCCCTTTACTAATATAAATATGAAAGTAAACAAAATGGGAGTAGAAGGGAACAGAAGTAGAAACTTGTGATCGCCACCAAGGCTCTGAACGTGATGAAGACGTTGTACCTTGGAAAGAAGAGGGAGACACTCGCCTTTTGACCAGCACTAGAAGGATGCGTGGCTCCTAAAGAACCGCCCTTATCTTGAACGGTCGCTCGACAGACCGTTCGTCAGCACTGAGAGAGGACGCGGGATGAAGAACGACTGGCAGACAAACTGCTTAGACCCAATCGCAGCATGAAGAAGAACGGTCCAAGATCAACCGCACTTCACCTCGAACGGACTGTTTTGAACCGCACAAGACTACCACGCCATAAGTTGTAAAAGTCCAAACCTCCACCCTTTCCGGCTGACCAGAAAGAGTGGGCCTCGCGCTAGTGTGTTGCTAACCTACAAAACCACGTGTAGAACACAAAGTAAAACCCAGGTTAGGACTATAAAGCGTAGTAAATGTTAGAATGGAAAGGAACAGACATGACTAAATGAAATGGGGGATACCTGGGGATTTTTAAACCCCTAGGGACGCCAAAAACATAGGAGGGTGTGTGTAATGTAGTGTGAATGACTAAACGTGGTTGGGGAAAGAAGAGAAAAGTATGCATGCAATAAAGAAACCCACGATGGGACTAATCGAAACAAAGACTCAAAACTAGTTACTCCCTAAACCGGAGGCCTAGAAGGACGTAGAAGGCCTCCCTCCCTGGTGTTGGGTCGCTCGAGAATTCAGCAGGGCTTCGCCGTCGACCAAAAATCTCCCTCTTTTCAAGCCTGGCCTCTAGGGTCTATTTATAGAGCACCTAAAGTCTTAGCTAGAAATTAGGGTTTCTAGGCATTTTCAGGTCGGGATATTAACATAAAATGTGTAGATAAATGAATTATCTCTCAACCAGAAGAAACGACATTGAATTTGGTTCAGTATTCGCGGAGAAATGGTTGGAGCAAGTTGGGAATAAATCCACAAGTGGAGAGAGGAAATCTGTTAAGTCTTCGGGAAACGAGCAGTTAAACGGCCATACGATAGACCACTCATCCATATGAGTGGAAAATCATGGGCCGTCCATCCCTGTCGGTGGAAATTGAATAAATAGAAAATATAAACAAATTATCCATCGAACTGACCGAAAACATCGTGGTTGGACTCTCATGTATGAACAGTTACTTGTGAACCTTTCATCCATAAGAGCGGCCAAGATGCAACCGCGCATATCTTGTTGGTGGAAAATCAGAGTAAATGAGATAAATAGATAATTATTTGAACAATCAACCGAGCTTAGGACTCTGGGGCTAGAACGGATAATGTTAGCCCGCTTATTAAGTTCAATGGCTACACTTAAGCCGTATGAACGCATGTCGGTGATAATTTAGAAAATCAACTAAAATATCCCATAAATATATGGACGGCCCAAAAATGACCGCGCATGTGTTGCGCGGCCATGGATTGACCGTTCATTAATCTGGGCGCTTGAAATTTATAACAATGATCAATTACACAAAATCAAGGTCCATTAAGCCCTGAATTGAAGCAGACCTAGCTAGGGAGGGAGGCTACCCATAAAATAGGCCCAAAGATGTTATCAGAAAAAAATAGCCCAACGAGTAACAGATAACTCGAGACATCAAGAAATGAGAGGAAGAGAAATGACTCAACTTATCGGTAAAAAACGGGTGTCAACAGATGCCCCTCCTTAACATCCTCCTTGTAGGGGAGCAAGCGGAGGTGAAGCGAAAGCGAAATGGAACATGGAGGTGAAGCGGAAATGAAACGAAGCGGATCGAAAAGCGGGCGTTAAGGTAAAACAACACCCGTTTTGCCAACAAGCGATAGGAATCTTCCGAAAAACTCTGAACCAACCACAAGGAATAATCAGATTAAAAGCGACACCGATCTGGAGGAACTAACTAAATAAAAGGAAACACAAGATCAACCTCATGGGGGACACAATCCTACGGACCAAGGAGGAGACCAAAGCAAAAGGTAAAGGAAACATACTAAAAATCCAGACAGGGACCTCTTAAATAACCAAACCGAGTGAATCGACTAGAGAGAACCTTCCAACTCTGAATGGAATTGTTCCTCTTACTCAAACACTGAACACACCGCTATCCATCACTGATGGGACATTAGCAGGCAAATCACGGGTCATGAATGCTCAAAAGATGCGTATGATACATGCTGGGCTAAAGTAAAGAAATCATTAAAATAAATGCAAAAAAAGCCACAAAATAGAAAATACTCGAGAATAATAATGCTAGATTGAGCAAATCAGAGTCAAGACACTATCCGTAACCACGGCATGCAGGACAGAACCATCCTCCCCAGACCTTCCCAACCTAACGACCTATCCGGAGGTTAAACGCGTGTACCTAGATCATCACCTATTTTTGTTAAAGGGGAACATCAGATCCTAGCACACATGAACAACCAACTGGTTCTCGAGATAATATAACACAGTACCATATAGTAATGCAATAAAGGATATAGGGACAGAAAGCCATACCTGACTTACCTGCACAGGCGAAATGGCAAGTGAAGAGCTGATACTGCAAGGAAGATTGTTAGCAAGGTTTGCAATAATATCATGAAACAACTAGATTTATCCATTAAAAACATGCGGTACAGCAACATGGTTCAAACCATTTATTTCAACAAATGAACGGCTGATATAATACCGCCCAATGACAAACACGGCCCTCGACAATCCGTGCACGAGCAGAGAATTTGAACATGAGATCAAGTAGTGGACGGTCCATGTTCAACCGCCAATTAGTTCAATGGCCAGAAAGTTGCCATTCTTCAGCAAGGTACCATTGGAGAACGAACGGCTAGAAATAAACCGCTTATGGATTGGACGGCCGTACGATAGACCGTTCCTCCCCTGAGGTTTTGAAACGTTAGACCCTTCGTCTCCCTCCTCCCCACCTTAACCGACGGTGGGAGGAAGGAGAAAGGCACACCGAGCCCCTCCCCATCTCCCTTCAATCTCTTAATCTCACTCTCACCCTCTCACAAAAAACCCCCCACCCCGTCTCCCGTGTCTATGCGATCAAAACACCAAGATTGTCGTTCACCGATGGCCGGAGGGGAAGAGGGAGTACCGTCGCCGCAGGCGGCGGCCATGGAGGAAGAAATGGTGGCACCGTCCGCCGCCGAGGGACCGAGTGCACCGGCGCCGATGCCAGCACCCACGGCCGACGAGGAGGCGGCTGCGACTGCCGTTGACACCGGAGAGGACCTTCAAGCACCATCGGCCGCGGCAGTGAAGGAGGCGAAGGCTCGGGACCCCGAGGTAGGTTCCCCTAACCCTAGACATTTTTTTGATTTCAAGCAATGCATGCTAGCCTAGGGAGAGAACAAGGGTCCTACGACCCCTGGAAAAATGGTTTGGGGCCATCTTGGGGTGGTCCCACCGGTGGGAGGAGGTTTCGCCGTCGTCGGAGAAGACAACGGATGAACGGTTCCTAACGAACCACACATCCAAGAACGTGCGGCTCATCTAGAGTCGCACATATCATACGCGGCCCAGTGTTGGCCGTTCAAAACCAGAAAATAGTAGGGCTGAAAATGTAGATGAACGGTGGGTGGTCCACCGCATAACTGAAGGACGGGCCTCATTGGGTTATTCAAAACATTAGAGGTTCAGAACAACCGCGGCCCATATCGGACCGCCCAAACAACGTGTGGCCTAGGCATGGCCGCCCAAACTCAGAAAACAATGGCTGGAAGAAAAAGAAGAACGGTGAGACCGTCACCGTATAAATGGATAAACGGGCTAGGTTAGTCTGTTCAAATACAATGGAGTTGAGAACTCGAACGGCCCACATCAGGCCGCACATGACGATGAGTGGTCCATGGGGAACCGCCCTTCTTACAGAAATGCATTTTTTTATTTTCATTTTCATTTTATTGGTGAAATAAAATGCCTAAATCTATTATCAAATGCATGAAATTAATGATGAATGCAGAGAAAGCGTAGGACCCACATCTCGTGGCTGCAGGTCCGGGCAGTGTATCAGGCACTATCGGACTTACAGCGGGAGCTGTTGGCTGCCATAGGGTTCGCCCCATTCCTGAGCATGGAGGTGTGTCGGTTCAATACCGCACTCCTTTATGCGATGCACGACCGCTGGGATCCAGTGAGTCGTGTGTTCCTCTTTCCGTGGGGGCATATGGTCCCCACGTTGGAGGAGGTGGCCAGACTCACTGGCCTACGAGTGCACGGGACTCCGGTCAGCAGGAGCACGTATCCCAACTACCGTGAGATGGCTCAGGAGCTGCTGGGCTTGGAGCTGCGGTGCTCCGAGTAGCAGTCCACCCTCCTGCCCCGAGCGAGTCTTTAGGACAGCCTTGGGCTACGACGAGCTGGCATAGCGACAGGGGAGTAGCCGGAGCAGCACCTTCAGCGCTTGGTGGACCTTGCGAGATCGAGGGTTGCGGCGGAGCCGAGAGCAGAGGCAGATAGACTGTTGAGGAGATTCCTGATGCTGCTGTTCGGGTGACTCCTCTTTTCGATACGCGCGAACGTGATCCACTGTCGCTTCCTTCCATTACTCCAGGACCTCGACCACGTCAGCAACTACGCATCGGGAGCAGCGGTCTTAGCCTTCTTGTTTGACACCTTGAGCTCGACGGGCAGGCGGACCATGCTCGGGGGCTTCTCTCCCCTACTCTAGGTACAACTGCTACCTTAGACTTGATTATGCAACTCTTATATGCTTCGTGTATGCCGACGCGATCTGATGCAAGTTTGGGCCTACATGCGCTTACGCGGGCTAGGCAGAGGCGAGGTGACTCACCCTGAGCTCCTGCCGATCGCCCGGAGGTGGACCACACCTCGAGAGACTACAGCCCATAGGAGACAGGTCTGGGAGTTGCAGGACGACATAGATGCTCTACCGTACACCTCAGTATAATTCTAAACTTAGACTCTTAAATTAAATGCAATTCTATGTGATGATACTGACGCGACTTGCTATTTTTTTGTAGGTACGGTGGACACCATATGCAGAGGAGGGACAGGAGGGCCAGCCCTGGGGGCAGGGGCCCTCGCCTTCTCGGGGCGCGACGTGTGGCTTCACTGCATGAACGTGGTGGAGCCACTGCACTTTCGACTGGTGATGAGAACGATTGGCGTCCCTCAGCCAGTAGTGGAGTTCTCAGTGGCAGAGAAGCCAGGGGAGCGCGTTACGCGGACGACACGAGGCCTAGCAGCGGCCTTTGACTGGACGGCACGGAATGCCGCGCAGATAGCAGACTGGACAGCACTCGGGTGGGTGGTGACCGCCTGAGCAGACAACAACTCGACGTACTACACCGCGTACGCTAGACATTACTGGGACCAGGTGTTCCGGGGTGCCCACCGACCGGTATGACCTCTAAACTTAAACTCTGTCTATTATGCTTATGATCTCTACATGACGATACACTGACATTTGGACTTCTAAATGCAGATTGACCCTGAGGGATAGCTCGCAGAGCTGCAGGGGCTCCTACACTCTATGATCAGGGAGCAAGACGAGGCTCGACAGGCCCTAGCCCTACTGGTGAATTTTCTAAACCCTAAACTCTTTAAATTATGCACTTAATTATGATTATGCATGTGACTGACCTGGAGTTTTGGATGCAGCGCATCGAGGGATCCCAGCGGCAGGGGGCCGACGCTCCTTCTTCTTCTTCGCAGACTCCCGCAGACTGAGCTGAGCGGGATGCCGACTTCACACGAATGGTAGCACGGGCCAAGGCGGCCGAGGTGGCGCTCATCGAGAGGGTACATAATCACTCCACCTTCCCTGTTAATTATGCTTATGATTATGAAATGTATGAAATGCCATTGAGTGACTATAAAAATGCATGCAGACGACCGAGCTGACCCGACTTAGGGTAGATCTTGAGCAGAGCCGGGTAGCGGCTCGGGAGGAGGCGTCCCACTTACGAGAGGAGGCGGCGTAGAGCCGGCCAACTGACGCACTTGAGACGGCACTTCTCCGTGCCGAGCTGGAGTGGCTTCGAGCTAGTGCCACCGAGGCAGAGCATTACCAGGCCGAGGCACAGCAGACCCGGCTCCAGGTCGCCAGATTAGAGGGCAAGGTGGAGGGCATGAGGGTGGCGAGTCAGGAGCATAGCAGGGCGACCCCGAGTGGCAGCCACGGCACTCACGGCTCCGTGAGGAGTTACTTTACGAGTTCCTCTAGCCACCGGAGGAATGAGGATGAGGAGCGGCACCAACGACAGCGTGATGAGGCAACCTCAGCGATGCCTCCCCCAAAGAGGCATGAGGGAGCCGGAGACAGTGACGGGGGCCAGGGAGAGGGACATGCCTGACTTGTACTTGAGACTCGACTTCTGTACGAGATATGATATGATAGTGATATGCTTTTTTTGTTTTGATTTTGTGTGTAAATGTATGAATGAATGAATGAATGCAAATGATTGACACTGACTTAGTGACTACGACTACGACACGAGTGAGACGGACACGTGCAAGAGAGAGATGGCACGAGTGAGCGAGTGAGGAGGTGAGAGAGACACGACCGAGCGGGAGAGACGACTCCAAGTGGGCGAGAGAGGAATGGCAACTTTGACTGAGAGAGGGACGCCAAACAAATTAGTGAGAAAAAGTGACGTCAAACTGAGTGAGAGAGGGACGCCGACTCAAAGTAAGAGAGAGACGCCGACTCAGAGTGAGAGAGAGACGGAAGAATAGAAGGTAGTGTGGCAGGGGATAGGCGGTCATGAATTGGTCGCCTATAAGGATACACGGCTCGTGTGGGACCGTGCAAAACTTCTTGACTTCGCCTAGCATGGAAAGATGGACGGTCCCATAATTACCGTTCAAGTAGAGGGACGGTGCGGTTCCAACTGTTCTAAGCCCTGGACCCAAACTCTTTAGAAGAAGTTGAACGGTCCATTGTCGACCGCGCAAAGGAAGGGGCGGTCTATCGAAAGACCGTCCAACCCTATATACCGAGAGTCCGATCGGGACTCCCTTGGAGAGTCCCAAACCGGGGGATAATGTTCTAAACCCACTCAAACACTAGCCTATCATCATCTAGATGTATCCTAGCTCAGTCCTAATGGGTTTAGATTTCCATGCAAGCTCTATAAGAAGAGGGGGGGACCTTAAATTCGTAACTCACACCACACCCCGCTTTCTAGGCTTCAAACCTTTGTTATTCTTCATCAAATCATCATGACAAGGTCCTTGGAGGGGAGTTCCATGGAGGGGCAACTTATGAAGGGCCAAAGCCGGCCAGGAAGGAGCGTGAAGTGCTCCAACGGCTGACCACGATCCCTTGTCATCTCAGCTCGAGTCCCTTAAGAGAGGTATGTTAGCATGATTTCATTAAAGTAAATTCTTTCACTCGCCTACACGTTCTTCCTCTCTTTCTCCCTCCATCTTAGCTTCTCCCTGGCTCCAGGCGCTATTCCACTTTGAAGTGGATGGCTCCCATGATCCGCGCATTGCCCCTAGGAGTGATATCTATCCTGAAGTCCTGGCACCTACATCCACTCTTGGTACTAGGCCAAAATTACCCAAAGCTCTCCCTTGACTGGCACATCATCTCAGCCTTGGTAGAGATCTGGCACCCTCAGACCCATACATTCATTTTCCCATCATTTGAGGCCACTATCCTACTAGAGGAGGTAGAGACCTATTTTTCCCTCCCTAGGTCTAAGGTGGGTGAGGAGGACCTAGTGTGTCATACCGTCGCCCCTATAGACCTTAGGCTTATCTTAGGAGGGTTTATATCAGATAGTAGGGACATCCATACCTTCATAGGCCCACGTCAGATCCACCTTCTTCCTCTTAGCCAGTGGGTAATTGAACATTGTAGGAATATGTGTGGGTGGGATGAGCCCATAGCCAAAGCCGTGTCTATTTGCCTGTGCGGGGCCATCCTGTTTCCTTCTCCTGACCATGTGCTAGAGACTCCTATCCTTAGTACCATCAGCGGCCTATGGCAGGGTCTTTCTATCTCTCAGGCCGTCCTTGCCTACTTGTACGAGGGCCTTACCTCAGCATCTTTAGGAGGTCCTCTCTTTGGTTCTCTGATACTTTTAGAGTGTTGGATGGGTGTCAGGATGAAATTCATTCATAAGGAGGATGTCACTTTAGCCAGTCGGATCTTCGGGAGCCACCCCCTCTTCTTCATAGGTGGCGCCTTCGGGTTTTCTCCACAGGTAGAGTGCAGGACAGTAGAAAAGAAGACCAGGGATGAGTGGCGACTGCACATCAACAGATTACCCCTGGATTGGTTCGTGATGCGTCCTGACTTCCTCCACGACACCACCGTCAGGGTACCTAGGAGGCCAGGCTTGGATCTGAGGCTCATGAGCGTCACTGCACTGGAGATTTATAGCCCACACCGGTGCTACCTATAGGTTGGACTACCCAGGACTGTTATTCCAGCACTACCCCACCTTCCTGCACTGCAGGCGAGGAGGATCGGTACAGAGGAGGACGAGCAGGTGGTCAGGAGAGCCCTGATCATGTGGGAGGTGAGCAGGGTCTGAACCTTCCAGTGGAGGTTGCAGAGATTTCAGTGACACGCCAGGCCTACGTTAGAGAGCTGAGAGAGATACGTCCCTGCGGGGATGCCCAGCGGAGGACCGAGTGATATTTCTTGTTCTCTTTCATGATGTTGATGTAGAGACCTATGCTTAGAAAGTTTGATATATGAATGAATAAAAATGCTGGTTTGATTGATTTAAGTTTGGTTTTCTTATGTGATTGAGTGGGTTGGGATATGACTTCAAGATGGACACGGTCACACACAGATCGTTCAGTCGCTGCCCGCTCAGAGAATAGAATGGCTCCATTAGAGTCGTGTATTCGATCAACGGTGGAGTTGAGAGAAGGAAATTGAATGGCACATGGGTAGGCCGTGAACCTGGTTAAATGGTCAATAATCTACCATTCATATCTTTGAACGGTCTAATGGGGACCGTAGATATTTGGAGGAGTTTGAGATGAAACCGTGAGAATGATTGGACGGTCTGACCATGGCCGTTGAAGTGAGTAGGACGGTCCCCAGAGAACCATTTACTAACTGAACCTTCAACTTCAACCTGCCCCTGCACACACACAAACAAGGAAAATAGATTAAATCTATTTTAGGCTTACCCCTTGCCTATAGCAAGTTAGGAAACGACCAATTCTTGATTTTTGGTCAAGGGGGTAAGCTTTATTAAATAGGCAAACATCAAAAAAAAATGAATGCAATGCATGCCATGAATGCAAATCATCATAATGAAAATCTATTTTTGAGATTTTGAAAATATTTAGATTTTTTGGATTTTGAAATATTTTAATTTTTTTTGAGTTTTGAAGCATTAGATTTTTTTAGATTTTTAAAATATTTAATTTTTTTGGATTTTGAAATATTTGATTTTTTTAGATTTTAAAATATTTGATTTTTTGGATTTTGAAATATTTGGATTTTTTTAGATTTTGAAATATCTGGAATTTTTTGGATTTTGAAATATTTGATTTTTTTGGATTTTGAAACCAGCTCCAGCCTGATGACGGGGAACCTCACATCTCATTAGGGGTCTCCTGGATTCAACGTGCGCTATAAATGACCACCCATGGCTGGGGCCCAATTTCACTCAACGGTGCCTCTACCGAGGCCATACGGAAAATAAAAAAGAATTTGATAGAAAAGCTCGTGATAGGTATAGAGATTTTTAGGGCTTGAGCTCTTCTCACGACACCCCTTTTCAAAGAATTCTTCGTCTGTTGAGTCGGGGCTTTGTGTCCGTCATCGAACCTACATCCGCTCTAGGCATGCATACGACCGAGCTCATAACGTCTCCCGGGAAAACTGTACTGCCACTCTTCGTTAATTCAAGCTTCGAGCGAGCCTTTAGATTTTGATTTTGATTTTGCCCCTTTTCTCTATTTCTTTTCTTTCTTTTTCCTTTGCTCTTATATCTGCGGAATAAGGTCATAACGGACTACCCCTATTTGAGACCTCTTTTATCGAGGGGGTCTAGATCAGTTCTCGCCCCCCTTATTCACCACTTACCCCTATTTTCAGCTGAGAGAGGAGGAAAAAAAACAAGGATTTTCACTTTTCCCAAAGCATGGCCAAAGAAGAAACGGTGTTGCGTAAAAGAAGCGAATTGAACCACAGGGGGTGGTGTAGTGTGTGTATGTTGAACTGGGGGTCTCCAGTCGTGATCAAGTAGAGGCATACCCCGCCGCCGGGCCGTTGCAGGCTTGACTCTATGGATAAAAACTTTTTAAATACAACATATTCCACGGATTTGGTAATTCTTCACCTTCAGCGCTAATTAAACGGTACGCGTTGCCCGGATAGACTTCCTTAATTAAAAAATGCCCTTCCCAATTAGGTTGCAGCTTAGACCTAGGACCTGCTGATCTGATAAATTTCCGTTTCAAAACCATGTTACCCACTTGAAATTTCCTTTCGATAACCTTCTTTTGAAAATACCGCGAGACACATTTTTGATAAACTGAGACGTGATTGGCCGCATTAAGCCTCTTCTCGCCTAAGAGTTCCAGTTGGACTAGCAACGCCTCTCGACGCTCGTCGAGATTAAGTTCTATGTCTAGCTGCACTCTTAGGGAAGGGATCAAGATCTTGTACGGGAGTACTACCTCCATCCCATAGGTGAGAGCAAAAGGAGTTTGCCCTGTGGGAGTACGGACGGAGGTGCGATAAGCCCATAGAGCTTCTATCAGTTTGTCGGCCCAATCCGCAAATTTGTGTGATTCACATGTTTTTTTAAGGTTTTAAGAAGGGTTTTGTTCGTGGCCTCAGCTTGGCCATTACCTTGAGGATAGTATGGTGATGAGTGATGCAATGAAATATTAAATTTCTTACAGAGGTCCTGAAGTTCTTGAGAAACGAATTGAGGCCCATTGTCGGTGACGATGTCACTTGGCACTCCAAACCGCGAGATGATGTTATTGAGGATGAAGCGACATACTGTGGTGGGTTTAACTTCTGCATAAGCTTCAGCTTTCGCCCACTTGGTGAAGTACTCTGTAGCTATCAGAATGAAGGATTTCTGCTTAACCTGAGCATTGGGATCACCAAGTTTCCCGACGATATCAAAGGCCCACATCGAGAATGGCCAAGGAGCAGAAAGAGGATGGAGGGAAGAAGCCGGAGCATGGATTTTGTCGACATGAAGCTGGCATTGAAGACACCTACGGACATAGGTGGAACAGTCTTCTTCCAAGGTTGGCCAGTAATAGCCCTGCCTAAGAATCTTCTTCGCCAACACCTGCCCATTTACGTGCCCTCCACACTCACTGGAGTGAGCAGCTTCTACCACCTTCCAATCCTCATCGTCATCCAAACACCTCATTAGAACTCCATTGAGAGCCCGCCTGTACAATTCTCCTGTGATAATCATGTATCTGGAGGCGACTCTTCTAATGGCCTTGCGCTGCTCGGCATTCGCCGTCTCGGGAAAGGAACCATCCCTGCAGTATTGCTCTATCTCATGGTACCACGGTAATTCCTCTTCTTCTATAATCTTCTCAAGCTCAATCAATGAAACTTCTTTGAAATCTTCCTTTTCAACTTTCTTCTCAATAGCCTTTCTAAGGTTGTCGAACCAAGGATCCAGAAGAGAGGGAGCGTCCATCCGCTGGACCACAATGGTCTCGGTGGCGCGACTGAGGGGGAATGAAAGAGAAGAAGCAAGTGATGCAAGTGCATCGGCCAGAATGGTCTGAGAACGAGGAGTATGAATGTAGATGAGCTTTCGGAATTGCCTAGCCAAAAGCGTGACAAAATCTTGATAAGGCTTGAGTTTGCGTTCACGGGTGCGGTAAGATGACAGAACTTGACGCAGCACCAATTGAGAGTCTCCTATGATGTTAAGGTATCGTGCTCCCATGAGGTAGGCGTGCTTCAGACCGGCAAGGAGAGCCTCATACTCGGCTATGTTATTAGTGGCAGGAAAAGAGAGCTGATAAGTGATTGGGATGGTCACTCCTAACGGAGTGTGGAGAACGGCTCCGATTCCTTGGCCCTGAGAATTGAGAGCACCGTCGAAATGAAGAGACCAAAATGGAAGATGAGTAAGTACAGCCAAGTGTTCATCAGGAAATTCGTCCTGGATTGAATCAGTGCGAGGGATAGGAGAATGAGCAAGATGTTCGGCAATCGCATATATCTTGATCGCCTTCTTGACAATGAAGGTGATATCGAATTGGGAAAAAAAACTCTGCCAGTGAGCTAATCGGCTAGAAAGGATGGGCTTTTCTAAGAGAAAACGAATGGGGTCCATTCTAAAGATTAGCTTAACCTCGTGGGTATGGAAATAGTGTTTAAGTTTCTGAGCTACCCACACTAGAGCTGCACAGGTCTTCTCCATGGCCGTATATTTAGATTCAGCAGGGTTGAACAACCTTGAAAGGTAGTATGCTGCCCTTTCCCTTCCTTCATCATCTACCTGAGCCAGAATAGCTCTTAGGGAGTCCTCAATAACAGAAATGTATAATATCATGGGTTTCCCAGGGACGGGTGGTTGCAAAATCGGGGGATTAGAAAGATAAACCTTAAGATCCTCATAGGCCTTCTGACATTGTTCGTTCCATTCGAACTTGGCTCCCGCCTTCAACAATTCATAGAATGGGCGGCACCTTTGCGAATGTTGAGATATAAATCTTCTAATGAATTGCAAGCGCCCAATCAAACCTCTGAGTTCGGTGATGTTCTTAGGCGATAGCATTTTCATAACGGCCTTTGCTTTATTCGGATCAATATGGATCCCCTGTTTACTAATTATAAACCCAAGCAATTTCCCTAACGCAACTCCAAATACGCATTTCTTTGGATTCATTTTCAGCTTGTACTCCCTTGCCCTTTGCAACACCTTGGCTAAAATGGCGGGGTGTTCTTCTTTGGACCTCAACTTCACCAGGATATCGTCCACATAGGCTTCTAAGTACACATGCATCATGTCGTGGAAGATGGCCATCATTGCCCGCTGGTACGTGGAACCTGCATTCTTTAATTCGATTGGCATAATGTCATAGTAGTACGTGCCCCAGGACGTGGTGAAAGAGGTCTTCTCTTGATCCTCGGGAGCAAGACGGATTTGATTGTAACCAGAATATCCATCCATAAATGAGAGGGTCTCATACCTAGCTGTGCTGTCCACCAGTACATCAATGTGAGGAAGCGGAAAATCACCTTTCGGACATGCCTTATTTAAGTCCCTGAAATCAATACAAATCCAGATTTTTCCATCCTTTTTCATTACTGGGACTATGTTCGCCACCCATTACGGATATAGAATAACTCTGATAAACCTAGCCTTGTGCAACTTATCGACTTCTTCCTTGATCCACAAGGCCATTTGCGGGTGGAACCTTCTCGCTTTTTATTTAACGGGTGTTGCCCCTGGTTTAAGAATGAGTCGGTGTTCAACCAAAGTGGGGTCAAGACTCGGCATGTCCTCATAGGACCAGGCAAAAGAATCAATGTACTCCCTCAAAACCTTGACCAGCTCCTCTTCAACCCGAGGAGAGAGATTAGCAGAAATAATTATGGGCCTGGGGTCCTCTTCCGTTCCAAGATTGATTTCTTTAGTGGGTTAATCCACTGCCGTTGATGTTTCATCAAATCTCTTTAATCCCTGTGCGTATAGATCGGCAGTGTCATCCACATCGCTTTCCTCATCTTCGACTGGGTCCTTCTCATCTATGATTTCATATACACCTAACCCGTCATTGCTCCACACCCCTTCTACTTCCTCATCATCTTCTAAAACAATCGCGGTCTCTACAAACTCAGGGCATTTAAGAAGGGCATGACATCTCAGAGCTAAATCTTGGAGGAACCTATCTGGGACGGATTTGGAATGACGCATCACAGGGTGCGCCGTAGATGTGGATGGGCTGACAACACTAGAACTAGACTCTACCCCAACTGACTCTACCAACCTAGGAGACTCTGCAGAATGTACATCTGACCTAGGAGATAAGAAGTCTACTGGGAAAAGAGCAAGGGTCTCATCCCCCTGGGGAGATGGGAAGAACATAGCATAATCCTCCATTGAACCCTCCGTTTTAAAATTGGCATTTTTTTTGGAAGTCGGAGGAGATCACGCAGCAGGAAGAAGAAGACGGGGGAGGAGGGAGTTGCATGGAAAACAGGGAGGGGAAGATGCAATCGAAGAATGGGTCGGAAGATGAAAACCACATTTCGTGGCATTGGGCAGTGGGGGAAGGAGGAGTAAACAGAGTTGATAAGTCAATGGGTGGGCAGCGCCCACATGTGCAAGGAATAAATAGAAATTCAAATGGTCTTTCCGTAAAGTACGGGTCGACCATGATCGAAGGGGAACGGGGAACAAACCCCAATTGTTGAAACAAGGAGGCAAGACGGGATGGGGATAAGGAAAAGGTAGTGATGGAGCTCCCCACTTCCCGCGGCCTCCGGTGAACTAGCTGTTGACACCTAAAATATGGGATAACTGTCGAAGGGTAGACGGTCGAAAGGGTAGACGGTCTTGCCGATGGTGACAAGAACCGGGAGGGTAGCGACCGATCTTGCCGATGGTGACAAGGGTCGAAAGGGTAGGCACTCTGAAAGTATTGGCGTCTCGGCGGTGAAAATAGTCCCACCAGGAGCGACCTTCGGCCACAACGGTCGAGCCATGCTTTGACCTGCTGTCTAAAGGGAACAGGGCGACTGAAGGCGGAATATGCTGATCGTAGCCGAAATTCCGATCGAACCTGAAGGGATAGTAGGGTTCTAAATAAACTGCACCCCCCTTTCTGAATACTAAAACACTGGGGTGAATTGATAAAGCCCAGTCAATGAGTTCAGACTCCAAGACTGGTCGGGTCACGGTGTTGCCCGAAATGAAGTGTGTGAAAGTCTCCACTACCTCGAGCTTACACTCACGCTGACGGTTCACTAATGGAGAGGAATGTGCAGCAAGATTCCAAAAGTGGATAGTCCCCGCTGAATCCATCGGAACCTTTGCCAGTCGGCCACGGATGGAGAAGAGTTGCTGGGACACTGGACCCGGTTCAGCACTTGCAAACTCCAGCATTCTGGGATGCAATGTCATTGTCTGCAAAGTCCAGGGAGCTAGCTCCGAAAATAAGTTGCACACCCAGGCATTAAAAAAATGAAACGGCCCCACCGTTCGGAAAGAGCGGGGGATCCGATGCCTATGAATATCTCCAATGGATTTGTAAATCAGGCATAGTGCGGCTGGACATATTGCAAGCCGTATGCGCCAAGCCATCTGACAAGTCGGGTATATTGCCTCCGGTCGAATAACTATCTCATCCCCCTGCGAGAGGGCAAAAGTACACAGCCAGAAGGTAAGGTAGGAAGCACAATGGGTAAGGGGATCCACCCCCATTGGATTCGACCCCCCGCGGCTTATCCCCCGAAGAGAAGCAGGCAGCTCTGACTTGAACTTAGGTGGCCTGCTGGGTTTACCCGCAACAGGAGCTACGTGAGGGAACTCGCTGTACTTCAAAGGGCCCCCGAAGAAATACTGAATCCAATGTCCTACTCGGACTCTCAGTTTACTGCTCTTCTCCCGGGGCTGGTATCCCTTTGAGGATCCCCTATTCAGCATCAGGCAGAGGGAGCGGTATGCCTTCATCAAGTACATGTATGAATAGCCGAAGTAATATTCGCCTTCGCCATCTATTTCATCCTTGATGAAGTCATGAATGCAGACCTCCTCATAGGGCTCTCCGTTAATCAGAAGGCCCGATAACTGTGATAGGCTCCAAAGATCCAGAGAGGTCTCACCTTCTGCTGTATAGAAAGTGTTGAACTACGGGCAAAATACTTCGAACATGCCGCAGCACAGCCCCTTTGAAATGGGATACCTGAAGCGGGATGCATACACACTGTGGTACACCCCGGCCCTGACCAGTAGCGGTGCATACTCTTTCAGAACATATTCTGTGAATTCCACTGCCCCTACATGAAAGAGATGAGCATCTGTCACCTTTGTGTCTGCAAACCACCCAGCTGCCAATTGAAATTTGAACTGAACAACCAAGCAGTTCAGCACAAACGGTTCCTCTCTGTAGCCCCACTTGATGGGCGCCAAGAACAAACTGTAACCGGGTTTCTCCCTGTTAACCCGACCTATGGTGTTGTCCCACCTGGCTGGTGTGAACTCTGGGGCCCCTGTTAGCATCTTCAGCTCTGCCTCCAGCTCTGTTACCCCTAAGACGGCGTCCCACTTGCGCCGCTCCCCCGGAAGGTAGATGGTATTACCATGATACACAGAACCTTTCAAGCTATCCCGGTCTAGCAACATGGCCCGCTCCACCATCTGAGCCAGCATGACGTCCCTCTTCCCAGAGACGTTGAAGGTACAAATGAAGGGCGCGAGGTGACGATCCTTCGGGAAGTCCGGACGGTAGTCGTCATCGCGATTGAAGTCCAGTCCTCCCTCGACAGTCACAATGCGAGAGGCGGATACTGTATCTATTTCGGAGCCAGAGGATTCATCGACTATGGCGATCCTCCCAAGTCCCCGGTCCAGCTGTCCAACATTCCTCCAAGTCACAACGGGACCAGAAGCCCTGCCTTGAGGAGAAGAGTCAACATCAGCAGTGCCGGAGGCAACGCGGCTAGAAAAAGAAGCCATTTCCAGTGAGCTGCAGACACAAAACCAAGAAAAAAGAATAAGAAGGTGATATAAAGAAAAAAATTAGAAAAGAAATTTTCAGAAGAAAATTTTGACAGCATCTCCCCTTATCCGGAGCATGCCCAGAAGTCAAATGGGAGAACACCCACCGGGAGGGGGTGACTCTGAAATGAAAAGGGACGGAGTCCCGAACAAAAATTCCCCGAAGGGAAGGATTCCACGCCGGTTGCTCTGAGGCAACAGAAGGAGAAAGGGAGGAAGAGAGAGAAAGCTCAAGGAGAAATGAGCTTCTCTCTCCCCCTCTCGGCACCTATATCGGCCCAGCCAAAAGGCGCGCCGAGAGGGAGGTCGCGCCGACGACCGGACACACCAAAAGGCGCGCCGAGATGGCCATCTCGCCGAAAAGCAAAAGCGCCACCACCGCGCCGAGAAGATCACTGTGCCGGGAAGAGCGTCGCGCTGGGATTTCCATGCCGAGCCCACCTCCGCGCCGAGAGGATAGTGCCGGGAGCGTCCATGGAGCCGATTGCCTCACCAGGGGTGATATTATTACCAGACCAAGCCAAAAATGCTGTTGTTCATCCAAATTTGCTCATAAAGCATGGAAGTCACGCAAAGCAGAATGAAGACTCAGAGTCAAAAGAATAGCCAATGCACAGGAGCAGGCCTGAAGAGACCACGAAGCGCAGTGTGTGAACGTGATGTACACCCGCATGTCCCGTGTCACTCATGCTTCGCTCACGCCACCTATGGGTGGGGGGCATTTGTTGACACCTAAAATATGTCAGAAGAGATTATAGCAGATTCACAGTTCTGAAGATCAGTCAAGGGCACAGCTCACGTACCCTCCCTGGGAGATCTGAGAGTCTGAATAGAAGAAACCCACTACCCCTATCATGTTATTCGACTAAAGCCGTCTTTGGCTAGGTCGCTGTCCAGTACTGCAATCATTCAGATAGTCAGGCTGATAAAACTATACCAACATTCAGGCAACCATCTGCCTGCTGAAACAGATGTTCAGACATCTCTGATTCTCCGAAGACAGGATGCACAATGCCTCACACGTGTTTGTGAATGCAAGGTGCAAACAAGCCCCACGGAGTCTTAATATATATATGCCAAGAATCCCACTGTCGAAAGGAGTCCACCAAGTGGATCCTGGACCGAATGGGCCGAACGACAGGAAAATGGGCCAAGCCTAAATGTGAAATGGGACGCGCCGAGGGCTGCCACGCCGGGAATATGATGCTGGCGCGCCAGGAAGCTCAGGCCGAAAGGATGAGGGCCTGGCCTCTATAAGAGGGCTGCCCTTCGAAAAACAAATCAGAAGAGAAGAGAAGAAGAGAGAGGTGGGCAAAGAGGCGAAGAAAAACAAAGAAGAAAAGCAGAGCGGGAGAAGGAAGAAAGAAAAAAAGAAGAGTGAAAAGGGAGTGCCTAGCCACCGAAGAGAAGGAGGGAGCTCGAGAGCCCTTGAAAGAAGCTGAAGAAAGAAAAAAGGGAGAGAGGCAGAGGCTCGAAGAGGGATCCAGGTGGGAGTGCCGGGCAGCTGCAGCTCCTTCTCTTTCCCCTCCCTATCTGTCTGAATATTTCTCTCTGTACTTTTGATTTCTAGCTTCTTTGCTTCAATATCATCGAATGCCAATGTAACCCTACTTTTAGGGATTTAAGCCTAGATTTCTTTCTCTGTTGAGTCAGATTTCTTTCTCTTAAGTAGCATGCGTGTAAGTCATCTAGATGAAATAAAGAATGAGAGAATGGGTTGAACTCCGTCCTTTCATTACCTTCTTCTTTCTGTCTCTGCATCCGAGGTTCGCTATATGCTAAGGATACTGATAACTAGGCGTGTTTTATCGTTTGGTTTTCTAATTCTGCTGAAGCGTCTTTGCCACCATTATTTATCACCCCCCCCAGCCACATTTTGAGGGCCTGAGACAGTCTATCTCATGGCTTCTCGTATGTGAAATAAAGGGGGACGTGGTTCAGGGATATCCGTCCGTGGTTCTGCACCCAATGAGGCCCAGAGGAAAGGTGTTCCCCCAAAGTTTTCCCCCTTTGATCATCCAAAATAGTCGAGATCAAACCCCTCTCCTAACAACTCTCGAAACTCTGTTCGAAGACCTCCTTAAAATCCCTTCTGAAAGCCTCCCGGCGCCAGTATCTCCCGGCGTGAGTTTCGCGCCGAGAGCTCCCCACGCCGGTTGGACCTCCCCATCGTGCCGAGCCTACCTAGTTTCCGTGCCGAAACCACCCCTCTTCTCTGCATTGATACCCTTACGTCGTCTGGCCATCCTGATGCCTTCGTTACCACGGCGAGCCATACAGACCTCGTCCATTATATCCTACCCTCGTGGGTGTGCATTGCCCTTCCCTCTGGCCTCACGGGAGCTATATCAAAGGGGTTAATTCTCCCCCTACATTCTGTAACCCATTAAACCATGGGGTCCTGCCATTGCAGGCTTTCCGATGGATTGCATTGGGGACACTACAACACAGGGGATGAGGTCTTATATGATCCAGACCTTCGAATCACGGGCTACGCCCGGCTCTCATTTAGGCTTCTACTCCGGCACTTGTGAGTGGATAGCCCATAGTATTCTCTTGGCATGCTCCCAAAATAAGGGGAGATGCTGCCAAAATTTGCCCGAAGCTTTACTCCATAATATGGCACGATGTTTCATCGGAATCACGTATTTAACCCCCTGATATGGCGAGGGCCCGAGCTGTGTAATCTCATGGCATCTAGACATCATAAGGAATATATCCCGTAACTTGTAATCTCCTTGGAACCCCCCTCGTGAGTGGAGTCACCCTCACCCTCCATTCCTATCCGTTCATCACCCTGAAATTCCCACTGGGCGAGGAAAACCTCATAATACCTTTGGAAAGATCAACAAAATACTGCCTCTCGGCGCCACTACTCCCGGCGCCATCTCCTCCCGACGCCACGGCCTCCCAGCGCCAAACCCGTGCCGGGTGGAGGGGGCGCCGAATGCCCTTGCCTTGGCGCGCCGAGCTCCTTTCGGGCCGACTACCCCTCAAACCACTACCATGCCGATTACCCCCAATCCTCCCATCGCGTCGGGAGCATGCCGTGCCGTTTGGCCTTCGCGCCGACTCCATCATTGTGCCGTCTCACCTCGGTATTGGTTGTCATCTGAATATCTGATGTCTTCCCCACTTCACCAAACCCAAACATAGCCTAAATTCAATATTTTGTCACTATCAGCTGCCATGTCAACCCCCATTACCTCACGAGGGGACTAGGGTTCTTCACCCATGTCCATGGGAGATACATTAATGAGGAGGGTTTCACCCCTACATCACACCGAATACGACGTTTCTTATGTCACCCTGCTGACCCTCGGAGTTCTGCCACCGCATGTCCTCCAATGGTTCTTCGAGGGGAGTATTAATGAACGGCACAATGGTGCACACTGTCCCGTCATATTTGGATCCTTCTCGGACCCAGGGCTACGCCCGACTGTCTTTTGGTTCCCATTCCGGCTCTCCGTGGATGGATGTCCTATATTCCCATTTGGCATAGTCCAAAGGGAGGGGACATGCTGCCGAATTTGTGTTATAACATCGTTATCACACCCCGCATATCACGGTTCCTCGTGCATGTCTGCATCGACCCTCGGGTATATTAAATGGTGTTGACAGAAGGTCGGGTTATGCCCAACCAGAAGTCTCTGCTATGCGCGATGGTGGTCTTCGGGCTTATGTCCTCCACCACGTACCAGGGGTCCATAAATTCTGTGAACTATGCATCCTTTGTATGATAAATAAATGCATCCCGTACGCCTTCGTCATGGTCATCATGTAGCTCTTTTCTTTTTAATCTGGCTTCGACAGCCCGCTATCTCGGCAACTAATCAAAGGTGTTCCCTCCTCATGGGGGATGTAATTAAGGCCATAGCCTTTATGGTATGGCGGACTGCTGGTCCCGACCGAACCTCACATTCGCCCGACACGGGTCAGAATGAGCGCATCATAAAATTGTCACTCATGTGACTGGTGCGCCCGCATCGTCAATCAGTCAGTTAATTACCAGTTAGTTAATTGGTTGATCGACGCGTGAAATAATACATGTATGCATGTACATATACACATATATACCCGAAATAAAAACAACGAGATGGTCGGATGAAACCCCATCGCAAACAGTCTGGCACGCCCGGTGGGACCAGTGTCACCTTTCATCTCTTTGCCGAGATATTCAGGCTTCGAAGCCCTCTCAAAGGCTACTGATTATTTCCCTGTTTGTCTTTGCAGGCAGATCAATGACGATCAACGGGATAACTGGCGTCGACTTCGATCATTCGATCGTTGCTAAACACGCGTAAGGGTACCTGGCGGTACCCATGGAATTCGGCAGCTTCCCTGCCGCTGTGGGCTTCCCCAACTTTTTGGGGTTAGCCTTCGTTGATATCCTGGAGGTCGAAGCCCCAGTGCCTGCCAAGGAAGTCGCAGAGAAAATGGAGCCTCTGAAGGTTCCCTGCTGCGAAGACTTGTCTGAAAGTCCGGCCCCGGTCGCTAGCTGTTTGGTGCACCACGTCATACGTGGGACCCACCCCAATGTCGTCAACAAACACCCTGGAGGACGCCAGCGTCGCCAGGCCCGCAAGAATGCTGCTGTAATCACCGGAACCCTATCTCAGTCTGGGAAATCTATGCTAGTTGGAGGCATGCGCGTCTTCCTCGACGGACGCACGGCCCGGGTGACCCCAGATCGAGTCATCCCCAACATTCCTGTCCACAATACCTATCAAGCTCTCGCTGGAAGGAGGGCAGAAAGAGAAGAAACCGGCCCCTATGGCCAAGGAAGCTCGGCACTCAGGCCGAAGAAGTTCAAACAGGTGTGGGTTCCCAAGTGGACCCGACCTGCCCACCATCTAACACCCATCCGCCGCCGTCCTATGAACGACGAGGCGGAGGTGAGAAGAGAAAGGGGCTTGCCCCCGAGGAAAGAAGAAGAGGTGGTTGCGGATCCTCCGCGCCGCAGAAGTTTCCGAGCTGCTGCCCGCCAAGCCAACGTCCCAGTCACGGGACGAAGATTCCAACAGCCGGCCGACAGAGCTCGTCTAGCCTATATCCCTCCTGCTGGAGGTCGACAACTATCCCTCGTACTCTATCAAGAGCGGGGTCAGGAGGAGGTAACCTGTCTGATCAGGAACTACTTTCGAGGGCTGGGCAACGCCTCGCTGGGTCAACAGCGACTAATGCAGACAGTCGCCACTGAGGAAGATTACCGCCCATCAGCGGCGGATGAAGAGGACATGGAAGATAGAATGATGGTGTCGTCAGTCGACGATAATGGATACAATGACGGTTTCGAGATCGAAGCCGATGAAGCCTTCCCCGAGCGGGAAGAAAGAAGAAGAGTTTCTGTGTTCGAGAGACTGACCTTTCCACAACAAGCCAGACGGAGGGTCCATCGACAGAGAAGAAGGATGCAGGTCTTTACTTGAAACATGGCTGGTATATCCAGCCGATATGGGGAGCTTCCTGAAGACCCCCAAGAACTGGCTCAGTTGGCCGTACGGCCAGGGCAACTACCCGCAGAACAGAAGCAGCAAGAGAGCTTCTGATGATCATGAGAGGGAAACAACCCCAGGTCTATCCCCGTTGGGATGATAAGGCCCCCGTCTTGACCGCTAATGTGGTGACGACGGATGAAGAAGACGACATCCTCCTCGACATCCTGCCTGAGGGTACGTCCGGGGAAACGACAGAGGGTATCCCCACCACTATAGATCCACCAGCTCTGATGCTGCTGTAAAAATATCAACGGGAGATAGACTCTCTGAAGAAACAGCTGATGGAAAAGACTGAACATTCATCGGCTTCTAAACCACCCGAAGTCCAGGGTGAGTCATCCCGGGGAGCGGCTCGTCATGACGACCCTCCACCGCTCTATACATTGTCCCAGCCGTCAGAGCCAAGCATGGCGACGGCACAACAGCGGCCGCCACAGCCTTAGCCGCTGCTACCTCGATGCTTCCCCAGGTGCATCCGACACCCCCGCAACCTGCGAAAGCTCTAGATGATAAAGAAGGTCCTTCGCTGACGGACAAAATGAAGAAAGCTTATTCCTTCCCAAAATACAAGACCCGAGTCCTGTTCGACTGGGTAACAGAATACAGCATGGTCACTTTGCCTGAGCCAAGGAGGCCGGAGGACCTGAAAAGAAAAGACAGTCCAAGATTCTGCCCCTACCACTAGATGTTGGGACATCCAATCGAAGACTGTTATGTTTTCAAAGACGTCATCGAAGGAATGGTGAAGAAGAATGAAATAGAGCTGGAAGAGTACAAAGTAGACCCTCCTCAGCCACATGAAGCCCCTCTCAGGAGAGCAGCGGTCAACATGATTTCCCTCTACCAGGCATTACCTGAGGAGATCTCTGAAGCAAGCACACGGAGCACCTACGAAATCCATTTCCTGGAGCCCGTGAAAGAACAACAGGGGTGGCAGCAAATCCCTGTAAAGCACAAGAAGAAGAGGGCACCCCGCCCGAAAGAGGGGGCACATATCAGTGGCATTACACCCCTGCCTGCTCCGCCAGTGGTAGCACCCGTATGGGTCACTCCACCTACAGCTGTCAGAATACATACACCTAACAGGAGGAGACAAACTCCGCTGCCAATAATCAAGGAAACCAATCCTGGAGTCCTTCGACTACAGCACCTGATTGAAGGGCTAGATGAATATGTGCAGCCTGAATTGAAACCCTTGCTGGTACGGGACCACGTCCCATGGCAAGAACTAGAACAACTTTCACTCAAACAGGTGAAGGAAGCCGAAACAGCACCCCCTGAAGAGGGCAGCCTGTTCTGGGGGCAGGCACCCGCAGAAACCAAAAAGAAGAGAAAGCAAAAGAAGAAGAAAAGAAAGGCCGCTGGGGTCAATAAAACACAGGTTGTCTCCTGCAATACCCTGTCAGCACTCTTCACCCTATCCGGAGGAGAGGAAGAAGAAGAAATTTGCTTCACACCCCATGCTGGGGGAGGCAAAGTCGAGGCCGCAACTGCTGCGCATGCCACTAGGTCGGGCCGAAAATGGGGGCGTCAGCCACCACCCAACCACAACATCATGTTCAGAGGGGAGCAACCCTACAAGACACCTCCGCCGGAGGTTAAGGGAGTCCAAATCCCTCCTCCGTCGGGCCTATACAATAAAAGTGGGGGCAAGGCAGTCCCTTCATTCCTTGAATTTATGAAGATGTCAAAAGGGAAGCAGCCCTGCCAAGATGCTAACCCTACATCCGGGGCCATTCACCCGCAGCCAGCGCAATCTACTAAGGATGCGAATACAGATGGAGCTTGCCCTACGGCAACTAATAAAGAAGACCCGACAGCCGGTGCCAGTCAAGAGGGTGCCGAGTCCGAGGAAGATGAAGCAGGTCCGTCTGGACCCACAAATCAAAACCTCCCCAAGCCCAGATGGGCTAAAGAGATGAAGCTCTCCAATGTCCGGGCTGGGAGCCGAATAATGAAGTTGCTCAAGAAGCTCCCCGCTCGATTTACAATATGGGAAATTCTCTCTTTGAGTGAAGAAACTCGACAGGCGATCATCACTGCTCTACAGACGCCTGCTCATTTTGAAGCCTGCATAGCTGAGGCTATACCAGAAGCCAGTATGACCTTCTCTCCAGAAGACATGCTACTACCTACTACTAGCCACAACAGGCCGCTATATATGAAAGGGCACCTGAATGGAAGAGAACTGAACCGGATCCTGGTCGATCCGGGTGCAGCAGTCAACATCCTGCCATACAGAATATACGAGAGGTACCACCTTAATGTGCATCTCGAGAAAGTCGAGGATATGCGTATCACTGGCTTCAACCAAAATTGTGAAGTATCTATGGGAGTGGCAGAGTTCACACTGACCTTGGTAGATTTCACTACAACGGTGCAGTTTTATGTCATTGACTCTCGCACCTCCTACAAAGCGCTGCTCGGTCGCCCATGGCTGCATGAAAATATGGTGGTGCCCTCTACGCTCCACCAATGCATCAAATACAGCCTCCAGGGGAAGGAGGAGAGGATATTTGCTGATATCCACCCATTCGAGGTGTTTGAATGTCACTTGGCGGACGCCAACCTATATACGGGGCCTCTCCGGAAGGTTTCTGAAGCTGAGACCCCCGTAGGGGCGTCGAAGAATAGATCGGGTGACGGTTGGTATCCACCACCGCCGCGCGGATATGTCAAGCCGAAGGTGGTCTCCCACATCACAGCTTCTGGAGATGTCGGCAGGGTGACACCCCCAGCATTATACCCCAAAGCTAAGGAAGTGCAGGTCAATCGACAACACGACCGCATCAGAGTCCCGGCCGGCCTCACCAAGCCAGTCCCCGGCCTCAATGATCCCACTGTCGAACCTTTCAAAGCTTGGGAGGTGACACAGGAAGATGGGCCCAGCAGCTTGTTATATACAGCTGAGGAGCATCCCACTCGGGAAGATACAGATTGCAGCCTCCCTGAAGATCTAGGCAACCCGCGGGTTCCTGTCCAAGGTCTGGCATTTACAACCGATCGGATGGCTAAGATGTTTCAGAAGGAACACATCCCTTCCGATCAGCCTCAAAAGCGCAAGGAAGCTTTCCAGAAGATGTGGTATCCTGCAAATCTGGATAAGGAAATGAGACGTGTCTCTCAACATCCAGGGTTGGGCTTCACCCTGGGGGAATATTATTACAGTGGGCAGTACGAGGTGGATACTATCTCTACCTTATATCCTACTGAAGATGGCCCTCTGGGGGCAACCTTTGATGAGTATCCGGCGGAAGCCGAATATCTTGAACTGGCTCAGTCCGGAAATCAAGAAGTGGAAACCTCGGCCCCTTACCGATGCTGGGAGCCGGTTCACCCTGAAGAAGCAGCCCTTCAAGCCGAATTTGATACGGCTAGCAGCAGCGAAGCCGAAGACCGTCAAGAAGCAGGAGTCTCTCCCTCCATAGGGGTCCTACTAATGACAACTTCAACACCCTTTCTGCCAATCAGGGAAGCCTTGGTCAACTCCAATCAAGGGGAGCCAGCTACCAGGAAAGAAAAAGCCACTTCTGCAGAAGATACAACTATCCTAGAAGGCGAAACTTCCTCAACTTCTGCGGTAAAATCAGCATGCTGTCCGAGTCCGGCTGTAAACAGCTACCAGTCCGTCATTGCTGCAATCTCATCTGCAAACACCAAGGCTACTCTCTCATCCTTGGAAGCTACGACGGCAAGGGATTTGCTAATAGAACAATCCACTCAGCCGCTGGCACAAGAGATCAAGAAACCTCAGGAAGCTCTGGCGGTGTCTGACGAGGAAGTCGAAGTGCTCGACCCTCAAGATGGCATTCCAGACTTCGTTGACCTCCAGCCGGCACCTCCGGAGATAGAAGACGAGGCCAAGCCACAGTCGATGAACTGATAGAAGTCAACCTGGGAAATGAGAAGGACCCTAGGCCTACCTTCCTCAGTGCCCAACTATCCCCAGAAGAACGGGAGCTGTACATTCAACTACTGCTAGAATACCGGGATTGCTTCGCCTTGACTTACAAAGAGATGCCAGGTCTAAGCCCCGCTGTCTCACAACATGAGCTGGCAATCAACCCTGAAGCCGAGCCGGTGAAGCAACCACCGCGGCGCATGAGGCCAGAGCTCATCACCCAAATTTGTGCTGAAGTCGACAAGCTCATTGACGTGGGATTTGTTGAAGAAAACCAGTACACCACATGGATGGCAAATATCGTCCCCGTGAAAAAGAAGAATGGACAGATCCGGATATGTGTCGATTTCCGGGATCTAAATAAAGCATGCCCCAAAGATGACTTCCCGGTGCCGATAACCGAGGTCATGATTGATGCTACAACCGGCCATGAGGCCCTATCATTCATGGACGGGTCTTCCGGCTACAATCGGATTTGGATTGCAGAGCATGACCGAGTCCATACTGCTTTCCGAACTCCTAAAGGCATTTATCATTACAAGAGAATGCCATTCGAACTAAAGAATGCTGGCGCAACCTATCAGCGCGCAATGACCAAAATCTTTGATGAACTGCTCTACCACAAGGTCGAGTGCTACATAGATGACCTGGTGGTCAAAACTAGAAGAAAAGAAGAACATCTGCAAGACCTCAGGATTATTTTTCAGACGCTGAGGCAGCATGAGCTAAAAATGAACCCTATGAAATGCGCGTTCGGAGTGTCGAGCGGAAAATTCTTGGGCTTCATCGTCCGATATCGGGGAATCGAGATAGACCCCGCAAAGATCAAGGTGATTCAGGGGTTACCTCCGCCAAGGAACATCTCCGAGCTGAGATCACTATAGGGCCGTTTGGCTTATATCCGGCATTTCATTTCCAATTTGTCAGGGCGATGCCAGCCTTTTCACAAGTTGATGATGAAAGATGTCCCCTTTTATTGGGATGAAGATTGCCAGGCAGCCTTCGACAAGCTAAAAGACTACTTGAAAACTCCTCCAGTGTTGGGCGCACTGGTGAAAGGATGACCATTGATACTGTATATAGCAGCTACACATAATTCTTTGGGGGCAATGCTGGCCCAGAATAATGAAGAAGGGAAAGAACAAGCCCTCTATTACCTCAGTCGGAGACTGGTCAGAACTGAGGAGAAATATACTCATATTGAGAAGATCTGTCTGGCGCTAGTCTTCGTAGTTAAGAAGCTCCAGCAATATATGTTGTCGCACGAAATCAGCTTGGTGTCCAAAGAGGATCCCCTGAAGTACATCATGTCTCAACCGACGCTCAAAGGCCGCCTGGGAAAATGGGCGGTAATCCTTATGGAGTTTGATATCTCCTACGTGCCGCGCAAGGCCGTCAAGGGCCAAGCTATTGCAGACTTCTTCGCTGAGCACCCAGTGCCCGGGGATAGCCCGTTAGAGCCGGAGCTTCCTGAAGATGAAACCCTAGAAGCCGTTCAAGTACAACCCGCCTTATGGCAGCTACACTTTGATGGCGCTTCCAGAATTGACGCCTCTGCCACTGGATCAGCCAGAGTCAGGGCAGGAGCAGGCATAGTCCTGAAATCCCCAGAAGGAGAAGTGGTGCATACATCCTGTTCCATAAACAAGCAATGCACAAACAATGAAGCGGAATATGAAGCCCTGATAATCAGGTTGCAAATTGCTCTGTCCATGGGAATTCAGATGCTGGAAGCATTCAGAGACTCCATGCTAGTTATAAAACAGCTAGAAGGAGTGTTCGATGTACGAAAGCAAGAGCTCCTCTCCTATCACCAGTTGGCAACTCGCCTGATGTCAAAATTTTACTTCATCAGCATTAAGCACATCAATCGAGGCCAAAATGCTCAGGCAGACGCCCTCGCTAAGCTGGCCAGTTCATTGGCAGTCCTGTCAGACACAAGCCTGAATATAACAGTGATCAACCGCCGACAGGTCCCCAGCGTGACGGAGGTCCTGACCGACGAAAAAGAGATGGAAGTAGCAGTCATCGAAGGGGTTCAGCAGCCCGATTGGCGAGAGCATCTCCTGCGCTGGTTTCAACACCAACAACTTCCAAAAGAAAAGGGACAGAGAATGAAGCTCCTGAGGATCAAGGATTCTTACGAGATGAGAAGCGGGACCTTGTTCCGAATTATGGCAGATGCCCGAAGGAAAGTCCTACTCCGTTGCTTGTCTTCATCAGAAGCAGGACATGTGATGTAGGAGGTCCATGCAGGATCAGCTGGAGCACATCAGGCTGGCCCGAAAATGAAAATTGAGATAAAGAAGCTGGGTTACTATTGGCCCACTATATTTGATGATTGCTGCAAATTTGCCAAAGCTTGTCAGAAATGTCAAGAACACGCTAATGTGGCAAGGAGACCTCCAGTGCCACTGCATCCCACCCTACCAAGCTGGCCGTTTGCTCAGTGGGGCACGGACGTGGTAGGGCCGCTGCCAGCATCTTCATCAGGGTGCAGATACATCTTAGCAGCTACAGACTACTTCTCCAGATGGGCGGAAGCAGTAGCACGAAGAGATGTGACGGGAGAGCTAGTTGCAAGATTCTTTCGGCAGAATGTAATATTTCAGTTCGGGATCCCCAGCCGAATCATCTCTGATAATGGTAGCCATTTTAGAAATCAGAAGATTTATCAGCTGGCCGACAAATACAAAATCGACTGGAGGACATCCTCCCCCTACAACCCTCAAGCTAACGGACTTGCAGAAGCCTTTAACAAGACTCTGTGCACATTGCTAGCAAAGACTATCAAGTCTAATAAAAAAAGATTGGGAAGAAAGGATGTACGAAGCACTTTGGGCCTATCGTACTATCTGCAAGACCCCAATCGGCTGTTCACCGTTCTCCCTCGTCTACGGGTCAGAAGCTGTGGTGCCGATTGAACTTGAAGTTCCTTCATTACGAGTTGCCATCCAACTCAGACTAATCGGTGGTGAGCAGACCAATGCAGAAAGAAGATTGGAAGAGCTCATTAAGCTCGAAGGAAAATGCCTCCGGGCGCAGCAAAACATCCAGCTCTACCAAGCTCGCATGGCCCGTGCTTTTGATAAGCTAGTAAAGGGTCGAGAATTCAAGAAAGGAGACCTGGTAATGGTCAAAAGAAAAGAAGTGATGGTCTCCAACCCCAAAGGGAAGCTGTTCGAAAATTGGGTCGGGCCGTATATCGTCCGCCGAGTATATGAAGGGGGTGCCTACGTCCTTGTAGACAACAAAGGAGTCATTCAGTTCTCTCCCCTCAACGAAAAACACATTAAGCTGTATCATGCAGCGCAGCCGACATGTCCCGAGTGATCGATCGAAGCTACTCCTCTCCTTGGTTTAGTGGCACTCCGCCCTAACCCAGCTACCCTTCCTTGGTTGGTGGCGTTTTGTCCTAATCAAGCTACCCTTTCCCTTGGTTAGTGGCATTTCGTCCTAGTCAAGCTACCTCTCCTTGGTTTAGTGGCACTCCGCCCTAACCAAGCTACCTTCTCCTTTATTTAGTGGCACTCCACCCTCATCGAGCTACTTTCTCCTTGGTTTAGTGGCACTCCGCCCTAACCGAGCTACATTTTTCTTGGTTTAGTGGCACTCCGCCCTAACCAAGCTACCCTCTCCTTGGTTAATGGCATTCTGCCCTAACCGAGCTACCCTTTCCTTGGTTAATGGCATTCCTCCCTAACCGAGCTACCCTTTCCTTGGTTAATGGCATTCCGCCCTAACCGAGCTACCCTTTCCTTGGTTAATGGCATTCCGCCCTAACCAAGCTACCTTCCCTTGGTCCGGTGGCATTCCGCCCTGATCGAGCTACCTTGCCTTGGTTAATGGCATTCCGCCCTGACCAAGCTACCTTTCCCTTGGTTTAGTGGCACACCGCCCGAATCAAGCTACCCTCTCCTTGTTTAGTGGCACTCCGCCCTAACCGAGCTACCCTTGCCTTGGTTAATGGCATTCTGCCCTAACCGAGCTACCCTTACCTTGGTTAATAGCATTCCACCCTAACCGAGCTACCCTTTCCTTGGTTAATGGCATTCCACCCTAACCGACCTACCGTTTCCTTGGTTAATGGCATTCCGCCCTAACCAAGCTACCTTCCCTTGGTCCGGTGGCATTCCGCCCTGAGCGAGCTACCGTGCCTTGGTTAATGGCATTCCGCCCTAACCAAGCTACCTTTCCCTTGGTTTAGTGGCACTCCGCCCTAACCGAGCTACCTTCTCCTTGGTTTAGTGGCACCCCGCCCTAACCGAGCTACCTTCTCCTTGGTTTAGTGGCACTCCGCCCTAACTGAGCTACATTTTTCTTAGTTTAGTGGCACTCCGCCCTAACCGAGCTACCTTTCCCTTAGTTTAGTAGCACTCCGCCCTAACCGAGCTACCTTCTCCTTGGTGTAGTGGCACTCCACCCTAACCGAGCTACATTTCCCTTGGTTTAGTGGCACTCCGCCCTGATCGAGCTACCTTGCCTTGGTTAATGGCATTCCACCCTGACCGAGCAACATTTCCCTTGGTTTAGTGGCACTCCGCCCTAACCGAGCTACCTTTTTCTTAGTTTAGTGGCACTCCGCCCTAACCGAGCTACCTTTTTCTTGGTTTAGTGGCACTCCGCCCTAATCGAGCTACATTTTCCTTAGTTTAGTGGCACTCCGCCCTAACCGAGCTACTTTTTTCTTGGTTAATGGCACCTTGCCTTAGCCGAGCTACCCTTCCTCGGTTAGTAGCATTCTGCCCTGACCAAGCTCCCGAAAGAATACAGCACGCTGTTGCCGTTACAGGCCTTACGCCCAAATCGGCGAGAGATCACTCCTTTGCATTAGCATTCAGGCCTTGCTAATGAATGAACTATTCTGCTCGGCGCAAGGTCTGGTGCTCCGGCCGACAGCCATCTACTATCAACCAGGGGTCGAACGTCGCACTTCGACCTGCCACCCTATACATACAAATAAAAAAAAAGAAGAAAGAAGAAGAAAAGAAAATGGGGTTAAAAATAGAGATACCCCGCCAGACTTGCTCCTATATTAGGACAAGCGTAGAAATGGCTATAACCCAGCTGTGGCGAAAACCCGAAAGGGCGTCGCAGGCAAAATTGGGTACCCCGCCGCGTGAAAACCCGAAAGGGCGCGTGGGCAAAAGCAAGAGGGGGCTGGCTTCGGCGAAAACCCGAAAGGGCGCTTGAGTCAGTAAAGTGGCAATTTCCAAATGCCTCTCCTATTCTCCACCCAATAAAACTCCGAAAGGGACAATCATCAAAGTCCCGCTGGAAATCCTTTAACACACCCTTTTCGACCCTCGTCATCATCGGCGAGATCGATCGATCTCTACCCTCAACTTGGACCTTACGTCCCTGTTGACAATCTCATCCTTGTTGCGGTAGTAACCCATGCTGATGAATAACCCATGTTCGACCCTCGTCATCATCGGCAAGATCGGTCGATCTCTACCCTCAACTTGGACCCCACGTCTCTGTTGACAACCCCATCCTTGTTTCGGCAGTAACATATGCCGACGAACAAACCCTTTTCGACCCTCGTCATCCTCGACGAGATCGGTCGATCTCTACCCTCAACTTGGGCCTTACGTCCCTGTTGACAATCCCGTCCTTGTTCCGGCAGTAACCCATGCCGATGAATAAACCCACATTGCGATCCTCGCCATCGTTAGTGAGACCGGTCGATCTTTACCCCTAACTCGGATCCTACATCCTTGTTAATAGGCCATACCCCTTTACTTCGACATCTAGCCAGTGTCGACGAACCGAAATGGGATTCGATCCTTGTCATCGTTGACAAGGTCAGTCAATATTTTCGCGGTCCAGTTCTTCTGCATCCCGAATTCAAAAAAAAGAGAAAGGAAAGAAAAATGGGGTTAAAAATAGAGATACCCTGCCAGACTTGCTCCTATAATCAGGACAAGTGCAAAAATGGTTATAACCCAGCTGTGGCGAAAATCCGAAAGGGCGTCGCAGGCAAAATCGGGTACCCCGCCGCGTGAAAACCCGAAAGGGCGCGCGGGCAAAAGCAAGAGGGGGCTGGCTTCAGCAAAAACCCGAAAGGGCGCTTGGGTCAGTAATATGAATAAAAAAAATGATCATGAATGATGAATAGTGATGAACCATCTTCGTCCAGAAGGCCATTTACGAGGTCGGGGCGAGGGTCTTCATCCGATATCCCACTTATACACGTCCAGTGTCTACCCTTTCGACCCTTGTCACCATCGGCAAGATCGGTCGCTACCCTCCCGGTTCTTGTCACCATCGGCAAGACCGTCTACCCTTTCGACCCTTGTCACCATTGGCAAGATCGGTCGCTACCCTCCCGGTTCTTGTCACCATCGGCAAGACCGTCTACCCTTTCGACCCTTATCACCATCGGCAAGATCGGTCGCTACCCTCCCGATTCTTGTCATCATCGGCAAGACCGTCTACTCTTTTCGACCCTTGTCACCATCGGCACGATCGGTCGCTACCCTTCCAGTTTTTGTCATCATCGGCAAGACCGTCTACCCTTTTCGACCCTTGTCACCATCGGCAAGATCGGTCGCTACCCTTCCAGTCTCTGTCATCATCGGCAAGACCGTCTGCCCCTTTTCGACCCTTGTCACCATCGGCAAGATCGGTCGCTACCCTTTCGATTCTTGTCACCATCGGCAAGACCGTCTACCCTTTCGACCCTTGTCACCATCGGCAAGATCGGTTGCTACCCTCCCGATTCTTGTCACCATCGGCAAGACCGTCTACCCTTTCGACCCTTGTCACCATCGGCAAGATCGGTCGCTACCCCTTCCATTTTTTGTCATCATCGGCAAGACCGTCTACCCTTTCGACACTTGTCACCATCGACAAGATCGGTCGCTACCCCTTCCGGTTTTTGTCATCATCGGCAAGACCGTCTACCCTTTCGACCCTTGTCACCATAGGCAAGATCGGTCGCTACCCTCTTGGTTCTTGTCACCATCGACAAGACCGTCTACCCCTTTCGACCCTTGTCACCATCGGCAAGATCAGTTGCTACCCTTCCGGTCCTTGTCACCATCGGTAAGACCGTCTACCCTTTCGACCCGTGTCACCATCGACAAGGTCGGTCAACATCTCCCGCAATCAGGGTCAATAGTGGAATTGCCATGAGCAGCTAGCAGTCACGGTTTCAACGCCTCTTGTCAGTAGGACCTACGTCTGCGCCAACCTGGCGACCTCTGGAACCCCGTCCAGTGGTGGAGCGAGGCCCCCATCCTTTCCTCGAGAGGGTGGACGCTCTCCTGCGACACGGACATGGAGGTACTTCCAAGCAGGTCGCCAGAATTGCCACAAGACATAACAGAATGTGAGTGTGGATGTGAACACCAAAAAATATAGTGAAGGAAACTTCTATCTTCATTACAAAAAGGGGAAGTGAATACAAAAGGAGCCCTTCTGAGGGGACATATTATAAAGGCGGATCAGCTAAGACCGCCTGAAGATATCAACAAAGTCAATAAGCCCAACATGAGGAGCCGCCCCCAGTTCATGGAGCTGCGCTTCCACTTCCTGAATCCGAGTCACCTCAGTCTCCAGAGACGTGACTCGGCCCTCCAGCAAAGAAGTTCTTTCGATGCCTTGGACTTCCGCAGCCTCTAGCCACGGTATCTCGGCTTCTATAGTAGACAATTCAGCGCGGAGTTCTTCCCGTCGGCTACGTAGAATGTGCGCCTGGGTTACGGAAGCTTCAACCTGAGCCCTGCTCTCCTGAAGATCAGAGATCAGAGACGTCAGCTCCGCCTGACAGTCAACTCTCTGCAGTTTAAGGGCCGCCAGCCGGTCGCCCATCATCTTCTCGAGAAAGTCCCGGCGATTCACAAACTTCAACAAGAAAAGCACCCGCTGGGTCCAGATATCTAGAGGGCAGCCCAGTGCCTGCAGCCCGATCGTCAATCGCGCAGCCACTTCCTTCAACTGGGAGTAATACAGCTCTGGCTGAGATTCCACAACCTGACGCAGCATCTCTAGATGCTGCCAGACAAATTCCTCCGATGAGGTAATGCCCAGGGAAGCCGTCGGAGACACCTCGAAGGTCACTTCCCTATCTATGGAGGCCCATAAGCCGGTGTCCGGCTCGGAAGAGGAAGATGGAACGGCCATCAAAGCCGAAGAAGCAGATACCACGGTAGCATGTTCCTGCTCCGTCAGACTCCTGTTAGGGCTTCCTTCAACGGAGCCTAGGAGGGACGGAGGTTCTAACTCTGGCTCCGGCACAAATGGAGTTGCAGAATCAGGCGCGATCGTCATTATGGCCGCCGGTACAAAAGTAGACCCCCCTTGCGGGTCAGCCTCAGCCCTCAACTCTATCGTCGACGCCAGGGCGAGACTCTCCCCCGACTGGCTCGGCTCCGAGGGTAATCCCCCAGCAGCCGCATGTATCCTCACCGGCACGGGGCGGAGTAGGGTGATTGTCCCTGAAGGAGATGCGGTGGCCAGCGGTAGCAGATCCGAGGCCTCTGATGAAACCACAGTAGTACCAGAAGTCGATGCCGGGGAATGAATAGTAGCTTCGGGTTCCTGGAATGAAAATTCATGTAAACACCAAGGTGGCAAAAAAAGAGAGGGGGATATGCGGCTCTGTAAAGGGGCGAACAGAATTTACTATGATGACGGCATCCATCTCTTCAAGCCTCTGAATAGAAGATTCCAACCCTGCAGACGAAGCAGCAAAAGGAGGGGTTATCTCCACCTCCACGTCCAATCCAGCAAATTCCTCCTGCAACACTCCCTCGGATGACGCCCTCGGTAGCCTCGCAGGACTGAAAATCAAAGCATCGCTTGACAGTGTGAAGGTAGCCGTTGCCCCTTTGCTGTCTGCTGCAGACACTTGTTCATCACCTTCTGAAGAATGATGGTCAGTCTCTTCGTCAGAAGGGGTGGCAGAGCTACTCGAAGAAATATCTATGCTGATCTCGGGTTGGCCCGCCTCCTCCGTCGCCTGACGGGATGCTGAGCGAGTGAGCACGCGCCGCAATGGGATATCACCCTTCTTCAGCACAATCTTATGTCCCGCAAGCTGTGAAGGAGCTTCCACAACAGGCGCCTTAACCGCCGTGCTGACCACTCCTGCCATCACAACAAAACAAGTGCATAAGGCAGGATGGAAAGCTCAATAAAAAGGGGAACCTAATGAACCACAATTGTTCAGCTCACCCTCAGCCTCGCTGGCAGGCGTAGGAGAAGGAAGTCTGACATCCTCCTCAATAGTGGGGAGACTCTCCCTTGCAGCTCCAGCTGTCTCAGTCACCCCTACCGGGGCTATGATGGAAGGCCCTATCTCTCCGGCCTCTAGGGCGGCTTCCTCAGCACATGTGGTGTCAGCCGCTCCTCGAGCTGAGGTCACGCAAAGAAGACATCAAAAGAATGGAAACGTCATGAAAAGAGCACTCCTTTATACTATAGAGGGAAAAATGAAGTCACCTTCAGCTGCTTGCTGAGTGGCTTCTTTCCGAGCGACAAACTGTTCAAATGATGGCACCTCGGGCAGGGGAGTCCCAGCCGCGTCAGTCGAAGGCCGCTTGGAAGAAGTTTTCTGAGCTTTCCTCGCTCGGCCTATTGCAACTTTCATTGCAGAAGCCGCTCTCTTTTTGCCAGGCGGCAGTGGAGTAGTAGTCGGCGCTGGTGCAGGGACCTCAAAATATTCCAACTTCTGTGCCTGGGAGATGATTTTTCTATAAAGCCCCTGCTGCTTGATATCCGGACGGTCTGTCAAGTGAAGCACACGCCGTTATGAAGGAGCGAAGCAACAAACTAATCTACATGTCAACGAAGGAGCACTTACCTGCCCGGCCGTTGTAAAAAGATGAGAGTGGCCAATACTGATAAGCCACCTCCTTGCTTCGGGATGCAGCCTCCCGAACGAGCCAGCAGACGTCGCAAATCTTCTTACACTTGTCGACCAGGTCGGCCAGGTCCGCATGTCCGTGGGAAGCTATACAATGATATAAGCCGAGGTGGTCAAAGCCCCAGACATCGGCATAATGAAAAGATACGAATAGAGGCTTGTCCAGAACACTAGCTGCGGGACTCTCAAGGGTCAGTCCGTGGATACTCATCAGGACGAACAGCCAAGATGTATGCTGATAGTATGTGAGGGTTCTGTCCTCTCTATTAACAAATGCCCGACACGGGCAAAAGCGATCCACCTCGCACTTCCATGAAACTGCTTTGGAGAGCGGCTCCTCGATAGGGAACGGGTACTGCTGAAGCTCCAGGCGGGAACCACCAATCTGGCACACGTGTTCTAAATTCTACGTGAAAGCATCTTCACTTATGTCAGCAAGCACGGGTATCAGTGGTTCAGCCACTCCCTCCTTGATGGCTTTTCTGCTCGCTATGTATGTCTCTACCTCCTTCGGGTGGTGGGAAAATAACCTCTTCAGATGGGCTTCGTCAATGTCAAAAATGGGCCCAGGCTGCTGACTCAGAAAGGTGCGCTCAGCCACATCCCAGCATGTCATCCGGGCATTGCGGTAGAAGCTCGTGCGAGCATTCCACCATTTTACATACTCTGGAGTGACCCGGGGGACTCGGTTCGGCATCGGCACTCTGAAAGTATTGGCGTCCCGGCGGTGAAAATAGTCCCACCAGGAGCGACCTTCGGCCACAACGGTCGAGCCATGCTTTGACCTGCTGTCTAAAGGGAACATGGCGACCGAAGGCGGAATATGCTGATCGTAGCCGAAATTCCGACCGAACCTGAAGGGATAGTAGGGTTCTAAATAAACTGCGCCCCCCTTTCTGAATACTAAAACACTGCGGTGAATTGATAAAGCCCAGTTAATGAGTTCAGGCTCCAAGACTGGTCGGGTCACGGTGTTGCCCGAAATGAAGTGTGTGAAAGTCTCCACTGCCTCGAGCTTACACTCACGCTGACGGTTCACTAATGGAGAGGAATGTGCAGCCATATTCCAAAAGTGGATAGTCCCCGCTGAATCCATCGGAACCCTTGCCAGTCGGCCACGGATGGAGAAGAGTTGCTGGGACACTGGACCCGGTTCAGCACTTGCAAACTCCAGCATTCTGGGATACAATGTCATTGTCTGCAAAGTCCGGGGAGCTAGCTCCAGAAATAAGTTGCACACCCAGGCATTAAAAAAATGAAACGGCCCCACCGTTCGAAAGAGCGGGGGATCCGATGCCTATGAATATCTCCAATGGATTTGTAAATCAGGCATAGTGCGGATGGACATATTGCAAGCCGTATGCCCCAAGCCATCTGACAAGCCGGGTATATTGCCTCCGGCCGAATAACTGTCTCATCCCCCTGCGGGAGGGCAAAATTACATAGCCAGAAGGTAAGGTAGGCAGCACAATGGGTAAGGGGATCCACCCCCATCGGATTCGGCCCCCCACGGCTTATCCCCCGAAGAGAAGCAGGCAGCTCTGACTTGAACTTAGGTGGCCTGCTGGTTTACCCGCAACAGGAGCTACGTGAGGGAACTCGCTGTACTTCAAAAGGCCCCCGAAGAAATACTGAATCCGATGTCCTGCTCGGACTCTCAGTTTACTGCTCTTCTCCCGAGGTTGGTATCCCTTTGAGGATCCCCTATTCAACATCAGGCAGAGGGAGCGGTATGCCTTCATCAAGTACCGGTATGAATAGCTGAAGTAATATTCCCCTTCGCCGTCTGTTTCATCCTTGATGAAGTCATGAATGCAGACCTCCTCATAGGGCTTTCCGTTAATCGGCAGGCCCGATAACTGTGATAGGCTCCAAAGATCCAGAGAGGTCTCACCTTCTGCTGTATAGAAAGTGTTGAACTGCGGGCAAAATACTTCGAACATGCCGCAGCACAGCCCCTTTGAAATGGGATACCTGAAGCGGGATGCATACACACTGTGGTACACCCCTGCTCTAACCAGCAGCGGTGCATACTCTTTCAGAACATATTCTGTGAATTCCAGTGCCCATACACGAAAGAGATGAGCATCTGTCACCTTCGTGTCTGCAAACCACCCAGCTGCCAATTGAAATTTGAACTGAACAGCCAAGCAGTTCAGCACAAACGGTTCCTCTCTGTAGCCCCACTTGATGGGCGCCAAGAATAAACCGTAACCGGGTTTCTCCCTGTTAACCCGACCTATGGTGTTGTCCCACCTGGCTGGTGTGAACTCTGGGGCCCGTGTTAGCATCTTCAGCTCTGCCTCCAGCTCTGTTACCCCTAAGATGGCGTCCCACTTGCGCCGCTCCCCCGGAAGGTAGATGGTATCGCCACGATACACAGAACCTTTCAAGCTATCCCGGTCTAGCAACATGGCCCGCTCCACCATCCGAGCCAGCATGACGTCCCTCTTCCCAGAGACGTTGAAGGTACAAATGAACGGCGCGAGGTGACGATCCTTCGGAAAGTCCGGACGGTAGTCGTCATCGCGATTGAAGTCCAGTCCTCCCTTGACAGTCACAATGCGAGAGGCGGATACTGTATCTGTTTCGGAGCCAGAGGATTCATCGACTATGGCGATCCTCCCAAGTCCGCGGTCCAGCTGTCCAACATTCCTCCAAGTCACAACGGGACCAGAAGCCCTTCCTTGAGGAGAAGAGTCAACATCAGCAGTGTCGGAGGCAACGCGGCTAGAAGAAGAAGCCATTTCCAGCGAGCTGCAGACACAAAACCCGGTCTTGAGGCGCATTGGTGCAAATGCCTACGAGTTAGATCTCCCTGAGGAGTATGGAATAAGTCTCACATTCAATGTCACCGACCTAGTGCCATATAAGGGACCCACGGTGGTACCTAGTGAGGAGATTGAGCCTACTTCTTCCATTGAGACAGCACCCACCCGTGAGGAGAGACCACCAGCCAAGAGAGCCCAGCGTGAACGAATTGAACAAATATTGGATGAACAAGTCACTACCACTTGGAGCAAGGCATATGAGCGCTATCTCGTCAGGTGGAAGGATCGGCCCCCTTCGGAGGATTCTTGGGTGAGTCGGGAGGATCTCCAGCGGTTGGATCCGGACCTCCTCGAGCAGTACCACAGTCGGATGGACCCCTACTCGACGGAGTCGAGCTCTTCACAGCCCAGGGGATTTGATGGAGGCATCATCCACAACTCCCTTTGGCTAGGGTCTTCTTCACACTCCGGCATCGTTTGAGTTCGGGCCTCTCTCTATAAAGGCCCAATTATCCCTTTTGTGCTATCTATTTGAGTCATTTTGATGTAATTTTCATTTTATTTGAGTCATGTCCCTAGGTCTTGCATTTTTTTCCCTAAGTTTGAGTGTCATTAGATCGTGTAATGTGCTATTGGGCCCAATTCTTCGGGCTTGGCCCAAGACACCCCCCTACCCCTTCGGTTATTTGTCCTTGAGTCTTTTGTAAGGGACTTATTGTAAATGTGGGTTTCCTATATATAGGGCCCCATTTTCCTTCATTTGAAAGTAATGAATCATTGAATGAAAATTGCCATTTTGAGTCCAATTTGGAGAGATTCCATTAGTTAGGGTGAGAAGCCCTTGGGAGTGATTCCCTCTACCTCTCTCTCTATTTCTCTCTCTTTCGCTCTTTCTACCCCAAGGGAGGTTCGCCCCCCTCTCTCTCTCTTCCTCCTCCCAACCACCTCCAACCCCCAACCACCTCCATTAAGACCACTCCACTTCCCATAGCCTCCATTACTCCCCCCCTAGTTCCAAGATAGAATCTTCCCCATTCCAACACCACCTTCCACATTCCAATATAATCTTCCCCATTCCCACAAAATCACCCCCTTCCCCACACAATCCCTCAACTTCCAAGGCCATTTCAAATTTGAAATCCACCTTCCCTCCAAGGTCTTGGCCGCCCCTCTCCCATCTCCATTAGGATAGTTCGCCCCTCTCCCCTCCATTCTCCACCACCCCTTGCACACCCCACCCCTCTCCCTCTAGCTGAACCAGCCCTCTTCCTTGCGCCATTCCCCCCTTTCTCCTGCCTCTCCACCACCATTTGACACCCTCCATACCTCCCATACCTCCCCTCCACCATTCTTCATCCACCCCTTCACCATATACTACCACCTCTTCTTCTTCTTAGGTCACTTGAAGGCTATGGCAAAGAAGCTGCTGGCGGTCCAGGAGTTGCAGGTGAACCAGTAACTTGCAGCGGCCACCACGACTTCCTCCGGACGAGTTTGAAGACCCAAGAGCCATCGTCGGAAGCGTCTACTAGTCTCTTTCACGACAGAAGTGGTTTCATCTTCTTCTGATCTCCGAGCCGTCCAGGGGGTCCAATCTCCCACAACTTTGCAGTTCTACCTCGGCTGAGGACCTGAACCGGATTAGAAGCTCTGCCACGACGAACCTCGGAGGAATCATCCCACAAGCTCTTCTGTAAAGTTCTTCTTCTCCCTATCTACGTTCAGAATCAAGAAGCGGAATTCCGTTCGGCAGCCTGTGGCAGGAGTTATCATTTTTCTCCCTCAACTCCGTCATCCTGCTACCCACAGTCTGCATCGACCAGTCACCATTGTTCTGAATCCCCTAGTCTTCTCTGACATCGGTTGGCTTCCCCATCAGTTTTTCTGCAAAGACGACTCATCCACAATTCCAACGACTCTGACGGCGCTTGATTACAAGGTCGGGAGCTGCCGGGGCATTCTCTGCAATCTGCTATTAGAAGTCTGCAACTGCAGGTCCGAGAATCTGATGCTTTGTTCAAACCTCCATCCCGATCAGCAGCGGCTCCAAAAGAAATTAAAGAAATTCTTAGGCATTCCCTTCCCATCTACGAAGATTTCCCCACCAGTCTCGTCATCAGAAAAATTCCTGAGCGAGTTTTATAGCAGCAACACCAACTACCTATCCCTGTTCGGAGAGAGCAGGCAGAACCGGTGACTTCATCGTTCAATACTTTTAATCCTAGTTTCCCCTCCGCGCTTGGCCGACTGAAGGCCCCTCCCTGTGTGGAGGTAATTTTGGTTGTAATATCCCTTAACCTCCACCCCAAGATCCCCCTCCTGCGAGAGGTGTAGTGTTGTAACTTGTTTGGGCAGGTCAAGCTACCCCGACGAGGCGTGTGGGGATCCACTCGCCTCCCCGCTCGCCCTCGTCTCCGACCGGGACCGGTTTCTTCAAACCGGTCGAGTAAGTGCTCAAAGCTTCACTCCATTTAGTGCTTGTCTTTCAATATTAGTTCTTAATTCCGCTGGTTATGCGAGTGAGAGTCCGATCCTCAAGCCCCGTTGTCTTGAGTGATCACCGTGGGAGAAGTGCAACCGGTGCCTTTGGCACTTTGTCGGCCCCCTTGAATTGGGCATCCACACCCATTGGGAATCCCATCTTGGCCTTGCTGGCCCTCTACCAGCAAGGGCCCAACCCCTCAACCTCACCTTGGCATTGCCAAGTTACCCCGGGCTTGGGTGAGCGACGAGAAAGCGGCGGCCCAAATTGGCCCGTTTGATTGCGAATGTGCTTTTTTGCCTAAGTCTAAGGGTGTGTCACATCAGTGTGGGAATCCACGGCTCACGGGGACTTACGGTGGTCCTTGGCAAGGTCCTCTAGTCGGCTCCAAGGAGTATGGAGACGAGAGGAAATCCTACCTCGGTAGGAATGCAACTACTGATGGAGAGTGGTGTATGATCCTATGTGCACCGGGGTGCATGCAAGAGTCTAGCCTAGGTCTAGCAATCAAGGATCAAGCAAATATGAGAAAAATGAACACAATCATGTAACAATATAATGCCAGGACATGGGAGATGAGAATAGCACCAAGTATCACAAAAGTAATATGGCATGGCAATCAAAATGAGACTCGGGTGCACTGTAGCACGATAAGGATGGTCTCTGTGAGACCACATAGGGAGGTCGATGGTCATGGGTGGACCGTTCCCTGGCAGGGAGTGACGATAAATACTGACAGAAAAATAGATTGGTGAAATGCAAAATCTTACCTGGATGGACGGTCTCATGACAGACCGTGCGGGCTCTGGAACGGGCCTGCAGTAACCGTAGAACGTCAATGAAAACTAACCGTGTGAACGCAAGGACGCACCTGAGCCAAGAATTCGAGCGGCCGGTAATAGACTGCCGGAATGATGTACGGGCGGTAGAAGACCGCTGGAAGCAGTAGGGTGGTAGAAGGAATGGCACTATTCACATAGAAGAGCGGTGAGCCTTCGGCCGCAGAATTCGGTGGACGGCTTTGGGAGAATCGCACAAGTTCCAGAGGACAGAAACATGAACAGCAAAGATCGACCTGAAACCACTCAAGAACGAGGACTAACAAAGCAAAGGAGAGGGTCAGCAAATCACTAACACGATGGGCACTAGGCGTCCCACCGTGATCGCCAGAAATTTGTTGGTAGGAGATGTTACCTTCTCTACACCAGCTTAAAACTCCCTTCAAATCCCTTTACTAATATAAATATGAAAGTAAACAAAATGGGAGTAGATGGGAACAGAAGTAGAAACCTGTGATCGCCACTAAGGCTCTGAACATGATGAACACGCCGTAACTTGGAAAGAAGAGGGAGACACTCACCTTTTGACCAGCACTGGAAGGATGCGCGGCTCCGAAATAACCGCCCTTATCTTGAACGGCCGCTCCACAGACTGCTCGTCAGCGCTGAGAGAGGACGCAGGATGAAGAACGACTGGGAGACAAGCGGCTCATACCCAACCGCAGGATGAAGAAGAACGGTCCAAGATCAACCGCACTTCACCTCGAACAGACTATTTTGTACCACACAAGACAACCACGCCGTAAGTTGTAAAAATCCAAACCTCCACCGTTTCGGCCGGCCAGAAAGAGTGGGCCTCGCGCTAGTGCGTTGCTGACCTACAAAACCACGTGTAGAACACAAAGAAAAACCCAAGTTAGAAGTATAAAGCATAGTAAATGCTAGAATGGAAAGGAACAAACATGACTAAGGATTTTTAAACCCCTAGGGACGCCAAAAACATAGGAGGATGTGTGTAATATAGTGTGAATGACTAAATGTGGGTGGGGAAAGAAGAGAAAAGTATGCATGCAATGAAGAAACCTGCGATGGGACTAATCGAAATAATAACTCAAAACTAGTTACTCCCTAAATCGGAGGCCTAGAAGGACGTAGAAGGCCTCCCTCCCTGGTCTTGGGTCGCTCGAGAATTCAGCAGGGCTTCGCCGTCGACAAAAAATCTCCCCCTTTTTCAAGCCTGGCCTCTAGGGTCTATTTATAGAGCACCTAAAATCTTAGCTCAAAATTAGGGTTTCTAGGCATTTTCAGGTCGGGATATTAACATAAAATGTGTAGATAAATGAATTATCTCTCAACCAGAAGAAACGGCATCGAATTTGGTTCAGTATTTGTGGAGAAATGGTTGGAGCAAGTTGGGAATAAATCCACAAGTGGAGAGAGAAAATCTATTAAGTCCTCAGGAAACGAGTAGTTAAACGGCCATACGATAGACCACTCATCCATATGAGCGACAAATCTTGGGCCATCCATCTCTGTCAGTGGAAATTCAATAAATAGAAAATAGAAACAAATTATCCATCGAACTGACCGAAAACATCGCGGTTGGACTCTCAGGTATGAATGGTTACTTGTGAACCTTTCATCCATAAGAGCGGCCACGATGCAACCACACATATCTTGTCGGTGGAAAATCAGAGTAAATGAGTGATGGGAATCGACGTCGAGCACTAACTTTTTATTTTACATTTGTGTCCTTTAGTTTATTTTTTTATCCTTGGGAAAGTATGTTCACAATTGTAAGGCTTTATAATCTAATGTGTCATTCCCTAGGATTCTTTGGGTTTTTATGTAAAAGTCCAGTAGGACCAGCAAGGGGCCCCCATCTCCTTTCCTATTGGTCCACCTAAGTCTTAGGGCCCATTGGGGGTCAGTCAAAGGTCCAAGGTGGGCTTCTAGATGGCTTGACCATTCAAGAGGACAATTGGACTAAAAAGTCTAATATTCCAACCCTTAAAGTCCAAGATGCTTCCCCCTTATAATATAGTTTATCCCATGTTATATTTTTTATTTTTTTTGGTCATTTGACCACATGGGGAAGAAAATCCCCTCTCTACCATGAAATTCTCAGCCCCCCACCCCTTACCATTCTCTATATAAGCCTATGTATAGTGTCATTAGAGATATTAATGAAGAAAATTTGTGAAATTGGCTTGAGCCATTGAAGGGTGTGCCCTTGTTCCTCTCTCTCTCCCCCTCTTGCAGATGGATTTCTACTGAATCTTGGGTGTGAAGCCCTTCTATCTTCTCCTTAGCCCCTCTGAATTCTATATCTACCGCTGCCGTCGCCGCCATCGCACCGCCGTCGCGCCGCCGCCACCGTCATCGGAGTTCTATCTCCATCCGGATAGAAACTCACCTCTGGATTTTTATATTTTCTTCTTGTTGTCTGATCGAGCCCTAATTTTGAGGGTTTGTTCTATCCATCACCGTTAACCTTCAGTTCAAATTTCGTGTCATTTGGAAGTCAGTAGATATTTTTCCCATATTTTTGTTTATCCTCTCAGTAATCTGCCCTTTTGCAGATCTACGGGACAGAGTCACCTTGTCGCATTTTCCCCACCCCCTTACAAATTTTCAGAAAAACCCAAAATATTACTCAGTGTTCCTCACATATATCCCCTTCCACCATAATTTTCTGATAGTCTATAAAAATCATTTTTTATTCGGTCAAAGGTCAGTCTCAGGAAAAACACAGTCTGCCCTGTGTGTCTGTCAGTCCAGGTCAGAAAATAAAACAGTGTTACAGTAATATTCATTTTCAATCCATTCGGTGGATGGAGATGTCAAAATTATATGTTGTAGATCAATGAGTTCTCTTTCCAACGGTACCAGCCACGCCTCGATCGGCCTCCGGATCTCAACGTCGTAATTCGTGTCGTCGAGGCCTGCAGATCTATTCCCTGTGTAGGTCTGAAATTACAGTCCAGAAGATATTCAGAAATAAATATCAAAAATCAACTTCAGGAGTAGCCCCTTCAGGGAGTCGTTCAGGGACGCCCTGCCATCATCCCAGCCAAGCGGCGCCTCCGGAAGATCTCAGGAAGGTGACGTTCCTTTGGAAACCGTTGCTTGCTGTCCAGTGAGTCAACAACCGAGTTGGCGCAGCACCGAGTTAGAATAGTGCCGAGTCAGACCAGCAGGCCGAGTTAGTGCCGTACGTACCTCCAAATTGCTGTCCGTCAACACAGGGTCGGTCCTCCCGGGCCCCACTTGTAGCCCTTTACCTCCCTGCGTGGAGTGGGCAATAGATTTCACTGTTGTAATTAACTTTTACCGTTGTTACCGGGAGTTACCGTACTTGGCCGGGAACGTCTTCCTCACGCCTGGAGCATGGAAGTACACTCGCTACCCTCCTCATAGGCATTGCTTTACTCGTATATTTTTGTATATGCCGCTGCATGAGTGGTAGATTATCTAGCTTGTTATACTATTATCACCGCTGCGAGAGAGCGAGATTGAGTGTACCGTCCTGTGACTCGATCCGAGTACACGCGGAAAGGCCGATACCCGAGACTCACTGCCGGTTTCTCAACTGCGCACGGTCCAACGTTTCCCTCGCATAGGGACGATCGTGAGCTAGAGTCCCAGGTTGCGTGTCCATCCCGCATCAATTTGGTATCAGAGCGCCAGTTGAGTCTAGGGTGTCTCAAATCAACAAAAAAAGGTGTCATTTACGTCTAGTCATCGTCTAATTCGGTCTAGGTTGCATTTGCATACCATTAATCGGTATATCAAAAGGTGTTGTCCGAGCGTTAGGCTACGCCTATCGGGAAGGCCGCACACTTGCGCGAGTGATCTTCGGATCGGTTAGCTCTGCCACGTACCGAGTCTTGGTTGTGTCTAGGTTGGTAGTCGAGTCGGCATTCCAACTTGCATTATCATTTAGGGTCATGTTTAGTCCATTGTCTAGTTGGTTTGTCTTGTCTCCACGTGTTTGCATGGCCATTCACTAGTGTCCCCGTGTCCCATGGACGACGAAGGGGCCGCATCTTCTGCATGGTGGCGATACTATCTAAAATGGAAGGACCACCCGAACCACCCCAAAAGGCTCATAGCTCGGGACTTCTATGGCTCCGAAAACCCGAGTGACTACCTAGAGTGGGAAGCCATTATGGACGACTACTTTGAGTGTTACCTTATGTCCGGTCCCGCGCAAGTCGACTTTGCCAAAAGGCGACTCTCTTATGAAGCCGCCGAAACATGGAGGGACATCAAATATTTTCGGGAGGATAGGAGACTAAGGCCCATCGAGTCATGGTGGGATATGAAGAGAACGCTTTGGAGGGTCTACCTTCCCCGCCCACCTACCTCCAACCACGGGGGTCATACCACTAGCCAATCCCACCAACTCACCCACAATCAAGTGGGCCACACTTCCAACCAAGCCCGCCCCTTCACCTCCATCCAAGTCCACCAAAGCAACCCCAATCAAGTGGCCCTCCCTATCGCCTCCAACCAACCACCCCTTGGCACCTCCGTCCAATCCCACCCAATCGCCTCCAACCAAGTGGAAGCCCCACTTATAGTCGAGTCTAGGTCCACATCCGGGCTGAGCGATGTGGAGCGAGTCCACCCCGAGGCCCCTACTCCAACCTGCACCTTAGATGAAATCAAGAAAATGATTTCGGATTGGTTGGAAAGGATACAAAGGACACATGCTCCTTCACCACCCGTGAGTGCTCAATTACCACTTTCTACTTCCAAACTTTATTCGCAACCATCTTATTTGGAGCCACCCAAGCCCGAGCCACCCATGTTTCTAACGGGTACACTTTTCATCGCCGAGCCGCTTCTTAGTTGGCTCAAGGTTGGCTTGGTCCCACTTCCTTACCCATCCATGGACCCCACATTACCTGTAGTGCCCGTCAACTCCTACCATACGACATTTCGGTCTAGTCACCATGTTGATACCTTGGATGACCTTGTTATGGGATTAGACTCGCAATGGCAGTTGACACAGTCCTTGACCCGAAGCTTCGACCAACCCACTAGTCTTAGCTTCACCCATCCCACCTTAGGGACCATTACCTCCGTGTGCATCGTGGGTTGTGTCACCACAGAGATTCTCTTATTCCTCCCTATGTCGGCCGAGCCTGACTTCATACCCTTTTGCCCGAGGGAGGAATCTTATTTCCTATATATGATCACCGTCCCATCTACCACAATGTATGAAGGTGACCATACACACCTTCAAGACTTCCATACATGGGACCGTGACTTGTGGGAACCCACCACAAGGGGTCATACCTTCTTTGATCCCTTTGACCCATTCCCTAGTGGGCCCCTTGACCCTCCATATATACTTCATTTCTTCAAGGGAGTCCACTATCACACCCCTACCCCACGGGCCGGGTCATCTATACCCACCAAGCCTAATCTCGATACACCCACACCCGGCTCTCCAAGCCCTCTCAAGTCTCCCAAATCCAAAAGGCCGTTCAAGCATGACTGGGTCATACTTGGGCGTCTAGGTGTTTCCCATACCACCAACCTTCGGGTACATAAGATGCATGCATGACACATATTCGGATGTCCTAGTCCGCCGTCACCCATGTACAGGTCGGACTAACATTAGGTTTTTTTAGGGTCCTTGTGAGTCTTTGTTTCGTTTGTGTGTCGAGTGCATTGTGTGTCTGTGCATACGTTGAGTTGAGTCGGTTTTGTACGCTCACGTTGTTAGTCCCTTTCGAGTATGAGACTTGTCGGACTATTGGGATCGGTTCTACTCCACATATCGGATCTAGTTACATAAGGGACCCGCGGTGTTTCCTAGTGACTTTTCGAGCCGCCTTCCCTCTTTTGAGAGTGACCCCACCCCGGAGTGTCCACCTCTGGCCTCATTCCCATGGCAACGTGTGGATATCGAATCTATACGGGATGAGTAGGTGTCGATTACTTGGAGTGGAGCGTACTCCGCGCTTCCAGGTTCGGTGACGGATCCGTCGGAGCTACTCGAGCAGCCGTACCCCTTACTCGACGGGGTCGAGTTCTTCCCACCCGGGGAGAGTTGATGGGAATCGACATCGAGCACTGACTTTTTATTTTACATTTGTGTCCTTTAGTTTATTTTTATATCCTTGAGAAAGTATGTTCATAATTGTAAGGCTTTATAAGCCAATGTGTCATTCCCTAGGATTCTTTGGGTTTTTGTGTAAAAGTCTAGTAGGACCAGCAAGGGGCCCCCATCTCCTTTTCTATTGGTCCACCTAAGTCTTAGCGATGTGACACAACCTAGGACTCAACAAGCAAGCACAATTAAGCATTCAAAACGCACCGATAATGGCAACCGCTCACCCGATGCACACTAAGACCAGGGGTAACTTGGCAATGCCAAGGGGAGGTTGTGTGGGCTGGGCCCTAGCTGGTAGAGGGCCAGCAAGGCCAAGGTTTGATTCCCCAAGGGTATGGCTGCCCAAATCAAGGGTCCGACGAAGTGCCAAAGGGCACGGGTTCCACTCTTTTCCCACGATGATCACTTATAGCAAATGAGCTTAAGGATCGGGCTCTCATCACGGCCAGCGGAGTTTATGAACTAATATTGAAAGAACAAGCATGAGTTAGAGTAAAGTTTTGGAGCACTCACTCGACCGGTTTGAAGAAACCGATCCCGCTCGGAGACGAGGGCGAGCGGGGAGGAGAGTGGATCCCCACACGCCGCGGCGGTGTCGCTTGACCTGCCCAAAGAAGTTACAACACTACACCTCTCGCAGGAGGGGGACCTTGGGGCGGGGGTTAATGATATTACAATCAATACTACCTCCACACAGGGAGGGGCCTTCAGCCGGCCAAGCGGGGAGGGGGAAACTAGGACCAAAAGCGATAAGAAGTTGGGAAGCTGAATCTGCCTGCTATCTGGGAGGGAGGACTGATAGTCGAAGTTGGGGCTGCAGAAGTTGATAAAGAATTTTGCTGATGGAGATACCAGAGGGGAACTCTTCGTGACTGGTACTGGGACACCTCAGAATTTTTTAAATTTCTTCTGGTACCACTGCTGACCGGGGTGGAGCTTCGAACAGTGTGGCAAGTTCTGGGACTGGCAGCTTCAGATTTCCAACCGCAGGTTGCAGAGAATGCTCCGATGGCTCCCGGACTCCGAATCGAAAACCGCCAGAGTTTTTGGAATTGTGGACGAATCCTCTTCGCAGTAAAACTGACGGGGAAGCCAACCGATGTCGGATAAGACTAGGGGATGCAGAACAATGGCGACTGGTCGGTGCAGACTGTGGGTAGCAGATCTGTGTAGCTTAGGGAGAAAAATGAGAACTCTGGATCACGAATGCTGAATGAAGTACTGTTTCTTGATTCTGGAAGTAGACTGGGCGATGAAGAATTTTTAAGAAGAACTCGTGGGCTGATTCCTTCGGGGTTCGTCGTGGCAGAGCTTCTCATCTGGCTCAGGTTCTCAGCCGAGGCAGAACTTCACAGTTGTGGGAGAATGGACCTCCTGGACGGCTCAGAGATCGGAAGAAGATGAAACCACTTCTGTTGCGAAGGAGACTGGTAGACGCTTCCGACGATAGATCTTGGGTCTTCAAACTCGTTCGGAGAAAGTCGTGGTGGCTGCTGCAAGTCGCTGGTTCATCTGCAACCTCTTGATAGCAAACTGCAACTTCAAAGTAGCTTCCAATGACCAAGAAAGAAGAAGGGGAAGGGGGTAGATGAGTGTGGGAGTGACCCCTGGTTGTAAGGGGGTCTTGGAGGGGATGTTCTAAGGTGTGGGAGGTGGAGAATAAGGTCTGGAAGAGGGTCCAACAGATGGTGGTAGTGGGGGCTACGAATTTGGGAAGGTGGGTGAGAGGGAAAGGGTATTTGAAAATGGGTTTAAGGGTGGGGTTAATTTGTTTGTCTTGGGAATAGGGGGGGTTGTGTTGGGGAAGGGAATGGGTGCTTGGGGTAGTGAGAAGGGTGCTTGGGAAAGTGGGAGGGGTAGTTGGGGGTTGGATGGTGAGGAGAGGATTGGTGGAGGGGGGTCTTGGGAAGGGATGGAGTATTGATGAGGGTTGTGGGGAATGTGAAGAGGCTTAAATGGGGTAGGTGGGGAGTGGAGGTGGTTGGGAAGGGAGGAGAGAGAAGAAAATTTGAATTTGGGTGTTGAGGAGAGAGAAAGTGGAGTGAAAAAGAGAGATTAAGAGAGGGAAGGGTGGGGAATCTCTCCCCTAGGGTTTCTCACCCAAAAAATGGAATCTCTCCACTAGATAAGAAGTGTAAACTCTCAAAATGGCAAGTTTTTCATTCATGGATTCATTAAGTTGAAATGAGGGGGAATGTGGTCCTATATATAGGAAACCCACATTTCTACAAAAGTCCCTAACAATTGACTCAATGACAAATAACCGAGGGGTAGGAGAGAGCCCTTGGGCCAAGCCCAATGAATTGGGCCCAATAGCTAACTAGGCAACCTAATGACACTCAAACTTAGGAAAATAAACACAAGACCTAGGAACATGACTCAAATAAAAGGGAAAATACATCAAATGACTCAAATAAAAATTACATAGGACTCAAAATTAAATGACTAGACCATGCCGGATGCAACCGGGGTGAGGAGACGAGCTGTGAACGTGGGCATGGGAGGTGATGTCCCCATCATACTCCCGGGGTGCGGAGAACTCGACTCCGTCGAGTAAGTATCCTCCCCTCCTTGGAGGGTGTAGAAGTGGTACTGCCCTCAAGTCTTCCGAACGAGACCGATCCATCCACCTGCCGAGATAGCGCTCGTATACCATGCTCCTGGTGGTAGTGACCTGTTCATCCAATATCCGTTCAATGCGCTCATGCTGGGCTCTCTTGGCTGGTGGACTCTCCTCACAGGTGGGTGCTCTCTCAACGGAGGGAATAGGCTCAATATCCTCACTAGGTATCATCGTGGGTCCCTTGTATGGCACTAGGTCGGCGACACTGAATGTGGGACTTACCCCATATTCCTCGGGGAGATCTAACTCATAGACATTTGCACCAATGCGCCTTAGGACCTGGAAGGGACCAGCCCCACGTGGCCTCAATTTGGAGATGGCTCCCGGGGAGAGCCTCTCCGTCCTTTCCATCACAAAGTCACCCTCATGGAATTCTTGGTGACGTCGATGAGAGTCGGCTCGCATTTTATAAGTCACATTCTTCTTGCTAATGTGCTTGCGGATCTCTTTATGCAATGTTGTGAATGCAGACATTCTAGGGGTGATGGGTGGACCTGGGCAACCAAAAGTAGACCTATCGTGTAATGATGCAGTGTAGACTTTGGTTAGCCTAGGTGGGCCGGGGCACCCGTAGGTGGCCCTATCATGTAAATTGGTGATAAATATCGGGGGACCCGGACATCCGTAGATGCCTTTGACATGCTTTAGACCCATGATGAATGAAGGTGGACCATTACATCCGAACATGGACCACTCATACTTCTTACTTGACATGTGGGTGATATGAATGAATGGACCCAACATAGTGTTCATGCCAAGTGGTGTGGTAAGCCTAGACACATGCATGTTTTTCCCAAGGGTGACTTCCATGCGTATAGGTGTGGGACAACCTTTGAACTCCCAGTGGAAAGGATCGAATAGATCTAAGAAGGTGGTCATCATGGGGTTGAGCACAACCTTATTACCTAAGGATATGTGGCCCAAGGTCATGGCTCCCAAGGTGTAACCCGGGTCTAGGATGGGGTGGATTGGATCAAACATGGTGGGTTGGGATAGAGAAAGGTGGGTGGTGGATAAGGTGGTTGGGTCCCATGGGTTCTTTGACCCCCATTGGAAGGGATCAAAGGGATCATAAAAAGGGTTATCTAGAGAGAGGAACTCTATGTCCCCAAGGTCCTTACAAGGTGGTGAGTCATCCTCCTCCCAAGTAGTTGGTCCAAGGTCTCTAGTGGGTTGACCGTTCAAGGTACTTGGGATCTCAAGGGGTGGGGAGTAGACCGGGATGGGTTTTTCCTCCAAGGGGAGAAATAGGAGGATCTCACTAGTACAATGCCCACTTGTGCAAAGGGAGGTGATGGAACCGATGGATGGGTGGACAAAGTTGGCGGTGCTAGGCTCCAATGGTCCCATGGCTAGTAGGCGGGTTAAGTGGGCTTGCCAATGTAGGCAATCCACAGGGTCTCTCAAGTCTTCCACAGAGTAGAAGTTTTGATAAGTGACATGGGGAGGTCGGGTGGGAACAATTTGGGATTTATATCCCAATGGTGGTGAGCTAGGGAGGGTGGGACATTGCTTGAGCCATTGGAGTATGGACTCATCTATGGTGAGGGTGCCATGTGTGACGGTGCATGGCCTTTGAGGATCCGGACCATGAGGGGTGGGGGAAGATTGAGGCTCTTCTTCTTTATTGGTGGGAGCTTGGGCTTCCTCTATCGTGATAGGAGGGTCCATATGGGCATAAATCTTCCTAAGTTCATTTATCATCTCAACCCAAGAGTCGATTGGCTCTTGCCTTCCAACTTCCCTTAAGCCTACAATGTTTTGCCATTCATTCCTAGCTTGGCGTCATAGCAAACTTTTGGCATAGTTGACTTGCATAGACCCTGACAGGGTGAACCTCCCAAAGTGGTGATCTATGGAGCTTTCCCATTCTAGATATAAACTAGGGTGGGATCCATCAAACACAAAGGCATCTATTGGGTCCAAGCGAGACGAGTAGGCTAAGTAGGAAGTGGCCAAGATGATCGAGTGATAAATGCAATGGCCCTAGGACAAGACTTAGTAGAGACAAGTCTAGAACTTGCTCTGATACCAATTGATGTTGTGAGCGACGTCACGCGGTTCGGAGTTCGATGGAGCGGGGAAGAGGATGCGGAGAGCGCGCGGGCTCCTCTTTTTGTTTGTTTTGCTGTTTGCTGCAACACAGAGATGAGAGAAGAGAGAGAAGGGGCCACCACGGGAGATTGCTCCGGCGGGGCGAGCGGGACAAGTATAATATAGCAAGATATGGGGTTCAAACGGCCATAGCGAGAAGTGACTCGCCGCGACCTCGGGGGGACGGGAATGGTGCAGAAATTAAATAACAAGAATTGAAACGGCCATTGGGGAAGTGACTCACCGCGGCCTCGAGAATATGAGCAGAATATAGCAGAATATAAAAGAGAATATAAGAACAGAGATTTAAACGGCCATTGGGGAAGTGACTCGCCGCGGTCTCGAGAATATGAGCAGAATATAACAGAATATAGAGAGAGTATAAGAACGGAAATTTAAACGGCCATTGGGGAAGTGACTCGCCGCGGCCTCGATGATATGAGCAGAATATAACAGAATATAGAGAGAATGTAAGAACGGAAATTTAAACGGCCATTGGGGAAGTGACTCGCCGCGGCCTCGATGATATGAGCAGAATATAACAGAATATAGAGAGAATGTAAGAACGGAAATTTAAACGGCCATTGGGGAAGTGACTCGCCGCGGCCTCGATGATATGAACGAAATATAACAGGATATAAAGAGAATATGAGAACAGAAATTTAAACGGCCATTGGGGAAGTGACTCGCCGCGGCCTCGATGAAAAGATGTGATCGCCAGGGGCCGAAAGACCCCAAAATAAGAAAGTGATCGCGCCTACCTCAAGAGCGGGAGATGGCGGGTTGCTTCTTCCTCTCCTTCCGGCCGGCCGACGGAGAGGGCTTTCCTCGGCTACCCTTGCAAAACAACGACAAACAAATGACAAGTGGCTTAGAAAGATGAATGTGTAGTATTCATATCCTTGCAATAAAAATGACGAAATAACGGGAAGACACACACCTGGTTGGTGTTATCTTTTAAACCCCTCTCGGACTCGAGTAGGAGGAAAATGAGATGATGGATGCGAGATGATGAATGCAAAAGAACTACGAAGAAAAGGAAAGAGTTGGCTTATTGGATGTGCCGGTGGTGAAATTCGGCGGAGCTCCGGCAGCGTGGGGACGACGTAGAAGCGCGGTGGATGAAGACGACCTTCCTCTCGCGAGCGTGGGCACCCGAGAAGCCGGCAGAACCTCCACCTACAAAAGACCCCACGGGTTAGAAAAATGACTCCGTAGCCTCTGGGCTCCGGCAGCCTATCGGATCACTGCTTAGCTCCCCTAGAACTGAGGGGGTGGGCCTCTATTTATAGAGCTCCGGAAGGTGGAGGCGTCCAGGACCCTGGACACCTCCATCAGGGCCGAAATAATATTTTATTCTATTTTTATTGATTTTTTTGGAATACTTTTGTGGAGGCGTCCAGGGTCCCGGACGCCTCAAGCAGGTCCACCGAAAACCGACGACGGCCGCACGCGGTTCGGCACAACGCGTGGTTTTGTGAGCGGCGCCTCGTGATTCAGAAATGGGCGCGTCCAGCTGACCGGACGTCTCTATATTTTGGATTTTTTCACACACGACAAACCGTCGTTCGGTGGCCGGCGCCCGTGAGGGTTTTTATGGAGGCGTCCAGGGGCATGGACGCCTCCAATATATATATATATTATTTTTTGTCTTTTATGCCAGGGCTGGCATTTTGATTTTTTTAGATTTGTTTTTATGGAGGCGTCCAGGGGCCTGGACGCCTCCATTAATGTATATTTTTATTTATGTTTTGTTTTATTTTATGCCAACTGGCATTTTACAAACATTTTTTATTATTTTTGTTTTTTATGGAGGCGTCCAGGGGCCTGGACGCCTCCATTAATTTATATATATATTTTTATATTTTTTTATTTGGTTTTGGGCCCTGAGAAAAGAATAAAATAAGAGAAAAGAATGGGGGCGTCCAGGGGCCTGGACGCCCCCATTAAGACCCACCCGGGTCCTTGGATCAGGCGTCGGCGGTCGCCCGGTAGACCCCCTTCTTGATTCCGGAACCTCCCGATGCGTTCGACTGGTGTTGATGTCGCCCGAATGCCGTGACGAGACGATTCCGGATGCCGAAAAGGGCGGAAGAAGACTCAAGAAAAGGAAGCACTCAAGTGATTCAAAACGCGTCAGCCGTCGCGGGGCGTTGTATAGTAATATGAAACTTTCTCAGGAGACGTCAGGAATGGCGTGTCTACAGCTGCCCCGCCTTGGCGTCTGCTTTGCAAGGGAGCGATACGTAGTGGAATGGTATCGAAGTGGAGTGAAATGGAGTGGGAGCGGACTGATAAGTCGATGCCAAGGTGTGATGAGACACGCTTTTGACGTTACTGTTTGGAATCTTTCCTGGAGTTTCAATGAGGCGACCTTGAAGAAGGTCTTTCAAATATTGGCGATTGCTTGGACGGAGATCAAATAAGGGAGGGTGAGATGTGCGCTCAGGCACGAAACAAAAAGGGACCAACTTCTCGGTGTGGAAGTACCTGGGTCATAAACCGGAGGTTTCACCTTTGGGGAGCGGTTACCAGCCAATGTGGAAGTGCTGCGGCCAAGGTGGGTCAAAAAAGGTAAAGGAATATCTGAGGGTCTGTCCAAACAAGGGTCTCCTTTGGAAGAGCAGCGTCGGGGCCGTCTCTAGGAAACTCGGTATTTCATTCGGAGTGGAATATCTCATATTTGTGGGAATTGAAACACAATGGCTTTCACAATCGAATCACTTGAATGATCTTCCGCAATAAATCAAGTCCTATATGAATGCATGCCGGGTTTAAAGAAAAATTCAAAACAAACTAAAATAGAAAATAGCCAAGGATAATATTGTTAACTTGTGAAGAACGGGTCAGGATACCGATCCGGTGAGCTGATACTGGGCTGGGGCCCGTTTATCCACGCACCAACTCACTGAACGGAACCGTCGTCCCCATTCTATCACAAATTGACGGCCTATCCGTACAACCCAAACTCTTCCGGGATCATCACCGTTTTTGTTGAAGGGGAACTCCAATCCCAGATTCGTTCGGGCCGCAAGGTCCTTGACATGTTCTAGTAGCGTAGGTATCATATACTATGATGCATGACATGGTGGGACCAACCAATGAAAGGTGGGACAGGAGATAGGACAAAGACGTCCGTTAGTAAAACCTGCACAGGCCAGCAAAGGTTAGCAACATCAAAAGGTAGCAGAATCGCACCACAGTTCAAAGGAGATCCAGACAAAATCTTGACAATGACCACTGATGTGACATGTTCTGTCTTGTAGCACCCTCCCCTTCCTATAAGAACTCCCCTTAGGCTAGCTCATTCAAATGCACCAAGGTGGGTTTTGGAAGCTCAGGAGAGGAAGGAGAGGAGAATTTAGAGATTTCAGGATGGAAGGAGAGTCTTCCCGCGTTATGAAGAGGAGCAAGCCTAGCAGCGAGATTAGGCGACTTTCCGACCTCGAGGGTCATCTGAGTGGGACGATCATGTCGCATATGGTAAGCCGACTCTTTTCAAATTTCTGCACGTGAACCTTCTTCTTACTTCCTTCATTTCTTCTTCTTTCCTCTCCCAGCCATATCCACTCTTCCCAGGCCCGAGGAAGTTTTCCAAGCTGCCATGGCTTTCAAAGCTGACTTCCAATATCTCCATTGGCATGAGGGCCATACTCTCGAAGTGGCATCTGCAGGGGCTCCTTATTCACGCCAAGCATTACGAGAAGATTCGTATGGACTGGGCGGCTATGGGCGCGCTAGTGGAGGTCTGGCATCCCCAGACCCACACTTTTATCTTCCCGACCTTCGAGGTGACCATCCTCCTCGAGGAGGTGGAACTTCTGCTTGGTTTGAAGAAATTCAAGAGTGACGGGAAGGTGAAGGCTATGCGGATGCTGACACGGGGTACTTCTGAAAGCGTCCTTGGAAGCTTCATGCCGCCCGACGCAGCTAGAAAGGTCCGTACTCAGAAGGGGATCGATCTCCAAAAGCTTGCGGAGTGGGTCATGAACGCCCTGAGAGGGTCACCAGACGATGACTATTTGGAGGGAATCATGAAGGGGTTCACTATCTGTCTGGCGGGTGCTCTCTTGTTTCCTTATACCGACAACATAGTGGAGGAAGACCAACTGAGTGCTATCTGCGGGATTTGGCGTGGAAAGAGGGTGGGACCCGCTGTCCTCGCCTACCTGTATAGTGGCCTTACTGCCTCGAGCATGGGTAAGCCTCCATTTGGTTGTGCACTTGTCTTAAATTGCTGGCTGGATTTGCATTTCAAATTCGACCACCGCGAGGGAATGCCAACCGCTTCGAAGCTCTTCCAACAAAGCCCGCTTCACCACATAGCCGACGTGTTAGGCTTCGGTGGTACTGTAGTGAACCGCGTTCCGTGGCTGAAGAAACGTGAAGACTGGCGGTCTCACTTCCGCACCGTGACACAAGGCTTCTTTACTTGCGCACCGGCATGTTTGCTTTTGCTAGATCTCCTCATGAGGTCTTCCCCCGAAGTTGATCTTCAACTGATCGGCGCGACCGAGTTCGTCCTTTACAGTGCGCATCGGTGCTGTCTCCAGATTGGCATCCCACGCCATTCGTTCCCGCCACCGACTGGCATTGTTCCTTTGAAGAAAAGGGAGTTGGGCACTGAAGCGGACGCGAAGGAAGCGAAGGCCATTAAAGCTCCCTGGAAGACAAGTGTTGCGGGAAAGGCCTTAGCGCACGTGGTGGAGGAATGCGAGCCGTGGAGGGCTTATGTAACCGAACTGGGGAAGTTAAGGCCTAAAGCGCCTAAGCCCCTGATGTAGTTCACTCTGCTTTTCTGATGGAATAAAATTTGGCATTTGGATGTTTCGGACCCCCGTCCCCTTAATTATTATCTTTTTTTATGGTTTTTCTTTTTCTTTGTATTTTTTTATTTTGTTTGGATTATATACATATTCTTATATAAATATATTTTTTTTGAAAATTTTTTATTATTGGGGCGTCCAGGAGCCTGGACGCCCCTAATTTTATTTTATTATTTTATTATTTTTTTTGACAATTTATTTTTGGGGGCGTCCAGGGTCCTGGACGCCCCTATTTTGATTTTTCTTTTATTTTTTATTTATATTTTTTATTTATTTATTTTATTTTTGGGGGCGTCCAGGCGCCTGGACGCCCCTATGTTTTTGAATTTTTGAAAAAAAATAAAAATTGTGGGGGCGTCCAGGCGCCTGGACGCCCCAATAACAGGTCATTCTATATATAGGGGGGGCTCCCCCTGTTCACTTATACTGTTCATTCCGACCGTCCAGCCACTCCAAACGACCCATTCTTAGTCCCAATGGAGCGAGGAGGATCGAGTCAGGGTCCAGAGAAGCGGAAACGACTGGCTCGTCGTGCGAGGAGGTTGAGGGATGATGCCGAGGAGGCCGCAGCAGAGGAGGTTGCTGCGGGGGAGGAGATAGAGGTGCCTCTCCTGGCCGCGGAGGCCGCTGCGGATGCTGGTGACGCGGGAGAGGACGATCACGACCCGGTAAGTACCTCGGAATTCTCACTTTGTGGTTCAATAGGCTAAAACGGGTGTGCGAGAGGCTGTGAGAGAAAGGCGGGTAGTGAGAGAAGGAGGCGTCCAGGGGCCTGGACGCCTCCACGTTTTCTTTTTATTTTTGGTTATTTATTTATTTACGAAAAGTAATAAAAATAAGGAGGCGTCCTGGCTCCAGGACGCCTCCATTATAATATATATATTTTTAATATATTTTTCTTGTTTTGGCTTTGTTTTTCTTTTTTCTAAAAAAAACAAAATAAAGGAAAAAAAGAGGAGGCGTCCAGGGGCCTGGACGCCTCCACAAGAAAATATAAATATTTTTAAAAATATAAAAAATAAAATAAAAGAATAAGTAGTATATATACAGTGTTATTGTTTTATGACTGTTCATGATGCTGATGTGTTCTTTGTTGGTTTTGTGGTTTGCAGGGCGTGATGAAGGGCCGGATCAGCTGGTCCTTGGTGGTGGCAGCATACCGTGGGCTGCCGGATTTCCAGAGGGCGCGTGTGGACGCCATGGGCTTTGGAGCTTTCCTTAGGATCGAGCCCTTCCGGCTCGACCTTCCTCTTATCCAGGCACTGAGGGAGCGGTGGCACGCACCGAGCCGGGCGTTTCTGATGCCCTGGGGGCACATGGTGCCGACGCTGGAGGACGTGGCTCGGATCACCGGGCTACGAGTTGACGGAGAGGCAGTCAGCGGGGTCACCTACCCCGACTACCGAGAGAGTGCCCTGGACCTGCTGTGGTTAGAGACGAGCGTGACTGATAGAGACAGCAGGGTAGTCGGCCGAGTGGAGATCATGGAGGCGCTCGGATTCGTCGACCCGCGTCAGCGGGTTAGCGAGACTGGAGCAGAGTTCTTGGCTCGACTGGAGGGGGATGCTCGTGCTGCTTTCACCCAGGACCCGAGCGAGCGGGAGCTGGTGGATCTAGACCTTCGGAGGTTCCTTTTCTTCTTCCTGGGCCGCCTTCTGCTGGGGACGAAGGGGGATGGCATCCACTGCCGTTTCCTCGGGATCTTGGCGGATCTGGACAGAGTGGGGCACTATGCGTGGGGAGCGGCTCTGCTTGCCCATCTGATTGCCGATCTCTCCCAGACTTCGGAGAAGGAGACGACAGTCAGCGGCTTCGCACCTTTCCTCCAGGTAAACATTTTATTTATGCATTCCCACAGTTAAATATGCAATTATTGTACTAATGATGTATGATGGATGCAGGTGTGGAGCTATTACTATTTCCCGATGGGGAGGGCTAGGCATGGGAACAGGAGGGCCGTGCCTCTGGCGCGGCAGTGGAGGCCGGTCGTGGTTGCAGCACCCCACGGCTACCAGCTGGCGTCACTTCGTCGGGAGCTGAGCGAGTATCCCGAGGCCATGGTATGATGCGTATGATTTTTTTTGTGTTTATGCATGTGACTGAATGGTAACTAACATGATGTATGTATGGTGATGCAGGTGGTGTGGAGGCCCTACCTGGGCATGGGCGATGCTGGCCAGCCCTGGGTTGTAGCGGGTCTTCCTCGCTTCAGGCGGGACGTGTGGGTCCATTGCCTGAACGAGATTGAGCCGCTGCGGCTTAGACTGGTCATGAGGACGTTGGGGCTGGCCCAGGAGTGGGTAGACGTAGATGCGCCGGCCCGCATTGGGCGGAAGACCAAGGGGAAGGCGAAGATCGTGGACTGGCGTACGCGCTTCCCAGCACAGTACCAGGACTGGCAGCAGGGCGGGGTCCCAGTAGTGTCCCACGTACAGGACAGCACAGACTACATGAGACGGTACCGAGCTACGTACGGGGACCGCCTCTCCTTGGGTGGTATGGCAGGGGTAAGTGAAATGAAACTGCTCCACCTTTCTATATGTATATGCATGGGATACTAACTTATGTGTAATGCAGGATGCTCGTGATACCATGATCGCTGACCTGCGGGCCCAGTTGGCGGACGCCAGGCGACAGTTGGTGGCCATCCGACAGGAGTTGGAGATCCTGGTGAGTCTATGCAATGCATTTTTTTTGTGACCTGGATTTTTGATGCTTAGCCTTTGACTGACGTTTGCCCCGTGTTTCAGCGGGCCCACCAGACAGCGGCAGCCGGGATGGCTGGTGGAGCGGGTTCCAGTTCGCGGGGCCCTCCTCCGGAGGTTTCTGCCCTCCAGGAGCAGCTGGCGTACGCGGTGGCTCGGGCTGAGGAGGCCGAGCGTGACCGCGAGGCTCGAGTGAGTGCTTGCTTGGCCGCGACCCTTTTCTAGCTACTTTCCTTCTATCACTGTTCTCTTACGGTGCATGCGTGCCTTGACAGGTGGCCGAGATCCGAGAGGCCCTGGCGCGTGCTGTTCGTGCCGAGCAGGAGCGCGACGCTCGGGTGGCGGAGCGTGACGCCCGGATTGCGGAGCGTGACGCCCGGATTGTGGAGCTGGAGGAGGAGCGTCGACGAGAGGCTGAGGAGCTCCCTCGTGACGTGCTGGATCTGCGGATCGCCCTCGAGTTGTCGAGGAGGGAGGCAGTGAGAGAGAGAGAGGAGAGGGAGAGAGAGAGGGAGGAGCGACAGCGGGATCAGACCGAGAGGAGGGCTCTGGAGGCCCAGCTGCTGGAGCTCCGATTGAGTCTTGGCACGGCGGAGGGGAGGCTTCGGGAGAGCGAGGAGCGGTACCAGAGGGCGAAGGAACGCGGGGCGCGACTTCGTCAGTCTGGTTCTTTTTCCATGGGCAGCTATCTGGTTTCTTCGGCCGAGGAGCGTCGTCGCGCCTTCGAGGCTGGAGTGCCACCGCAGGGCGAGGCGAGCACGGCTTCTCAGGGTTCACAGAGGTCGCGGAGGCCCCCTAGGGATCTCCGTCAGAGGAGGGAGGAAGGAGATGACCAGGAGGGTGACGGTGAGAGTTAGAGAGTTGCTTGTACGTCACCCTTCTCACTGTATGATGTACTTTCGGCTATTATATGAAATGGAAATGGCTTTTGTGTTGTGTGTACTTTTCTCTCTCCCACACTTTCTTTTTTGCACTGAGTTGTCCCTTGAGGCACGCTCCGCGAGACCTTGCCCTGAACAGCGGGGAACTACGCTTTGCACGGGGGGATTTTGTTTCCTTTTCCCCCTTTTGGGCGCGTCCAGGCGCGAGGACGCGTCTTAATCCTTGATTTTAAATTTAAAGCGACGGGTGGTCCTTTCTTCTCCCGTGCCTTACCCGCAAACGAGCCCGCCTTCCGCCGAAACGCGCTTGCCCCTTTTTCGTCTTCCTCCTCTTTTGATCGATGGAGTTCGGTGGGCCCGACCGTGGTGAAGGTGGAGAGGGACGAGGAAATCCTCGCCCAAGGAGGGACGCGCCCGAGCACGGAACGGCGTCCATGGAGGAGGAAGGGCCGCTTCGGGCCCCCGAGGGACCCGAGGGGCCCGATGGCGTGGGAGGAGGTGAACACGGTCCGGTAGGTCCTCCGATCTCTTCCTCTTTTAATTCATTTTGGGTTTTGAAGCGAGCCGCGCGAGGAGGAAAGGGTTCGGCGAGTGTTGCACTCAAATGATGGACGCGTCCTAGACAGGGGACGCGTTCCTTTTGACTGATATGGGACCCCTTTCTTGGTGCAGGACATGGCAAGGACCCTGGGCCTGGCCGATGAGTGGGCGAGTGCGGACGAGCCGAGCCGCGTCAGGAGGGAGAGTCGCGGCAAGGCGAGGCTCGAGGACTGGCCCGTACGTCTCCCTGGACAGCAAGGGGGTGTACTGGTGCAGGACAGTGCCGACTTCCTGCGGCGGCAGAGAGAGAGTTACGCGGGGCTTCCCCAAGCTGGGGACACGCGTGGCATCGGCGGCTCGCGCGCCCAGCTGTCAGAGACTAGGCGGCAACTGGCCGTCGCTCAACATGAGCTGTCGCTCCTGGTAAGTTACGTGCCGCCCTTTTAACTTCAGATTTTGGAGTTTCACTGACGGCCGTTGTTTATTTTGTTCCAGCGTGCCCAGCAGACAGCGACGGTGGGATGATGGCTGGCGATCTTCCAGCTCCTCGGCCCCTTTTCTCGAGATTGCTTCCCTCCGGGAGCAACTTGCCGGTGCGGTGGCCCGTGCGACCCGGGCGGAAGAGGAGCGTGACGCCTGGGTGGCGACTGTAGCGGAGCTGCGGCATCGTGGTGAGGAGAGACCTTCTCCAGACATCCTGGAGTTAAGGGTTCTTCTGCAGATGATGAGGAGAGAGGTAGAGAGAGAGAAAGCCGAGAGAAGGTCCGAGCGACAGCGGGATCTGACCGAGAGGAGGGCCTTGGAGGCCCAAGTGAGGGAGCTCCAGCTGGGCCTTCAGGCCGTCGTGCAGAGGCTAGGAGGGATGGAGACGCGCTACGAGAGAGCGCGAGAGTTCGGGGAGCGACTCCGCCAGTCTGGTCGCTTTGCCGCCAGTGGCTTCTTGCCACGCCAGGGGAGGAGCAGCGAGTCACTGCTGCGGAGCAGGCGCCAAGAGGCGAGGCAGGTGCTACTGCACGGGGATCCCGGAGGCTTCTGAGGGACCCTCACCTCGGGGGAGAGGAGGAGAGTGCCCAGAGAGATGAGTGATGGTGAGGATTGGCGGGCTAGTGGACCCGCCACCTCTTTATGCTTATGATGTTTTTGACAGCTTATGTAGAATTATGAATGGAGTGATTTGATTTTCTGATGCTTGTTCGTCCTCTTGTGCGTTCCTTCTTCCCTACACTTCTTCTCCTTTGCACTGTTCCCATGTGACGGATCTGTCGAGACTCCGCCTCGAGCGGAGAATCACGTCTTGTTGTGACCATTTTCCACGGGAATCTGCCGTCGAAGTCAATACTGACGGCCCTAGTTCCTTTTCCCGGATGTTGTGCCAAATTTTGCGGGCGTCCTCCAAAACATGATAGGGTATCCCTAGACAACATAGGGGCTATTCGTCCTATTCTTCGTCCAGTCAATCACCCTGTGCGAGCGGTGAAGCGACACATGGGGCCGCTTGGCCGGTGTCTTATTGCGAGGGCTATCATCGACAGGTGATGGAGGCAATCTTGGCCCGCACTCCTTCCATTTCTATAAATTCTTGTCCCTTTTATCTTCCCAGGTATATCGAGGAATAACTCGAGGAGCACAAGTTCTCACGGGAGAGGAGGAGTTCAAAATTCTGAGAGTTGGATGGAGGGCGAATCTTCCCATTCCTCGAAGAGAAGCAGGTCCAGTGGTAGTAGTTCCAGGAGGCTTTCAGACTTTGAAGGGCACTTCAGCGAAAGGGCCCAATCACAACTCGTAAGCCAAGTTTTCTTGCCCTTTTCTCATTTTTTCTTCCTTTCTTCTGACCAAATCTCACCCCCATTCCTGGTATGTGTAGGTTGTGATGAAATCACAAATCTTATGGGAGTTGGTAGTAGCAGCGTACAGGGGCCTCCCAGATTTTCCGAAGGCGAGGCTAGACGTGATGGGATTTGGTACCTTCCTTCGGATCGAGCCGATCCAGCTTGACCTAGTCCTGATCCAAGCCTTGTGTGAGAGATGGGACCTAGTGAGCTGGGCATTTCTGATGCCCTGGGGGCACATGGTGCCCAGCTTGGAAGATGTGGTCCGAATTACGAGTCTCAAGGTGGATGGCGAGGCAGTGACCGGAGTCACTTACGCGGACTACCGAGAAGGTGCCCAGAAGTTACTGGGTTTGGACCTAGATGGTCGGAAGAACAGGTCGGTAGCTAGGGCGTCCCTCATGGATGCATTAGGGCTCACCGACACTCATCGGCGGGACGACGAATCCTCAGAAGAGTTCATGGAAAGGATGGAAATAGGATGCCGTGCCGTGTACTGCACAGATTTCGGCAACTGGGAAAGATGTAACATAGATTTGAGGAGATTTCTCCTCTTCCTTTTGGGGAGATTGGTACTGAGCTCGAAAGGGGATGGTATCCAATGTTGCTTCCTGGAGCTGCTGTCAGACCTTGAAAGAGTAGGGTATTATGCCTGGGGAGCCGCCATGCTGGCACACTTGTTTGCAGGCCTATTCCAAGAAACGGATCGTGAGATGACTGTGAGTGGTTTCACACCATTCATCCAGGTATTTTTTTTGGTTTTGCTTGTTTTGTATTTTTTTTGTTATTTTCGCAAGGTGCTGATGACCTGCGCCGAGCAGTTATGGAGCTATTATTACCTCCCTATGGGGAGAGCTCGACATTGGCGACCCGTGATGGTGCCGCTAGCCAGGCGGTGGGAACCCGTCATGAGTGCGGCACCCCTAACCTACCAACTGATGGTGTTAAGGCGGGAGCTACAGGAGTTCCCTACAGCGATGGTAAACTGGAGACCCTACTCAGACATGGTCGATGCCAACCAGCCGTGGGTTCTAGCAAGTCGTGCCCGGTTCGGACGGGAACTATGGATGCACTGCCTGAATGAAATCGAGCCGCTTCGGCTACGATTAATTATGAGGACTTTAGGACTGGCTCAAGAATGGGTGGATTCAGCTGCGCCACCTCGTGTCGGGAGAAAGACGCGGGGACCGGCGACTTGCATTGACTGGCGCGTGCGATTCCCCGAACAGTATGAGGACTGGCAACGGGGTGGCACGATTGTAGAATCACAGGCGCGGGACAGCGAGGACTACTTGCGTCTATATAGGACAAAGTACGCAGAACGGTTCCAACCCAGGGGACTTGCGGAGGTAGGTTTCCCCTTTTTCTCTTCTCTTCTTTCTCCTTTTCTTGGTTTTTCTGGTGAAAATGCTGACTTGTAAGGCTGCAGGATGTCCGGGATGCCATGATAGCGAATTTACGAACTCGCTTGGCAGAGATGGAACAACAGTTGGGCGATGCCCGCGGAGCTACGAGCGCCTTGGTAGGTGTACAGTACGTTCCTAATTAAAACCCCAGATTCCAGATGTTGGCTGTTAATTCACATGGTCGTAGCATGCCCAGATTGGCGCGGCCTTTCCCAGCGATGGGAGTAGGTGGTGCCTCTTCCAGCTTGTGGATTCCCACCTCAGAACTTGACTCGCTTCATGAGCAACTTGCTCACGCCACGCAGCGTGCTGCGGAGGCAGAAGGGATGCTCCGTACAGGTAAAAGTTTCAGCGTTGAGTTCTCTTTGTTTACGCCTTATCGCGTATCTGAGATGGTACACTCGGAAGGAAAAGGAGATGGAAGAAGCGCTTGCCCAAGCTGTGCAGAAGGAGGCTAGGATAGCAGAACTGGAGAGGGAACTGCGGCGTCATCCTGATGACGACTCATCCAGGGATGCTATGGAACTGAGGATCACTCTCCAGTTGGAGAGGGAAGATCGTGAGAGAGAACGGGCAGAGAGGGAAAGAAACACAGAGAGAGAAAGAGTCAACAGTTTGGCTGAAAGGGAGGAGCGAAGGGCCATGGAGGCCCAACTATTCGAACTCCGAATCGGCCTTGGTCTTGCTGAACAGTGGCTGAGAGATGGTGAGGAGCGCTACCGAAAAGCACGAGAGCGTGGCTTTCGTGTTGGTAGCTTCTCTGCTACTTCCGTGGATCAACGCCGGGATGTGGGAATAGGAAGAGGAGTACAGAGCGGCAGGAGTACCGCTTTTCGTAGTTGGGTAGCACCTTTGAGAGTGTTTTGCCCGAAAGAGTAGTGGGACGAGTAATGCAGAGAGAGAGGGCGGAACTTGATGTAAATTTTTTGGTTTTTTGGAATAAAACACAAGGTTTGGTTTGTTTGTTTTTCACCTTTGCTTCAGTTACCTGAATCCCTGCACATATCACTGAAACAAACAAATCAGAATTTCTGTTCTGACTTGGCCCCTTGCTCAATAAGCAAATGGTCACTGTGACTGTCCTTGATAACTGGTCAAGGGGCCAAGCCTTTATTTAACGAAGGTAAGGGAAAGATGCGGTGATGATAAATGCGATAGGCAAGCACACGAATGCAAGCGGTATTTAAAAGTGAGATGCTGCACGCAAATGTAATCATGCAAAATTGATTTATTTTCTTTTTTATATTTGATATTTTTTTTGTTTCATCATAAAAAGATTTTTTTTGTTTGCAAATATGTACATTTCTCTTTTCCATTTTTTTGTGCTTTTATCATTTCAATTTTTTTTATAGCTAACGCCCGGCAAGCACCCAAATGGCACCTAACCTACGTGAGACAGGGGTTTCTTACTAACCTCCCAGGTATCCTAAGTGCACATCTAGGTTGATTTGGGCCTCTAGACCCCTCGAATGACGATCACGCCGGCTAAGACTTACCCTGATGACAATACCGTCATGCCATGCTTAGGCTCCCAGTTGCTTCCGACCACAGGGATTCACCCAAAAGGTGTTTGAGGTAGATGATTTGCCCGACCCGGGTCTGTTTCCTCACAACTCTAGATGGTATAAGATGGAACACCCTGGAACCCTAACGACCAACCGCGCGACGCTGACCCGGAATCAGACGCCGTCGCACCCATAGGTGACGCGCTTGCATTGGCCTAAGCCCGAGGTTAAACAAGAAGACATCAAGGTGGTAAACAGGGGTCTTGACCAGCCAGAAACACGGAGACTCCTTCGCAGCGATAGCTTTTACTTTTCAAAGTAGGCAACCAAAATGTGTATATTAAAATAAGGTCGCAGACCCTGGGCAGTTTTCACCTTTCAGAAACTCCATCGAACCTTCATCTTTAGAGGGAGAAGGAAGAGCGTAGGGGATAAACCTCCTGAGAGGACCAGCAAAGCCGTTAACCCGACGAGCGAATAAGGGCCCATTAACTCTTTCCTTTCGGACAACTTCGGACCAAATCTCGAGCATTTACATTCCACGGCCCCCCTTTGTGGATTCAGATTTTTACTTTGAGGGGTTCCGTTTATCGCACCAGGCACGGTCACGACCAGGCTTTTCTCTTGATTTTGACTTTGTATATTTTTTTTTGTGAGGGAGATATAGTCGTTTGACGTTTGTGGGCTCCCTTTTCGTATGCCTGCGGGGACACTGCCCTCTTCTCGTGCTCTGATCGATGCTCGAGGAAATGGATCCTACTCTTGTCCTTGGGGTTTGAGTTTCGGTTTCTCATGCTCAGCGTTTTAAGGGCGCCGACTGTCTCATTTGGTCGAAGAGAAAAGAATAAAGATTACAGCTTCCGGAGATCTTCTAGGTGTGGCCCTACCGTAGGTGATGCTACCAACTTTTTTTGAATAAAATACATAAGTGAGCAGATGTTAGCTTCCTTCGAGCGAGCATAGGCCGACGTGGCCGGACAGGGATCTCCACGGTTCTGGCAAACCAAGACCCGGTGCCTACCAAGCCTTAATGGGCCCTATCCTAACATGAAGGTTAGATGCATGGACTTAACTACATGGTGACTGCCAGGCATCGGCGTTTTGAATTTTCCATATTTTTAGTGGTTTTCAGTATTTCTTTGTTTTTGATGTTTTTTTTTAATCTTTTCATCATTTTTTTTGTTTGTTTTGTGCTAAGGGTAGTATTTCTTAAGATAAAGCCCATACCAAGGGTGGGATAACTCGGTCCCTTCGGCGTTGATTAGCTTGTAGGCGTTGCCAGGGTACACGGCTTGAATTACAAATGGTCCTTCCCAATTGGGTTGGAGCTTAGAACGCGGCCCTCCAGGTTTGACAAAAATTCTTTTTACGACCATCTCACCGACTTTGAATTTTCACTCAACGACTTTCTTTTGGTAAAAGCGAGCGAGTCTATTTTGATACACACGCGCGTGTTCGGCGGCGGCCAGCCGCTTCTCATCCAAGAGTTCCAACTGGGCGAGGAGTGAATTACGACGATCGTCGAGGGGAAATTCCTCGTCCAATTGTACCCTGAGAGAAGGGATCAGAGTCTCGTACGGGACTACCGCTTCCATACCATAAGTGAGGGCAAATGGAGTCTGCCCGGTGGGGGTACGGATTGAAGTGCGATAGGCCCATAGGGCTTCGATAAGCTTTTCTGGCCAGTCTGAAAACTTACTAGACTCGCAGGTTTTTTGATGATTTTGAGCAATGTTTTATTGGTGGCCTCCGCTTGGCCGTTACCTTGTGGGTAATAAGGCGATGAATGATGCAATGCAATTGCGTACCTTTTGCAGAGGTCCTGTAGGTCCTGAGAAATGAATTGTGGCCCATTGTCGGTGACGATCGTGCTTGGGATGCCGAATCTGGCGAGAATGTTCTTCATGATGAACTTGCAGACTGTTGACGCCTTGATTTCCGCGTAAGCTTCGGCTTCGGCCCATTTGGTGAAGTATTCCGTCGCAGTAAGGATGAAAGATTTCTGCTTGGTGAGGGAATTGGGATCACCTAGGGGACCAATGATGTCGAATGCCCACATGGAGAAAGGCCATGGGGAGGATATTGGATGAAGTGAGGAAGATGGTGAATGGATTTTATCGGCGTGAAGTTGACACTTGACACACCTACGGACATAGACAGCACAATCCTCTTCCATAGTGGGCCAATAAAAGCCTTGACGAATGATCTTCTTGGCGAGCATCTGACTATTCACGTGGCCACCGCACACACCCGAGTGCGTCTCTTCTACACATTTCCAAACCTCATCGTCACCAAGACATCTTAACAGAATACCAGTAAGGCTCCTCCTATAGAGTAGACCTCCAATCAATGTGTATTTCTGAGCCACCCTTCTTATGGCTTTCTTGTCCTCTGTGGTGGCCCCTTCAGGATAAGACTGATCTTGGCAATATTTGACAATTTCATAGAACCATGGTTTCTCTTCATCAGCCAGTTCTTCTTCGGCCTCTGCCAACATGAGCTCCCTCTTCTCAAGGATATCTTCCTGCAGGATCTTCCTTGCTATCCTGTCTTTGATGTTTACGTAGGAAGCATCATCGACTGCAGGGGCGTGAAGTTTGTAGATGGAAATGGACTTAAACCATCTTCCTAGAGGGAACCTTATGGATGATGCCAATGAGGCGAGGGCATCGGCGAGAATATTCTGATGACGAGGGATATGAACAAAGATCAGTTTTGTGAACAGTTTGGCAAAGGCAGCAGTGAGTTCTTGGTATGGCTTGAGTTTGGGATCGCGAGTGCGATACTTAGTGAGTACCTGGCGAAGGATGAGTTGACTATCACCTACGACTCGCAACTCAGTGATACGAAAAGAATGAGCGAGTCCTAGGCCAGCTAGAAGAGCTTCATATTCGGCTATATTGTTGGTGACTGGAAATTTGAGCTGGTATGCCAATGGGAATGTGAGGCCTTCCAGCGACAGGAGGGCGATGCCGATTCCTCTCCCTTGAGAATTCAGAGCTCCATCAAAATATAGCGTCCACATTGGCTCATCTGATTGGTTGATGGACATTAGTTCCTCATCTGGAAACTCTGATTGGACGGGATCAAACTTGGGAAGAGGATGGTGAGCGAGATGCTCGGCTATGGCATAACCTTTAATCGCCTTTTGCTGGATGTAGGTGATGTCAAACTGAGAGAGAAAACTTTGCCAGTGTGCTAGCCTATCCGTAAGGACGACTTTCTCCAGAAGGAATTTGATAGGATTCATTCGAGCAATCAAGTGGACTTCGTGAGCCAAGAAGTAGTGCTTCAATTTCTGCACTACCCAAACGAGGGCAGCACATGTTTTCTCCATGCCGGTGTACTTCTGCTCACAGGGATTGAGAAGTTTGGACAAGTAATAGGTTGCCCGTTCCTTGCCTTCTTCATCAGCTTGTGCGAGGACGGCTCCCACGGAGTCATCCAAGACTGAGATGTAAAGGATCAGAGGTTTTTCTGGTTTAGGTGGAATGAGAACGGGTGTACTAGCCAGATATTCCTTCAACCCTTCAAAAGCTTTCTGACATTTAGAATTCCAGTGGAATTCTACTCCTGGCTTGGTCAACTCGTAGAGAGGTCTACACCTTTGTGAATGTTGAGACACAAACCGACGAATAAACTGCAGCCTGCCGATTAAACCTCGGACTTCCCTCAAATTCTTGGGAGGCGGCATATCCCTGATAGCCTTGGCTTTGTCGGGATCTATCTCGATCCCTCTTTTACTCACAATGAACCCCAGCAATTTTCCTGACGACACACCAAACACACACTTTTTCGGGTTCATTTTCAATTGGAATTCTCTTGACCTTTGCAAGACCTTAGCCAAAACTTCTGGATGTTCCATCCTGGTCCTTGATTTCACCAATAAGTCATCCACATACACTTCCAGATATATGTGCATCATGTCATGAAATATGGCCATCATCGCTCTTTGGTAAGTAGCTCCAGCATTCTTTAACCCAAACGGCATGACCACGTAACAATATGTTCCCCAAGGGGTAGTGAATGACGTCTTTTCCTGATCCTCTTCTGCCAAACGAATTTGATTGTATCCTGAAAATCCATCCATGAAAGAGAGGGTTTCAAAACCTGCCGTGTTATCAATCAACACATCAATGTGAGGTAAGGGAAAATCATCCTTTGGACACGCGCGGTTAAGGTCCCGGAAGTCGATGCAAATCCTGACTTTCCCATCTTTCTTCATGACCGGGACAATGTTCGCCACCCATTGAGGATAAAGAACGACTCTAATGAACCTGGCTTTGTGGAGCTTATCGACCTCTTCTTTCATTTTCAAAGCCATCTGAGGGTGCAAACGCCTTAACCTTTGTTTTACCGAGATGGACCCTGGTTTTAGGGTTAAACGGTGTTTGACCAAGGTTGAATCCAGACCCGGCATATCCTCGTAGCTCCATGCAAACGTGTCCTTATATTCCTTGAGAACCTCAATTAATGTCTCTTCTTCAGAGGGTGGTAGGTTGTCACTTATGAGGATGATCCTAGGATCTTCCTCAGTCCCCAAGTTGACTTCTTTGGTGGATTCTTCTACGGTGGTTGACGGCTCGTCGAATCTCCTCATTCCGCTAGCGTATGCGCCCGCCGCATCCTCATATTCTTCACCCTCATCTTCAGTGGGGCATTCTTCATTCGTGATCTCGTAGACTCCATACCCTTCATCAGATGCACAGTCGCCCTCGCATTCTATTTCGGGTAGCTGGATGGGATTTTCTAACAACTGGGGGATGGCAAGAAGGGCCTGACACCTGGCGGCCAAATCCAGAAGGAATCGACGAGGGATCTGCCTACCCTTGGATTTCTTCCTAGGTACTACCCTTGGCCTATCATTCCTAGATTGATTGACAATATTTACAGAAGAAGAGGAAGACAAAGAGGATGGTGTAGAATGTACAGGAGAAGACCCCTCAGAGGAGGGGTAGAAAAGGTCGCTCATCGGACCTCGGACGGGTGGTCCGCAAGGCGGTACGCACCCGTGGGAGATGTAGGAGGTTTCCTCAACGAAGATGTGTTGTTGGGGAGTTTGAAAATTGACGTTTTTTTTTCATTTTTATTTTTAATGACAAAGCAGTGAAAAGAGATTGGAGGAGAGAGAAAAGGGGTTATGGCTAGAGGATTGTGAGGCTCATAGAGCAGATCATGGTTGAAGACCTGACGCGGGTTGAAAAGCCCGCGTAGGTATGTAAGCAAAGAAGGGGACCTGGGAAGATCATCAGACAATTGTCTGGCCCAGGAAGAAGATATCAGCAAAGGCTGAGACGAGTGGATGGAGAGGATGGCGGCTAATGAGCCGTCGATGGCAATGTTGAGGACGGACGAAGATCCGTCGATGATAGAGTCATTCTGGCGAGGACGAGGATAGTTTGGAACCTTGGCAAGAGTGGTAATATTCTCTGGTATTTCGGAGATCAGTGGTGGTCCTTCAAGCGGTGGAGACGAGAACATCCTTTCCAGTGTAACGGAAATGTCCCGTATGTCGAACCATTTGTCCCACTCGCATTCCGGATCTTTGATCTTGCCTCTTTTGGTGATCCTCGGACATTTTTCAGCCAAATATACAGCATGTGATCCCCCATGTGCTTCTCGTGGGTGATCTCCCATCTGAACAACGGGTCCTCTGTTGAAGTGGTTTGATAGAGTCCACGTGAGGGGCTTCCAATCTGCCTTGAACAGTCCTTTGAAGCCTACGCCAAACCTGCGATTCGGCCTAATTTCCTTTGGCGGTTTGAGCATACCATGTGACTGTGCGCCCAGACCCTTTCCTTGTTGATAGCCGATGTTCCTCATAATCTCCCAACCTTTGGAGTGAAAAGGGAGACATGATGTTGCGGTTGCCCTGACCGGCTCCTTTGGTGCTAGTGGAATGTGAGATGGATCACGCACGTCCAGCAGTGATAATATGGGCCGATGAGATGGCCAAACGGAGGGCAGAGAGGTGTTGATAGCATCCACTGTGTGAAGGACCGGTGTACTGACCACTTTAATAATTCTCCCATTGTAAGGAAACTTCATGCACTGATGGTTGGTGGAAGGCACAGCGTCCATGGCTTCGATGTAAGGGCGACCCAGTATAGCCTTGAATGTGGGGTCCATGTCGAGGACATGGAATTCCGTGGGAATTGACATGGGGCCTAGTTCTGCCTTCAGAATAATCATCCCCAGCGGCGGCCTTTTGCTATTGTCATAAGCCGTGACCGTGATCGAGGAAGGTCTTATTTGTTCCTCGTTGACCCCACACAACTGAAGAGTGCTCATGGAGATCACATTTATGGATGCACCTGTGTCCACAAGACACGGGTTTATGGATACCCCATTAATTTTTATTGAAATGCACAATGCATATTTCCGAGCTTCCTTGGGAGCGAGCTCGTAGTTGTGGAACATGATGGCCGGTTGTGTGTCTGTTGGGGTCAGGACGGTCGAAATCTTCTCCACGGGGAGGTCTTCATTAACCATGACCTTTTGAAGATATTCCATCAAGGCCGCCTGGTGGGATGTGGATCTTTGAAGTAGCTCTAGGATGGAGATCCGGGCAGGCGTCTTGTCCAAGTGTTTCAGTAGATCATACTGTGTTCCAGGGATAGCTCTTTCTGGTTGTTCTGCATCATCCTTCTCTGGCTGAGATTGCTCGGGATTCTGACTGTTGTGGGGGAAAACCCTGTGGAAAATCCTTCCACTCCGGAGCACCATTGCATGCGGCTTTTGTACCTCTGTGGGGGTAGCAGTGGGTTTTAACAGGGGTTTGAGGGGTAGTAGTGGAGGAATGGTTGATGAAGTAGGGGTGATGACGGGAGCAGGGATTCTGATGAGGGGTTTGTTAGGTGGAGGCATGGCGGAGGTAGAGGGGATATCGCGCGGATTATGAAGGATAAGGGGTTTGGAAGGTGGAGGTGGAGGTAAGGTTTGAAACGGGTAAAGGTTTTGAGGTGGATGGTGGGTGATGAGTGGTTTTGAAGGCATTAGTGGTGATGTGGTGGAGAAAGACGGGGTTATGTATGGTGGACGGATGATAAGGGGTTTAGAAGACGTAGGGGTAAATGTGGTGGAGGTGGATGGTAAAGTGGGGGAGTGGGAGAAGGTGAGAGGGTGTGAAGGCGTAGTAGAAAGTGTCGGTTGATAGGAGGTCGGGGTGTGGATGAGAGGGCATAATGGTAGTGGAAATGGTGAAGGCGATACCGATGCGGGTTGATGAGAGAGAGGTGCTACCCGGGCAAGGTGAGGGGGTTGCATGACGATAGGGTTGGAGGTATAAAGAATGGAGGTACTTTCCTGGTGCCACACCTGCTCTCTCCCGACTTCCGGGAAGGAGGAGATGGGGTTAACCTGATGATTGGGCTGTTGGTGCTCCGGTAGTGGATTCTGGATTATGCCCATGTCAGGCTGTTGTTGTGGGGCCTGCTGAGGCTGATGTTGTTGTAACTGCTGCTGTGGCCTCTGAGGAGGTCTCCTAGCCTTGAGAGCCGCGACGTACCGTCTCATCTCATCCCAATCTATTTGATGTTCATCATTCATATCATGGATGTAATCTTTGAAATGGAAGCAGTAATCCACTGTGTGTCCCGGCTGCCTGTGGTAGACGCAGTATTTGGAGGTATCAACATTGGGGGGCCACGCGGGCCTTTCTCTGGGTAGGGCGAGTTGGTTTGATGCCATGAGGGCATTAAAAATATCTGCTAAAGTTTCTGGCAATGGTGGATAGTAGGCTCTCTTAGAACCGAGCGGCCTCCTTTGTTGCTGTTGGGGACCATAGTTCCCCGGGGGTGGAACTTGGTTGTACTGAAGCGGTGGTTGTTGTTGCTGAGGTTGTGGTTGTTGTTGCTGGGGTTGGCGTAATGGAGGCATATTATCCTGGGGTGGATTATTTTGGGGTGGAGGACGGAGAGGGAAAGGACCTGAATGAAGGGGTAGTCGGGGCATTTGTTGAGGCCTTGGGTTGACTGCATAGTTGGCATTGTTGACCGCACTGACTTGCTCATTTGTCACGACCCCTTCTGTGGCTCCGCCCGGGACACCAGCGCCTGTCTTTCTGACCACTTTGGGCTTCGGCGACTCAAACATGTTCATGATGGGGGAGTCTTTTAGCTGGGTTTGGATGTATCGGGCCCTTTCATAGAGTTCCTCCATTGTAGTAAGTTTATTCATGGCGAGGACGTGTCTGAACTGCGGGGTTGCATTAGACACAATCATTTTCACTTGTTCGGGCTCGGAGAGGGTATTCCTTATTCTTTCCGCCAGAGACCTCCATCTATCAGCATATCGGACAAAATCCTCGTCGGGTTTCATCTTTTCGGCCACTAGGTCGGTAATGGAGAGTGAGAGACCGACCCTATCCCTATATTTCTGCAAGAACCTTCTCTGACTATTTCAAAATTTTCGGCCTCGCGGGGCTCCAGAGAATAGAACCACTCAAGCGCGGGACCATCCAATGATCTTCGAAAGAGGTATGCCAAGGACCTCTGATCGTTTTGCCAGTAAGAGGACTCATACATGAAATCTTTGAGATGAATGAAGGGGTTGCCGGTACCATTGTATCTGCGGTACGTGGGCATTTCAGAGGGAGGAAGATGAATGACGGGGAGGATTGGCAAAGCAACCTCCGGGGTGGCTTTCACGTCCACCATTCTTCTCAGATTTTGAAACTGCTCGTCCATGCGATTGAACCTATTGAGGAGCGATTGGGCGAGCTCCTCTGGGGGTGAAGGTGGCACTTGCCATTGGGGGAGAAACTGTCTCCCGGAGACTTGAGGGGGAAACCCGGAATGAGAGGGAACTGTCGGACCACCGACAGTTGGCCCTGGCTGAAACGGTGTGTGAGGAACACCGGGAGTTTGAGATTGTGACGGGAATTGCAATGAGGGAGGTTGTTGGCTCGCTTGTCCTTGAAGCGAGGGAGACTGGATGGCTTACGCCAATGAAGGAGATGGAATGGCCTGCACGGACTCGTGGAGAGGTGCGATAGCCGGAGTTGACTCCTGGGGCGTGGGGGAAACAGATTTCCCCTTTAGAATGGCCTGGAAGGCCCGGAGCTGTTCAGAGGTAAGCTCTGTGTTGGCGAGGACGCCCAGTAAGGAAGTGATATCCTGTGGCGGGGACGTGTCCCCGGCAATAACCTGCACCTCATGCGAGGGGTCATGAGAAGGACCCGAGTCCATAGCATAGACTCGCGGGTCGGCTGTCAAACCACGGCTAGGGTGGTTCTCCTCAGAAGACTCGTGAGACATGCTCACAGTTCTCCCAGAACGCAAAAACATACACTAGCAAGTAGGAAGCAGAGATTATCAAACAAGTGGATGCCTTTACGCCCTTTTTTTTATTTTCATTTTGATGATTTTTTTTATTTTTAGCGAGATCCGAAGTTCACACAAAGTGGGGACCCTAGTTTATTTTTTTTGTTTCACCGCCGTGTCAGCTAGGGTCTCTCGTCTCACCACGAATGAAATGACTAACTTCGGGGAACTTCAATGGTACAACCAGCCCAGTGAACGAAGAGGAGATTCTTCGATGTCGGGGACTTACGGAGGTCCCAGTGTAGGAGATTCTAGTCCGTTGAGAGGAATTCCCAAACGGAGAGTCCTTCCTTCACCGGGAAAGGGTGATCCTCAAAAAAAATGAAAAAACGATAGAAAAGAGGAATGGATGTATGCAATGGAATGCTGACAGATATATGGAGTGGGAAAACAACGGAAATAACAAACATATAATAAAAAAAGAACCAATCAAAACTGACGGTGCTGCCGTGAGCACAACGGGGGCGCGCGCGGGCGCCAAGATGGAGAGGCACGGATGGTGCCGAACTTGCAAGGGTAACCGAGAGGAAGCAGTAGAGGTCCCACCGTGATCGCCAATCTGTGAGCGACGTCACGCGGTTCGGAGTTCGATGGAGCGGGGAAGAGGATGCGGAGAGCGCGCGGGCTCCTCTTTTTGTTTGTTTTGCTGTTTGCAGCAACACAGAGATGAGAGAAGAGAGAGAAGGGGCCACCACGGGAGATTGCTCCGGCGGGGCGAGCGGGACAAGTATAATATAGCAAGATATGGGGTTCAAACGGCCATAGCGGGAAGTGACTCGCCGCGACCTCGGGGGGACGGGAATGGTGCAGAAATTAAATAACAAGAATTGAAACGGCCATTGGGGAAGTGACTCGCCGCGGCCTCGAGAATATGAGCAGAATATAGCAGAATATAAAAGAGAATATAAGAACAGAGATTTAAACGGCCATTGGGGAAGTGACTCGCCGCGGTCTCGAGAATATGAGCAGAATATAACAGAATATAGAGAGAGTATAAGAACGGAAATTTAAACGGCCATTGGGGAAGTGACTCGCCGCGGCCTCGATGATATGAGCAGAATATAACAGAATATAGAGAGAATGTAAGAACGGAAATTTAAACGGCCATTGGGGAAGTGACTCGCCGCGGCCTCGATGATATGAGCAGAATATAACAGAATATAGAGAGAATGTAAGAACGGAAATTTAAACGGCCATTGGGGAAGTGACTCGCCGCGGCGTCGATGATATGAACGAAATATAACAGGATATAAAGAGAATATGAGAACAGAAATTTAAACGGCCATTGGGGAAGTGACTCGCCGCGGCCTCGATGAAAAGATGTGATCGCCAGGGGCCGAAAGACCCCAAAATAAGAAAGTGATCGCGCCTACCTCAAGAGCGGGAGATGGCGGGTTGCTTCTTCCTCTCCTTCCGGCCGGCCGACGGAGAGGGCTTTCCTCGGCTACCCTTGCAAAACAACGACAAACAAATGACAAGTGGCTTAGAAAGATGAATGTGTAGTATTCATATCCTTGCAATAAAAATGATGAAATAACGGGAAGACACACACCTGGTTGGTGTTATCTTTTAAACCCCTCTCGGACTCGAGTAGGAGGAAAATGAGATGATGGATGCGAGATGATGAATGCAAAAGAACTACGAAGAAAAGGAAAGAGTTGGCTTATTGGATGTGCCGGTGGTGAAATTCGGCGGAGCTCCGGCAACGTGGGGACGACGTAGAAGCGCGGTGGATGAAGACGACCTTCCTCTCGCGAGCGTGGGCACCCGAGAAGCCGGCAGAACCTCCACCTACAAAAGACCCCACGGGTTAGAAAAATGACTCCGTAGCCTCTGGGCTCCGGCAGCCTATCGGATCACTGCTTAGCTCCCCTAGAACTGAGGGGGTGGGCCTCTATTTATAGAGCTCCGGAAGGTGGAGGCGTCCAGGACCCTGGACACCTCCATCAGGGCCGAAATAATATTTTATTCTATTTTTATTAATTTTTTTGGAATACTTTTGTGGAGGCGTCCAGGGTCCCGGACGCCTCAAGCAGGTCCACCGAAAACCGACGACGGCCGCACGCGGTTCGGCACAACGCGTGGTTTTGTGAGCGGCGCCTCGTGATTCAGAAATGGGCGCGTCCAGCTGACCGGACGTCTCTATATTTTGGATTTTTTCACACACGACAAACCGTCGTTCGGTGGCCGGCGCCCGTGAGGGTTTTTATGGAGGCGTCCAGGGGCATGGACGCCTCCAATATATATATATATATATATATATATATATATATATATTATTATTTTTTGTCTTTTATGCCAGGGCTGGCATTTTGATTTTTTTAGATTTGTTTTTATGGAGGCGTCCAGGGGCCTGGACGCCTCCATTAATGTATATTTTTATTTATGTTTTGTTTTATTTTATGCCAACTGGCATTTTACAAACATTTTTTATTATTTTTGTTTTTTATGGAGGCGTCCAGGGTCCTGGACGCCTCCATTAATTTATATATATTTTTTTATATTTTTTTATTTGGTTTTGGGCCCTGAGAAAAGAATAAAATAAGAGAAAAGAATGGGGGCGTCCAGGGGCCTGGACGCCCCCATTAAGACCCACCCGGGTCCTTGGATCAGGCGTCGGCGATCGCCCGGTAGACCCCCTTCTTGATTCCGGAACCTCCCGATGCATTCGACTGGTGTTGATGTCGCCCGAATGCCGTGACGAGACGATTCCGGATGCCGAAAAGGGCGGAAGAAGACTCAAGAAAAGGAAGCACTCAAGTGATTCAAAACGCGTCAGCCGTCGCGGGGCGTTGTATAGTAATATGAAACTTTCTCAGGAGACGTCAGGAATGGCGTGTCTACAGATGTGACACAACCTAGGACTCAACAAGCAAGCACAATTAAGCATTCAAAACGGACCGATAATGGCAACCGCTCACCCGATGCACACTAAGACCAGGGGTAACTTGGCAATGCCAAGGGGAGGTTGTGTGGGCTGGGCCATAGTTGGTAGAGGGCCAGCAAGGCCAAGGTTTGATTCCCCAAGGGTATGGCTGCCCAAATCAAGGGTCCGACGAAGTGCCAAAGGGCACGGGTTCCACTCTCTTCCCACGATGATCACTTATAGCAAATGAGCTTAAGGATCGGGCTCTCGTCACGGCCAGCGGAGTTTATGAACTAATATTGAAAGAACAAGCATGAATTAGAGTAAAGTTTTGGAGCACTCACTCGACCGGTTTGAAGAAACCGATCCCGCTCGGAGACGAGGGCGAGCGGGGAGGCGAGTGGATCCCCACACGCCGCGGCGGTGTCGCTTGACCTGCCCAAAGAAGTTACAACACTACACCTCTCGCAGGAGGGGGACCTTGGGGTGGGGGTTAATGATATTACAATCAATACTACCTCCACACAGGGAGGGGCCTTCAGCCGGCCAAGCGGGGAGGGGGAAACTAGGACCAAAAGCGATAAGAAGTTGGGAAGCCAAATCTGCCTGCTGTCTGGGAGGGAGGACTGACAGTCAAAGTTGGGGCTGCAGAAGTTGATATGGAATTTTGCTGATGGCGAGGCCAGGGGGGAACTCTTCGTGACTGGTACTGGAACACCTCAGAATTTTTTAAATTTCTTCTGGTACCACTGCTGACTGGGCTGGAGGTTCGAACAGAGTGGCAAGTTCTGGGACTGGCAGCTTCAGATTTCCAACCGCAGGTTGCAGAGAATGCTCGATGGCTCCCGGACTCCGAATTGAAAACCGCCAGAGTTGTTGGAATTGTGGGCGAATCCTCTTTGCAGTAAAACTGACGGGGAAGCCAACCGATGTTGGAGACGACTAGGGGATGCAGAACAATGGCAACTGGTCGGTGCAGACTGTGGGTAGCAGATCTGTGTAGCTTAAGGAGAAAAATGAGAACTCTGGATCACGAATGCTGAATGAAGTTCTGTTTATTGATTCCAGAAGTAGACTGGGCGATGAAGAATTCTGAAGCAGAACTCATGGGCTGATTCCTTCGGGGTTCGTCGTGGCGGAGCTTCTCATCTGGCTCAGGTTCTCAGCCGAGGCAGAACTGCGCAGTTGTGGGAGAATGGACCTCCTGGACGGCTCGGAGATCGAAAAAAGATGAAACCACCTCTGTTGCGAAGGAGACTGGTAGACGCTTCTGACAATGGCTCTTGGGTCTTCAAACTCGTCCGGAGGAAGTCGTGGTGGCCACTGCAAGTCGCTGGTTCATCTGTAACCTCTTGACAGCAAACTGCAACTTCGAAGTAGCTTCCAATGACCAAGAAAGAAGAAGGGGAAGGGGGTAGATGAGTGTGGGAGTGACCCCTGGTTGTAAGGGGGTCTTGGAGGGGATGTTCTAAGGTGTGGGAGGTGGAGAATAAGGTCTGGAAGAGGGTCCAACAGATGGTGGTAGTGGGGGCTACAAATTTGGGAAGGTGGGTGAGAGGGAAAGGGTATTTGAAAATGGGTTTAAGGGTGGGGTTAATTTGTTTGTCTTGGGAATGGGGGGGGTTGTGTTGGGGAAGGGAATGGGTGCTTGGGGTAGTGGGAAGGGTGCTTGGGAAAGTGGGAGGGGTAGTTGGGGGTTGGATGGTGAGGAGAGGATTGGTGGAGGGGGGTCTTGGGAAGGGATGGAGTATTGATGAGGGTTGTGGGGAATGGGAAGAGACTTAAATGGGGTAGGTGGGGAGTGGAGGTGGTTGGGGAGGGAGGAGAGAGAAGAAAATTCGAATTTGGGTGTTGAGGAGAGAGAAAGTGGAGTGAAAAAGAGAGATTAAGAGAGGGAAGGGTGGGGAATCTCTCCCCTAGGGTTTCTCACCCAAAAAATGGAATCTCTCCACTAGATAAGAAGTGTAAACTCTCAAAATGGCAAGTTTTTCATTCATGGATTCATTAAGTTGAAATGAGGGGGAATGTGGTCCTATATATAGGAAACCCACATTTCTACAAAAGTCCCTGACAATTGACTCAATGACAAATAACCGAGGGGTAGGGGAGAGCCCTTGGGCCAAGCCCAATGAATTGGGCCCAATAGCTAACTAGGCAACCTAATGAGACTCAAACTTAGGGAAATGAACACAAGACCTAGGAACATGACTCAAATAAAAGGGAAAATACATCAAATGACTCAAATAAAAATTACATAGGACTCAAAATAAATGACTAGACCATGCCGGATGCAACCGGGGTGAGGAGACGAGCTGTGAATGTGGGCATGGGAGGTGATGTCCCCATCACTTAGGGCCCATGTGGGGTCAGTCAAAGGTCCAAGGTGGGCTTCTAGATGGCATGACCATTCAATGGGACAATTGGATTAAAAAGTCCAATATTCCAACCCTTAAAGTCCAAGATGCTTCCCCCTTATAATATAGTTTATCCCATGTTATATTTTTTATTTTTTTTGGTCATTTGACCACATGGGGAAGAAAATCCCCTCTCTCCCACGAAATTCTCAGCCCCCCACCCCTTGCCATTCTCTATATAAGCCTATGTATAGTGTCATTAGAGATATTAATGAAGAAAATTTGTGAAATTGGCTTGAACCATTGAAGGGTGTGCCCTTGTTCCTCTCTCCCTCCCCCTCTTGCAGATGGATTTCTACTAAATCTTGGGTGTGAAGCCCTTCTAACTTCGCCTTAGCCCCTCTGAATTCTATTTCTGCCGTCGCCATCACACCGCCGTCGCGCCGCTGCCACCGTCATCGGAGTTTTGTCTCCATCAGGATAGAACCTCACCTCCGGATTTTTATCTTTTCTTCTTGTTGTCTGATCGAGCCCTAATTTTGAGGGTTTGTTCTATCCATCACCCTTAACCTTCAGTTCAAATTTTGTGTCATTTGGAAGTCAGTAGATATTTTTCCCATTCTTTTGTTTGTCCTCTCAGTAATCTGCCCTTTTGCAGATCTACGAGACAGAGTCACCTTGTTGCATTTTCCCCACCCCCTTACAAATTTTCAAAAAACCCAAACAATTACTCAGTGTTCCACACATATATCCACTTCCACCATAATTTTCTTGGAGTCTATAAAAATCATTTTCTATTCGGTCAAAGGTCAGTCTTAGGAAAAACATAGTCTGCCCTGTGTGTCTGTCAGTCCAGGTCAGAAAATAAAACAGTGTTACGGTCATATTCATTTTCAATCCGTTCGGTGGATGGAGCTGTCAAAATTATATGTTGTAGATCTATGAGTTCTCTTTCCAACGGTACCAGCCACGCCTCAATCGGCCTCCAGATCTGAGTGTCTTAATTCGTGTCGCCGAGGCCTACAGATATGTTCCCTGTACAGGTCTAAAATTGCAGTCCAGAAGATATCCAGAAATAAATATCAAAAATTAACTTCAGGAGCTGCCCCTTCAGGGAGTCGTTCAGGGACGCCCTTCCATCGTCCCAGCCAAGCAGCGTCTCCGGAAGATCCCAAGAAGGTGACGTTCCTTTGGAAACCGTTGCTTACTGTCCAGTGAGTCAACAACCGAGTTGGAATAGTGCCGAGTCAGACCAGCAGGCCAAGTTCGTGCCGTACGCACCTCCAAATTGCTGCCCGTCAACCCAGGGTCGGTCCTCCTTGGCCCCACTTGTAGCCCTTTACCTCCCTGCGTGGAGTGGGCAATATATTTCACTGTTGTGATTAACTTTTACCGTTGTTACCTTGAGTTAGCATACTTCGCCGGGAATGTATTCCTCACGCCCGGAGCGTGGAGGTACACTCGCTACCCTCCTCGTAGGCATTACTTTACTCGTATATTTTTGTATATGCCGCTGCATGAGTGGTAGATTATCTAGCTTGTTATACTATTATCACCGCTGCGAGAGAGTGAGATTGAGTGTACCGTCCCGTGACTCGATCCGAGTACACGTGGAAAGGCCGATACCTGAGACTTACTGCCGGTTTCTCAACCGCGCACGGTCCAGCATTTCCCTCGCATAGGGACGACCGCGAGCTAGAGTCCCAGGTCGCGTGCCCGTCCCGCATCAATTAGATAAATAGATAATTATCTGAACAATCAACCGAGCTTATGACTATGGGCTAGAATGGCTAATGTTAGCCCGCTTATTAAGTTGAACGGCTACACCTAAGCCGTATGAAAGCATGTCGGTCATAATTCAGAAAATCAACTAAAATATCCCATAAATATATGGACGGCCCAAAAACGACCGCGCGTGTGTTGTGCATGGATTGACCGTTCATTAATCTGGACACTTGAAATTCATAACAATGATCAATTACATAAAATCAAGGCCCATTAAGCCCTGAATTGAAGAAGACCTAGCCAGGGAGGGAGGCTACCCATAAAATAGGCCCAAAGATGTTGCCAGAAAAAAATACCCCAACGAGTGACGGATAACTCGAGACATCAACAAATGAGAGTAAGAGAAATGACTCAACTTATCGGCAAAAAATGGGTGTCAACAGATGACCCTCCTTAACGTCCTCTTTCATTTGACTTATGTTTGTCGTGCATAAATTTTTCCCATCGGCTATTCTGAACTTGCTCATAATGGAGTTGTCTAGCTTCCAGTCTATCCACTTGTAGACTGATCTGACGACAGGAGGAATTCAAACTCCCAAATTGGGCAGTGAGAAATTGAATGAGGACAAAATGAATATCCATTAAACTGCCAGTGGCACCAAATGTAGGAGCTTGTGAAGTGGAGGCCTTTGCATGAAATTCAGGTGGGGCATCCCTTGCAGTGAACACTCGAGGCTCATTTTTTGGAGACAAAGGAGGTTGGATACCAAAAGCCATCATCATCCCAGGCTGGTCCATGGGATCTGCAAACTGTTGCTGCTGAGGAGCCTGCTCAAAGTGGATATCTGCATGAAACATTTCCTCATGGTGATCTAACTGTGCTTCGGAATCTGGTTGGTCCTGTGCGGACTGACCTTGTGGAGGGTGGTCCTATGGAAGCTGTTCCTGTGGAGCTGGCTGAACAGAAGGGTCAGGTACATGACCAGGTAGATTCCTCACCATTTTGTCACCTTCCTTTTTAAAGTGCATATAATTTTGGATGAGCCTCATGGTGTAGATATTACTTTGGGGAATAGTTATGGACTTTTCCTTATCAAGAGGGATGCCAACTGTCTGAAAGATGGCAGTAAGGTGTGCAGCATAAGGCAGGCTACGCATGTTGTAAGTGCAACTGTCCACAACCTGAAGCATGATATTTGGAAGACAGACATGGTATTTGTTGAATAGACAGTAAAAAAGGAATCTCTGTGTCTCAGTAAGTCTGCTTCTGCCAAACCCTTGCGGGGTAATCATGGTAGTGAAGACATGATGCATTAGACGCTGCAGTGGGGGAAACCGATTGGTGTCAAAGGATTTCACCAAAAGTTGGGTGTCATCCTGAGGATTTCAAGGCTTGCCAGTTAGGAGGGTGTAAGCTGTAGACATATCGATCTCAACCTCAGATTCTATTTCTCCATCCCGGGGTATGTGTAAAGCTTTGTGAAGAAGCTTAGTTGTGAGCTTGATGGAAACCCCCTTGACTACAGTCCAAAGGACTTTCTTTTTCTCATAAAAAAACAAGTTCTTGTAGAACTGCTAAACCAGAAATCGGTAGTATACCCTGTGCTCAGACATAAACTATCTTTAACCTTGGAACTCAAACAACAGCAGTAGGTCAGGAAAATACACAAGCATCTCTTGGTCACTAAAGTTTACATACCTAGGGAAGAGTATCCATGAGGGATCACTTTCTTCTTCCCTGGGAGAGGCAGCAGTGCTGGGCTTCTGAGAGATTGACTGAGCTTTGGCCTTCCCTTTTTCTTTGGTTGATAGTCGTGGCCGCTTGGCCGAAGGTTGCGGCGGCGAACCCTTGTCAGTGTGGGACCCCTGGGCTTCGGCAGCCCTCTTCCTCGCTGGTTCTATAGCTGGGCGGTCCTCAATGAGCTTGGATCGCCCTTCAGACGGGGCTTTTGAGGCAGCGGCCTTCTTAGATGAAGCCGCCTCTTTCTTCTTGCCGTGGGTGACTAGAGGATCCATGGAGAGTGGATGGAAAGGAAGGAGAGGAGTGTGAAGGCTAGCTGGGGCTATCGTGCACAAGAGAACGGAGAAGGGGGGCGAGGGCGTCGACCTCCACTGTGAGAGTGTGCAGGGCCAGAGCGCGGGTGTGAGGAGAGAAGTAGGGTTTGAAAATGAAGAACGAGTGAGAGTTTGGTTTTCATCGTCGAGTTAAATGGTGAAAGTTGAGATTGTTACTTTTGAAAAGGACAACCTTGAAGTTAGAAATGGTGTATATGCCCCTATGTTAAGTTCAGATGGTTTAAGGCTTATAAGCTCATTTTTGAGTAATAAAAGTTTGAGCAAACCATTTTTGCAACAAATAATATGACTTAAACATTTGAGAAAGTAAGAGAATAGAACCAAGCCCATTTGACTTACTCATCACATTCATTTGGCATAATTGGAAAAGAAGATAAGGAAGTATTGAAGATAAACAATACGCCTTTTTGTTTTGAAGCAAGTTGTAGAGTCAACCCCAAACCATTTTTTTTAAAATAATAAAACAGTCCGATATAGCATTCACTTTTTGACACAAGGAAACACATTGTTTAGATCCAGAGTCCCTGGTTACTCAGTCTAGCTTATCTTTCTGAATTCTTTTGAACAGAGGTGACTTTCTTCATCATGACTAGATTAACCTTTCATTTCATTGATGAAGGATCTAATTTCTCTGAAGATAGGTCATTGCTCTAAAATTATAGCAGCATAGTTTTCAGAGGCATATTCTCTAATAGACTTCAAGATGGGAACATGTTTAAAGACAATACATGCCAATCATTTCAAACGCCAAGGAGCCAAGTTGCATTGAAGTTTCAGACGCAGGGGTACGGGTTATTTTCAAGGGCTTAAGAAATGTTGCAATCCTATTATGAATGCAAGATTGGTAAAGCTCAATGCAATTGATTCATGAAAATGAGAATTATAATCAAGAAACCATTTCTTTAATGGGAGTAATACAACAAGACTCATCCAGGGTTGTATAGATGAATGAAAATTTTCTCAACTCCCCCTCACTTGATACTCGGTGAAAAGTGAAGGTTCAGAGGCAAGAGATTTGAGGTAGAAATGAAAGAAGCAGTGGAGAGAGGGAGTCAAGGAAACTCTCCATTTGTTCTTCAAAACCAAAGCGGCAGGGAGACAGTCTCGACACATGACTTGAAGGTGTCGATCTGAACACCAGTTTCTAAGCTGTATGTCTCGACACATATCAATAAGGTGTCGACCTGTTCAACATGCATTGTTCAGCATGTCTCGACACATATCAGTACATCAAACTGTTCTCTGCTAGCTTCTGTGATTCTTCATTTCTGACAAACACCTGCCATCTTTTACTGCCAATGCCTCTGACTTTCTTCTTTCAGATTGCCATTCAAGAAGGGTTTTACCTTTTACTGCCATTGAGAAATGCTAGATTGGATGCTAAAGCTTTAAATATGCTTATGCACTAGAGATCAACTATGCAGATAGCAATGTGCAATTCTGACTCATGGTACTTGGCGGAGGGCTATCCTCACGCATGAGGAGAGTTTCCAGATAGGCATAATCTGTCATTTCACTTCTAAACATTTGATATACCATGCAGTCACAAGATGATGTTCAATTAAAGACATTCATAAGTACAAGCAAGCTCCCCCTGAATGTGACCATCATTCCAAGCAAGGTTCATACACAAAATGGACCAGATCTAAATCAATTCAGATATGCTTGTTTCAATCATTGTAAAGATAAGTACGCAGATCATTAAGGAGGAATTGATAGCTCAAACCTGAGTGGACTGAGGTCTGCATAGACCAAGCTCTCTCCTTAGAGTTGTGAACCTGTCATTGCTTAAGGGTTGTATGAAGATGTCTACAATCTGATTTTCCGAGTCTACAAAATGGAGCTCGAAGTGATTTTTTAGAACTTAATCTCTTATAAAGTGATGCCTAATTTCAATATGTTTATTCCTAGAGTGCATGACTGGATTTTTTGCAAGATTTATAGCACTTGTGTTATCACACAGAATGGGTACATGGCCAAGATCTATTAGATAGTCTTGGAGTTGGTGTTTGATCCACAGTACTTGGGTGCCACAACTCCCTGCAGCAACATATTCTGCTTCTGCAGTAGAGAGTGCATCCGGGTGCTGTTTCTTGGAAGCCCAAGAAACCAAACACCCACTGAGAAATTGGCAATAACCACTAGTGCTCTTGCGGTGCAGTTTGCATCCTACATAATCTGCATCCGAATATGAAATAAGTGAAAGTTTACAAGATGCATGATACCATAGTCCCAATTCTTGAGTGTCAGTAAGGTATCTAAAGATACGCTTGACAGCAGTCATGTGGGACTCTCTAGGACTAGACTGAAATCTAGCACAAAGGCAAACACTAAATTGAATGTCTGGTCTAGATGCAGTTAGATAGAGCAATGATCCAATCATACCTCTGTATCTCTTTGCATCTACAAGAATACCTTGTTCATCTGTATCAAGTGAAGTGGCAGTCCCCATTGGAGTTCCTAAAGGCTTACAGTTGGTCAGATCAAACTTTTTCAGCAACTCCTTCACATACTTGGCTTGATTGATAAAGCAGCCTTCATTGCTTTGACTAATCTGCAGGCCAAGAAAGAATTGAAGCTCACCCATTAGACTCATTTCAAATTCATTGGTCATGAGTTTAGCAAACTCCTTACACATTTGAGGTTTAGTAGACCCAAACACTATGTCATCCACATAAATCTGAACTATCAAGATCTGTTTACCTTGTTTCTTGGTGAATAGTGTCTGATCTACATTACCTCTTGAATACCCTTGTTCGGTGAGATATGAGCTTAGTCTGTCGTACCAAGCTCTAGGTGCCTGCTTCAAGCCATACAAAGCCCTGTCCAACTTATAAACATGATCTTTAAATATGTGCATTCAAAATCGGGGGGTTGCTCTACATAAATTTCATCTTTAATAAGACCATTTAGGAAAGCACTCTTAACATCCATTTGCTGCAGTTTGATTTTATGAGAACATGCAAAAGCTAGCAAAATTCTAATGACCTCAAGTCTAGCAACAGGAGTAAAAGATTCTTCATAATCTATGCCAAATTCTTGATTATACCCCTGGGCCACCAATCTGGATTTGTTTCTTACTATCTTTCTATCTTCACTTAGCTTATTTCTGAACACCCATTTAGTTCTTATGACTGATTTTTATTTCGGCCTTGGAACAAGATGCCATACTTTATTTCTTTCAAACTGATTTAATTCATCATGCATGGAATAGATCCAGTTTTCATCTTTTAGGGCCTCTATAACATTTTTGGGTTCAATTTGAGACACAAGAGCAAGTTGTTCAATTTCATCCATAATTTTGAAATAAGACCTAGTTTTTGTTCGGTTATGCAGATTACCTAAGATGTTTTCCAACGGAAGATCTTTCAACACTCTTTGATCAGGTTGAGCACTACCTTCATTTGCCTCGGTGACCGGAGCATTATTTAGTTCTCCTTTGTCCTCATTTACCTGTGTCTCTTCTTGTGGAAGTTCCTCTTTTCCTCTTACGTTCAAGAATTCCCCATCATCATCTTCCCTGCAAGAGTTGTTATGATCAATCTCATCAAAAGTGATGTGAGGGGATTCTTCTACACAAAGGGTCCTAACATTATAGACTCTATAAGCTCTAGACTTGTCAGAGTACCCTAGGAATATCCCTTCTTCACTCTTGGGCTCAAACTTGTCCAGAACTCTTTTGTCATTGTTATGAACAAAGCACTTTGACCCGAACACCTTCATGTGAAAGAGAGATGGCTTTTTACCTTTCAGCAGCTCATATGGAGTCATTTTGATGAGTGGCCTTATCATTGAGCGGTTGATGATATAGCATGCAGTGTTTACCCTTTTGGCCCAAAATCTCCTTGGTTGATCCCTTTCAGCAAACATTGTGTGTGCCATTTCTATGAGAGTTCTGTTCTTCCTCTCAACTATCCCATTTTGCTCAGGAGTCCGTAGTGATGAAAACTTGTGAATGATTCCTTCAGTCCTACATAAATTTTTAAAGTCAGCATTGTCAAATTCACCACCATGATCTGAAATAATGTTGGAAATTTTAAACTTACCATCTTGCTTCACTTGCATATACAGTGCCTGAAACTCATCAAAGGCATTATTTTTATGTGCAAGATAGAATACCCAAGTGAATCTAGTAAAATCATCCACCAAGACATAACCATATCTTTTACCACTTAAGTTAGCTATTTTGGTTGGACCAAACAAGTCCATATGGATTAGTTCAAGTGGTTTAGATGATGAGTTTTCAGTTCTACTTTTGAATGACTTTCTAGTCTGTTTTCCTTGAGCACATGCATCACAAAGCTTAGTGTTCAGTTTGAATTTAATTTCAAGCAGACCTTTGACAATTGAATGCTTCACCAATTTATGAAGAGTGTTGTAACTAACATGTCCTAGTCTGCGATGCCGCAAACAGGCTAATTCAGATTTGGATGCAGCAAGACAAAGATTTATGTGTGTAGGGTCATCTAAGTCAATCATGTACACGTTATTGACTCTTTTACCAGAAAACTTGGTTTCTTTAGAATTAGGTTGCAAGATCCTACATTCATTTGAGTCAAAAACAACAGTATGACCTTTATCACATAGTTGGCTAATGCTCAGCAAATTGTACTCCAGACCATCAACAAGTAATACATTATCAATTGAGTTGGAGGGGTTCTTACCAACTTTACCTGAACCAATGATTTTTCCTTTGTTGTTTCCTCCAAATGTGACATGTCCAGCTTCCTTTTCAACCAGGAGACAGAATTTGGTTTTGTCTCCAGTCATGTATCTTGAGCAGCCACTGTTAAGATACCAACGGTTGTGCACGGCTGTAAGACACTCCTGCACAAGGAATTAAGTGACAATATTTGGAACCCAAGGACAGTTGGGTCCCACTAGTTTCTTCATTTCTGCAAAGCAGGATAAGACAGACTTCAAAATCCAAACCTTCTTAGCATCTTTGCTTTGTTGGGAGTTCTGATTTTTCTTCTCTTTAGTCTTTTGGACTTTGTGAGTTTTGGAAGTGGTGGAGAAGGATTGTTGATTAGACCATCTGTTCCAGTTTGTTGGTCTAGATGAGTAGGAAGTGTCATATTGCCTAGGTCGTTGGGGTTGAGTGAACCTATGACCATAGGGAGCATTATTGTTCCTTACCCATGGAGGTGTCGATCTGTAGAAGGCAAAGTCTTGACCTGTCCACTGTTCAGTCCGTCTATAACTGTTTCTGGATAATGGATGTGTCGACCTCCTATATGGAAACTGTTGACCTGTTGGTGCAAACCTGGGGTTTTGTTGGGCGTTTGACCTGGTGGGTGTCAACCTATTCCATGGAGTGTCTCGACCTGTTCTAACGTTGTAACTGTCTCTTCCTTTGTGATGTGCAGGTTGAGGCTTGGACAGTTGTCGACCTACTTGGGATTGTTTGTGAACCTTTTTGGGTTGTTGTAAAGTTTTATTGATTGGTTCTTCTATATTTTCTTTTCCCTTGTTTTCACTTTTTCTCGGTGTGTTGATTTGGAGGTTGATGCTTCAGAAGATGATACAAAAGTGGTGGTCTTTAGCCCAAATATTTTCTTTTTGGTAGGCTCATATCCTAGCCCTTCTCTGTTGAAGTTTATTTTGGTTCCTAGCAGGGCATTCAAGTTTTCACTCCCATCAACAAAATTTTCAAGAGAGGTTTGTTTATCTGCTAGGTCCTTTTGAAGTTTCTCATTTTCTTTCAATAGTTGAGAGTTGACCTATTTAAAGGCTTCAACTTTTTCATTGCACAGATTGTTGTCCTTTACATAGCTTTACATTTTTTATTTCAATTCATCAATTTCATCTCTTAGCCTTTCATTTTCATCTTCCAAATCTCTCATTTCTTTTCTTCCTTCCTCAAGATTCTCATTCATTTTTCTTAGATCTTCAATTTCAGTTTGTAAAGAGATTATCTTTTCATTGAGAGTTTTATCATGCCCACAGGATTCAACCTTCTTTTTTAAGATTTTATTTTCTTTTCTGTATACTTCATATTTGTTCATCAGTTCAAAGTAAGCTTCTTCCCAATCGTCAATGGAGAAATGTTCAAAGGGAGAGCTCACCTCGCTGTCATTTTCTCCATTGGCCATTAGGCAGAGATCATCTTTTTCCTCTTCAGAGGAGTTGTCTTCAGTTTCTTCTTCTTCTTCGTCACTCCAAGTGCACACCATGGCCTGCTTCTTCTTACTCTTCCACCTGGGCATAGCTTTCTTAGCTCCTTCAGGACATTCAAACTTGATGTGTCCTGGTCTCCTGCAAGAGTAACATACAAGCTTTTCAGACTTTTTAGCATTTTCAGGTCTTGGCCTGAAACCTCTTCTTACCTAGGGCTTATTCTTAGTAAAGCCTGTACCTTCCTTTCTTAAAAACTTTCTGAACTTTCTTGTCAATAGGACAACTTCATCTTCTTCAGTGTTGCTGCTTGAAGGCTCTTCATCATCAGATAGGTCCTTGGTGCTTGGTCTAGCTTTAAGAGCCAGAGACTTCTTTTTACTTATCTCAGCTTCTTTGTTTCTCAGATTCATCTCATAGGTCATCAGAGACCCTATGAGTTCTTCTACTTTGATGGTGGTTAGGTCTTTTGACTCTTCAACCACAGTGGCCTTTGTATGCCAGATAGGAGTTAGTGATCTGAGTATCTTTCTTACTATCTCCTGCTCAGTGTATGTCTTACCTAGCTCAGTCAAGCCATTAGTGAGCGAGGTTAGCCTAGCATACATGTATGAAATGGACTCATCAGATTTCATTCTAAACTTCTCATATTCAGATACCAACATATTAGCTTTGGTTGCACGTACCTACTATGTCCCTTCATATATTACCTCAAGGCGATCCCACATTTCTTTTATAGTTTTGCAAGTTGACACCCTTGAGTATTCAGTTGGATGAAGGAAGCACTGCATGATATGCTTGTCCCTTGTTTGCGATGGCAGATCTTGCCCTTATTATTATTTCTTTATTTATTTATTCAGGTTTATTTGGTTTATTTCACGTGTCGATCAACCAATTAACTAACTAGTAGTTTAACTGACTGATTGACTGCGCGGGCGTGCCGGTGACGTGAGTGACGAGTTTATTATGCGCTCATTCTGACCCGTATCAGGCAAAAGAGAGATTCGGTCGGGACCAACAGTCCACCATACCATAAAGGCTATGACGTTAATTACATCCCCCGCGAGAAGAAAAAACCTTTGATTAATTGCTGAGATAGTGGGCTGTCGAGGCCGGAATAAAGATGCGCTGTTATGAACATGACAAGATCACGTGAGGTGCGTCTATCTATCATGCAAGAGAGGTATGGTTTACTAAGTTGGAGACCCTTGGTACAAGGCAGAGGACATGGGTCCGGAGACCACCATCGCGTATAGCCGGGACTTCCGATCGGGCATAACCCGGTCTTCCGTCAGTGCCATTTGATATACCCGGGGACCTATGCAGGCATGCACGCACGATACTTATGACGACGTTAAGCATGGCAATCGAGTTATGAAAATACACAGTGATCGATCACGTTTATTAATCTAGCCGAGGGAGACGAGAATGGTAACACAAGCATGATAACGAAAGCGAAGCGCTGACGGACATGGTAGTGAAAGCATGATAATAAGATTGTCCGGGGCTTGAGCAACCCCTTTCTTTATTTAGTTTATTACTAATTAGGGTTTATTAGTCTCGACCACGGGAGACGAGGATCGCCCCGGAGGTGAACAAGTGATCAGAACAGTGCAAACTATTCGAAACCGATGCAATCGCGCGTAGGGATAGGTTTCCCGACGCGGCCAAACGTAGGTAGAAGGGCTTAACTCGGCGCAGCCAAACGTAGGTAGAAGGGCTTACCCGGCGCGCCTATGGCCAAGGTTAATATGGCGCAATGGCCTTGAAGGAAGGAGCCGGATAATTGATGAAAGACATGAGTCTAATGTTAATACGGCGCGGGGGGGGGGTCACACCGGATCAGGGCGCGCCGGATTAAGACCGCGCCGGTTTAGCTGATTTTCTTGAGAATTTTGAAACCATTTAAACTTATTAAGATGTTTTGAAGGTTTAAAGATTTAATTGGGTTTATTGCCTGTTGAATTGAAGTTTGGGGCTTTCCAGGAGCAGAGTCATGAGCCAGTGCGAGGTTCATACTCGAGCACGGAGGTTCCTTGACTCAGAATGAATGTCTTATTATGGCCAGTCCACAGAAACAACTTGGTTGCCCAAAACCTGCCAAAAATTGGGCAGCATCTCCCCTGTCCCTGGAAGGTTGCAGGGGAGAAACGGGGTCATACTCACTTGTGAAGTAAGCCCCTAAACTACCGGTCTGCATAATAGCAGCCAGCAAATTCCCAACGGATAGGATATCCCGAGGACAAGCCTGCGAGGGGCACCGAAGCTCTGTGGGTGAAGACACAGAGTTGAGGCAGCTGATAGCAAGAGCAACACCCCGAGGATGGGCCTACGAGGGGTGGGCCACCCACGGCTTGCACTGCATCCCTTAGAGGGACAGACCGTTATGGGGAGAAGCTCCGAGGACTAGCATGCTAGGAGCACGCATCCCTTGGTCACCATCGGATCCCAAATTACTAAGTTTAGGACTGTTGGGCTAAAGCCCCTGTCACTATATGCTCTGTGGCCTTTGGGGAGCATCTACCACTGAGAAATAGGGCCCCTCGACCAATTGGCAGCTCCGTGAAACAATGGGGAATGTCCCCCTCCCCGGATGATTGAGATAAAACTGACAGAACTCAAACGGCTCAATGGCTGCAAACCACAAACAAGCGGAATGAGGGCATTCGGTATAGACGAATTACCAGACACAGGGTTGAGGCATCGATGCCTGCGAGATTGGGCTAACATTCCCAAAGGAACAGGTGATTAGCAATCACACAGAGGAATAGTTGGTACGTAGATAAGATAATCTAGTTACACGCGCATATGCTCAAATAACTAGAATGCAGTAATCGTATGATAGGCCTTACCATTCTGGAGGTGGCTTCCAACTCCCCTGAGCAATAGAGCAATGCAAAGGGGGAGAGGGAATGGAAGTTGGACCGCATATCAAAGCGGGAAGAGGCGTGTGTACAGGCACAGCTCTATCCCTAGAGGATTCAAAGACCATCGAATGAGACACAGACGTGACGTTGATGGGAAGGACCCGGGGAGGGGTCATCTCTGTAGCCCATGATATCTCAGGGCACATTGGGAGTCGGAGAAATCGAAATCAAAAACCATACGCAGAAGGACACCGACGTGTACACCGACTGAGATAGCAGTGGGGGAAAGAGACAAGGGCCTCGAACATTCAGTCCACCAAAAGATTCATATACGCATATCGCTACCCCGGAGATGGGAGGGAGCCAATACATTCATTACAAATCTGAAGCCGGCATTGTGGCACGGCCGTCGTTTACTGTTTACAGATAAGCATTTACAGAGGGAGAGCGAGGGGAAGAGACGACTGGGGGGGGGGAGAGATTGGCTCATATCATCGCCATCCCCCCCTTTCTCATTTACATTCGGTTAACGGGAAACAATCGGCAGACAGCGGGAAGAAAGCAAACGACCCACCTACCCTCAGAACAGAGTATCGGGATGCTTCTTTCTTCTCCGACTCCGGAGGGCTTCAGACGGGGATGGAAGATGGTGGCCGGAAGAACCCTCAGTGAGACCCTGCTTCTTTCGCAAGGCACAAACCCTTTCTTCCTTGAAGGTGATTGACCCTCTCTAATTCGCCTCTCCGAAAACCTTTCTCTTCTGCTATCTCCCCCTCTTTCTCCTTCTCTTTTTTTCTTCCAACCTCTTCTTTTGTTTTCGGTCAGCCACCTATAAATAGAAGCCAGCTCGAAGTCTCATCCGGCGTGAAGAATGGCGCGCCGGGGAAGGAGCTCTATTGCCCTTTTGCGCGCCGGAATAGTAGGGCGCCAGATGGGGGTGCACCGGTTTAGGGCGCGCCGTATTAGCGCCCTTCACACGTCACGTGTCAGCCGATGAGTCCGGGGATGGTTCCGAGGGTCAACGTGAACATTTATCTCGCCACTGCGCTTTGAAACCTCGACGAGATGCCTTGTCGAAGCTCTCAGGCCGACGTACGGCCATTCTCGGAACTGCAGATGACTTTGGTTTGATCACGCGGGTTTTCCGCTGACATGGCTCTCGGCACTATGATATGTGTTGCCGTCTCAGTCTGTTTTGTGCTCGAAGCTTCTTGGAGGGTGGGATAGCACCCGGGATTGTTCCGCCCACTTCGAGCGATCATTCGGCCGCTAACGGGCCCCACTTGGCGAGAAGCCGTACCCGTGCCGGGTAGCTAGGATCTTCCACCGATAGAGCCTTTGGTCCTCCGTTTTGAAGAGCCAAGGGCATTCTTTCATCTCAGGAGAGTCTTTCATGAGGTGGGTGGCCACCGGGTAGACCGTCGTCCTTGGTCGGACAACGGGTGTAGTGTATGCGGCACGACAGAGTCGATGCCGGTTCATTGGGCAGGCTTGGTCGCATTGCCTGTTGGTTGTGAGTTCATCTCGGTTCTCTGGAGGAGAAGTCCCCGTGCTCATACAGGGTGGCTCGAAGCTCTGGCAGCTTGAGAAGTCTTCAATATGTTGATATTCATCGGCTTCTGTGCTTCAGTGGGCCATGTCATTCGTCTTTGAGGCTTGGTCTTCGCGAGTGATATTTTGAGTGCCAACAAATGCCCCCCAGACGTGGGTGTTGCGAGCAAGGCACGAGTGCAGCAAGGCCGACGGATGAATTTCGCCCCGAATGATCTTCTCTTCAATCGACGGAAGCTCGGGACGGCCCTTAATCCGGCACGGATGTTAATCCGGCACCGTTTGAATGTTAATACGGCGCGGGTTAATCCGGCGTGGTCCTGGGCATTTTGGCCAGTAATCCGGCGCGCCTTTTCCGTTGATGTGTTAATTCAGCGCGGCCATTTCCGGCGCGGCTTTTGCTTGGGCGAGTGCTAATTCGGTGCGCTAAATAGCGCACCGGATTAAAAGGGGAACTCTCCCCTATATAAGCCCTCTGCCCTTCATTCTTTTCTTCAAATCCTTTCATTTGCAACAGCGCCTCCTCTCTCCTCCCTTCCTTCTCTCCCTGCGGCGCCGAGTGGGCTGAGGGAGAGGGCGGCTTCTTCTTCGGGGTGAGTGGATGATAGAATTTACGAGTGCTGAGCCATCCTCGCTAGCGGAGCAGCTCTTTGCCATTCGAGGCAAGCTGACCCGTATTCCCACAGATTCGCCCGGGGTTCTTCACTTTTGGAGCTTAGCTGCCCATTCCAGCCCCCTGGTGAATAGGATGAGGCAGTGTAAGCTTTTTTAGACCGAAGAGTATATCCATCCAATTTCTGGGGCCAAGTGTACCAGGCCCATTCTTGAGCCGGAGTTGGTTGACTGGGCGATGGCTATCAGATCGAGTGTCCTTGTATTCCGCAAGAGCGGCATTTTGTGGTTGGAGCCGTATTACCCGTTCCGCTTCAGCCGGAACTTTGGCTACGACCAGCACATTCCACATTCTTCTTCACAATTTGCATTGCCTAACAGGCACAGGGCTGGGCAAATTTCAAATGATGATGCCCGGATATGGTGGGACTTCTTCCACCGCCGGGAAGATGTTTCTTTCAGGGTGCCAACCCCTGCCCATTTTCCCCTCGTCACTCCTGAGTATATCCAGTGGTGGAACGCGCAGACGGGATTCTACAGGAGCTCCTTGCGAGAGTGTTGGGCCGTAGCAGAGCTTAGGTTTCTGGACTCCCAGCCAGAGCCAGCCTTTGATATTGAGTGTTCCTATTTGAAGAAGTTGAAATCCTGGACCAATACGGAAGTGAGGGCCTATCTGGAGGCCCGAAAGGCCATGAAAAGTCACAGGACAAAAGTTGACCCGAAGCTGCCCACAATCAGCAAGGATGACTATGTGAAAACACTTCGGGGTTTATGCTGGGTGAGCAGCGAGAGGGTGGTCCTTCAGCAACTCCCTCTGCCGGTGGAGGAACCCATCTCGGCCGTGGCCGACTGGCGCCCCGAGGTGGATAGGTTGTACCCCTATCGGACTTTCATCCGTAGGGAAGACAGGCGGGATGCTTTATATGACAACACCCCCTGGCTATTTGTGCTACTTCGCTCACATGGTCTTTCAGTGGGTGGTCCCAGTGAAGCCATTCTGGACCGACCCCTTCATATCTCATTCAAATATGCCGACAGATGGGGACTGGACCACCTGAGCTTATACTATCACCTGTCTTCTCGTGGCCATGAGGACCTGGCACTGCTGGCCGAGCCAAGTGAAAAGATAGGAGATTTATGTTGGCTTATTCGCGAGGCAGCTTCGAGAGACAAAGTGCCCTCGCTATATTATTGGCCTCTCTTCCCCTTCTACACAGGGCCAGCAAGTATGTTCAATTTCCTCATTCAGGCCCTTCGGCCAGCCTCCTTTCTTCATTGTAGTGTATTATTCTCACCCTCGTGCATGTACAGTCCGACCAACTTCGGAGGAAACCTGACACTTTAGGGAGCTGATAATAAAAGCTCAGAAGCCAGCATACTCCGAGGTTGCCGAGCAGGCCCCAACCACGATGCCACTGCCTCCTGGCGATTCGAGAAAGCGGACCCGATCCCAGCAGACGGAGGCCATCGGGAAGGCCAAAGCGGCGGTGACCCGAGTGACATGGGCGCGCCGAAGAAAGGCCGTAGAAAAGGCATCAGCAACCGTTCTTCCTCCGGTTGTATCCTTCGAAGAGTTCGAGGCTTCCCGCACACGAAGGCCAGAACTTGAAGGTAGGCTCTTCATCTCTCCAGAATTCATTGGCTTACTTTGACTACCTTGGCTACTCCATGCTGACAGTTGCCGACATAGTCGCTGCGGTCATCGGGCTGGAGGCGACGGTAGGCGCCATTGTAAGACCCCGGATAAATAATAAGGGATAAAAATATTCTAAGTGAATTATACATGGGAAAAGGATAAAAAAAATAATTAAGCTATATATATATATATAAGTACTTAGTGAGCTTTAATACATATATAACACAAGCCAAGAGAAATGCATTTAATGGGCCTTAACCCATTATAAATATGTCTATATATATATATATATACCTTAGCCAAAAATAAGAAAAATCATTTATATGCCACCATCAAACCCACGTGAGCTTTCACAAAGTCCATTATGTGAAACTATATTAAAGCCCACCTCCTCTATAAACCAACTACCCCTGAGCCCATAAATACACCCCAAACCCTCGTGCTAAGCCCATTTAATACACATGTATATATATATTGACCCCTACCCATAAAACAAGCCACGTGAGTTTCTCACAAAGCCAACCTTTAGGTGCATGCTTGGACGTGTTTTAGGGTTTTGAGAATGCAATAAGGGGCATGCGGCTATGCTTTTGGCAGAAAATAAAATAATGCATGGAAAGTTTAAAAACCTTCCTTTACCAGCCTTCGATCCCCTCTTGGGATTCCTCTCCTCTATATAAACATCCTTTCGTTGAATGGTAGAAGGATGTTGATCGAAGAAACACCTTGGCCATAGCAACGTCTTCCTCCTGCTACATCCTGCAACACTTTACATCTTATCTTCATCCTGATGTGCTTACAAGAAGGCTTCTTCCTCCTTTTTCCTGCCGGTCGGACGCGAGAAGCGTGAAGCTTCTTCCCCCGTTCTTCATCCTGCTGACCGCTGAGTAAGAAGGAGAGCATCCCCGTCTTCTTCCTCTTCTTCATCTTGTTGGCGAACGTGAGAGCCTTCATCATCTTCTTCCACTGTCTTCATCCTGCAAGCAATCAACATACTCTGTTTGAAACAGAGTATCGTTTCTTCATCCAGTTCGTCGTTTAATCTTCAAAAAAAGGTAGGTTTTCTCAAGTTTCGTAGCCCAAACAAAATTAAAACATGATTTAAGGCCAACATGATAGATAAAATCATCTTATATCATGCACTTATATCATGCATATGATTATCGATGTGTTCTGCCGAGAGTTTAATTCTTTACAGTAAATAACGCCCCTTTCTAAGGTGTTAATTTGAAAATGACGACTTGATATATGTCGTGTTTCCTGAAATTGACGCCCCTTAAACAGTCGTAAATTCCTATTTGGTTTAATAATTACACACGTTAGAAATTTAATAGCTGTATGAGGAAATGGCGCCGTGCACTGTGTCGTTTATTTGAATTAACGACCCTGCCTAGGACGTTATATTCATAGAAGAGGGCAACATATCAGACGTTACTTAACAAATTCTAAAAACCTTATCAAAGACCAGTCGTCAATTGTAAATATATTAGTTATAAATTTTTCGCATTTATAGTCATACATGGGTATAATAGTATCCTTTAGCCATGAAAATTTATGGACGTACTATTAGGGTGGAGACCGAGGTAGTGCAAGTGGTTGCACCGTTTTTTATGCCCTCTATCGCAAGATCCCCCGTCTCTCGTCGAAAAATTATTTTGAACATATGGTTAGGTAGAGTTTTTCGAGCCGGTCATTTCGGTATATTATAAGCTAGATTCCGACATTGTTAAGTACAGAAACGAAAGGTTCCAAAAAGTTGAATTTTTCAAATAACGACTAAAGTGAGGTCGTCAGATTCATTTTTGACGCTTGGGTATAGAGGCATCAATTTAACTATATACGTATATATGTCTTTGAAAATCTATATTTATTAAAATATGTAACCGAAAATTATGAAAAAAATATAATTGGAATCCTTGCATTTTTCTCGTAATTGTCATATATTCTATTTTGTTAAATTATTTTAAATAAATCAATGTGCTTTTTAATGGATGTTTTTGAGTTTATTCAATTAAATAGGTATAAATGTAAATTCTTGTTAAATAAATTGAGTTAAAAATCATGAAAATTAACGTTCCCCAAGAGGATGCTAATTAATAAATGACGGCACCCACGGGCGTTAAATAATATAAGTTTATTTAACTATAGTTAATTATAAGGTAGGATGGACATGAACTCTATGATTAACACATTCTTATTCTCACCGTTTTCTTCCCATATCGCGGGTCTTTTGGCACTCTCATCTCACGTCCGTAGATGGAGTCCCTGTTTCATGATTGGTTCACACATACCCCTCAACTCTTGGTGACATACGAGCCCTCCGTTGGACATTTCATTCCTTCAGACTGGCGAGTTAGTCATTGGGACCTCCATAAGTCTCCTCGTAGCCTTGGATTCCCTCAAGGCCGACTGAGCTGGTTGTACCTTAAACACCTTGTACCTTTCGATTGCCACGTCTTGTGGTAAACCGGCCCTCTCATGGTGCCATCTTGGTCCATGAGAGAAGGATCTTAGCCTGTGGAATGATGATATTCCACTAGGCAATGTCTTGGATTGAGCCCCTTATAGATGGGGTCAATCTCTCAGCTTGATTCATTTCCCTTGATTGGTGACAGGTTTAGTCATCCACTCAAGTTATCACGGCGACCTAGTTAAGGTACCGAATCTACCCAGGTTATCGACATGTCATGTTTCTCGTTCATTTTTATTATTATCTATCTAATATTCTTCCTTGAATTTCGTGGAACCTATCGACGAATCTACCTTGATATCCTACATGAGTTTGTTCTTGGAATTCCATGGCTATCAATAAAGTGGTTGTCTAGATATTTACATGTAACAATGCCTGCGCATTTAAGGGCCCGATCTGGTCCTCGGAGGAGCACCCGAAAGTACTTGTTCCCATGGGAGTTATATTGATCACGGTGTGGCATTGCACCGAAGTGCTTGCTTGAATATACGACACTCCACTATATCTCTATCTCTCTCTTACGTGCTAGACTTGATTGACTTGACATGACTTGCGTGGCCCGGAATGGGAAAAGTACTTGCTTGCTAATAGCCATTATCTCATGACATGAAAGACTTTCTTGATATACTTGGTACTCGTTCAAATACTTGAATTCTTGAATACTTGAAATTCCCTATCTTGGATCAACAGTTATTTCCTCTCGTTATCATGTTCAATTCCATAGCACTTCATTTTTACATGATTGACATGCTAGACTTGCATTTTCATTTGAAAAAGGTAATTACTTAAACAAGTTGCTAGTTCTTGAGATATAATTCCTACTGAGCGTTCGCTCATCAAGTTCTTTTCCCCAACTTTTCAGGTAATGCAGACCCTGACTCGGACTCGGATGGGTAGGAACAAGAGTGACGAGCGTAGAACCTACAAGCGTCATGCTATTGCACTCTATCGTGTCATGTCATCCCTAGTTTATTCTTGGAGTCTTGTTATTGGAACTTATGTCATTGCATGAATTGTAATAATTAAGGCTTGCGGGCCTGATTAGACTTATTAAGTCTTGGAATTATGTGACTTTGTTTAATGGATTAGGTGGTTATCAATGGTATCAGTATTTGGTTATGTTTTAAATTCTTGTCTTATTGCGCACTCTATGTTGATGTCGAAATTCTATTTGCTCTGATTGACATGATTGATATAAACTCGTCACGCTCTTCCCGAGTTCCTTCCGCGCTCGGGGCGTGGCAATTTTTGTGGTATCAGAGCCTAGGATTTCAAATTTCTAGGAAACCCAAGTCCAAGGATATGTCTATTCCTAAACCGTGAGGATGGGTAGTACCGTGGGTACAAGTCCTTGTAGGGCATCCGACTACAAATTTCAACATGAAACTAATTAAGGTTCACTCCTTGTAGGACTATGGCTGTTGAACGCGCACAATGGCGTGAGATGCAATGAACTGTTCAAGGGCTGACCCAGGCCTTGCAACAGGTGGCTCAGGGTGGGGCACACCATGGTGCTGGCGACCTCCATCGGAGCTTTAGAAATCTCAACCCTCGGAGATTCCCAGGTTCATCAAATCCCGAGGATGCGTAGAATTGGATACAAGAGATCGAGCGAATCTTCCGCGTCATGCAATGTGCGGATGGTGAGAAGGTGCTCTTGGCCACGTTCCAACTAGAACGGGACGCCCGTGCTTGGTGGGAGTCCGTCGAGGCCACCCTGCATGAAGATCATGTTTCATGGGCCGAATTTGTTGAGCACTTCAATAGAAAATACTTCTCAGACCGTGTTCAGGAGAAAAAGGCCGCAGAATTTGCTGCCTTGAAGCAACGATCCCTGTCGGTAGCTGACTATGAAGCCCAGTTCTCTAGGTTATCGAGATATGCACCACATTTAGTATGCACTGAAAAGATGAAGGCTAGAAGGTTCTTGAATGGGTTACGACCCCAGTACATCACCCAGCTCGCTCCCTTGGATATTCAAGTGTACTCAGAGATGGTGCGGCGTACCCAGCTGTTAGAATACGCCACAGAATTGTCTGACAAAATCCGTGGTAAGGATAAAAGGGAAAATGTCACAAGCCCTAACACTTTTAAACCGTCTTTCAAAAAGTGGACCAATAATGGAGGCGAACCCTCCAAGGTGAAGAAATTCAAGAAGGGCAACAACAAACCTTTCTCCATCACGGCACCGCCAAAGGAGAATTGTAAATATTGCGATAAGCCGGGTCATCAGGCTGCGGAATGCTGGAGAAGGCTCAGAGCATGCCTTCGTTGTGGGAGTAAATAACACCGTATTCCCGACTGTCCAATGATGAACGAGCAGAGTGAGTCGGAGACAAAGGAAGAGAAGCGTCCGACAAAGAAGCAAGGACGTTTACAAGCTCTCCAAGAGACGAAACCAACCGAGGGTGGGTTGGTGGAAGGTATTTTGACTGTCTGCTCTAAATCTGCTCAAGTACTGTTTGATACTGGCACCACACATTCTTTTATTTCAAAGAAATTTGCTGCTTCATTCTCTATGGAACCTGAATGGATAGACTTGGTAATTTCTACCCCATTAGGGAATGAGTCTGATGTCACTTTCCATTACCCAAACTGCAAGATTATAGTTAAAGGTCACAACTTACCTGCAGATTTAATATGCTTAGACTTGAAAGAGTACGATGTAATTTTAGGGGCCGATTGGCTATCCACCCATCGGGCAACTGTAGACTGCCGAAATGGAAAAGTAACTCTTGTGGATTTCCCGGAGTTAACTTACGTTACTCCCCGGAAGAGATCACCAGTAAGTTATCTTTGCTCTTCGAGCCCATAAACTTATCAACAAAGGATGCGAGGCATTCTTAGCATTTGTAACTGCCACAAAGGCTAAGGTAGCTAGACTAGAAGACATTCTAGTGGTTCGGGAGTTTCCCAATGTTTTCCCTGAAGACTTGCCTGGTTTGCCACCAGAGAGAGAAGTCTCATTCACTATAGACCTTGTTCCGGGTGCCAGACTTGTTTCCAAAGCACCCTACAGAATGTCCCCCGCAGAATTGAAGGAATTAAAGGAACAACTAATGGAGCTATTAAAGAAAGGATTTATCAGACCAAGTACTTCCCCATGGGGAGCACCGGTGCTGTTCGTCAAGAAGAAGGATGGATCGATAAGACTGTGCATCGATTATCGGCAGCTGAACCACCTCACTATCAAGAATAAATACCCGCTGCCAAGGATTGATGAACTCTTCGATCAGATTTCTAGAGCAACATATTTCTCAAAAATTGATCTTCGATCTGGTTATCACCAACTGAGGATCAAGGACGAGGATATTCATAAAACTACATTCCGAAGCAGGTACGGGCATTATGAATTTACTGTTATGCCTTTTGGACTAACAAATGCCCCTGCAGCTTTTATGCAGCTTATGAATTCCATCTTTAGACCGCATCTGGACAAATTTATTGTGGTTTTTATCGATGATATCCTGATATATTCAAAGTCTGAAGAGGAACATGAAGTGCATTTGAGGATAGCACTACAAATATTGAGGGACAATCAATTATATGCTAAATTTAGCAAATGTGAATTTTGGCTAGAAGAAGTGTCCTTCTTAGGACACGTAATTTCAAAGGATGGAATCTCAGTGGACCCCGCAAAAGTCGAAGCGGTGAAGAACTGGGAACAACCGACAAATACAACAGAAATCAGGAGTTTCCTTGGTCTTGCTGGTTATTACCGGCGTTTTATTAAAAACTTCTCGAAGATTGCAGTACCACTCACCAGGCTGACTCGCAAGGAAGTACCATATGAGTGGAATGAGGAATGTGAACAAAGTTTCCAAACGTTGAAGGACCATTTGACCACTGCTCCGGTCTTGGCCCTTCCTATTGAAGGAGAGAAGTATGAGGTATATACAAATGCTTCTAGTATTGGCCTCGGTTGTGTATTAATGCAACAGGGAAGAGTTATTGCATATTCTTCTAGGCAGTTAAAGAAACATGAGGAAAACTACCCGGTGCATGACTTGGAGTTGGCCGCGGTGGTATTTGCCCTAAAGATCTGGAGACACTATATCTACGGAGAACAATTCACAGTATTCTCCGATCATAAAAGCCTCAAATACCTATTCTCTCAGAATGAACTTAATATGAGGCAACGTCAATGGCTGGAATATTTAAAAGATTTTGATTTTGCTATTCAGTATCACCCCGGAAAAGGGAATTCGGTAGCCGATGCCTTGAGTCGAAAGCCGAGAGCCCTCATGGCCAGCTGTATGATACGGGAATGGAAATCATTGGAGGAATTCTCCAGATTAAATGTAAGCACAGACCAGAAAGATGGGTGTATTACTCTCTCTCACATGAGTGTGCATCCGGACTTGCTATCCGAAATCAAAAAGTTAAAAGATGAAGATCCTGGAATGATTGAAATCAGGGAGAAACTAGATCAAAGAACCGGGTTCAAGATAGTAATTGCTAGAAGACTAATGTTTCAGGAAAGGACATGTGTCCCGGACTATCCTGTGTTAAAAATGAAAATTCTAGATGAAGCTCACCGTTCTAGATATACCATTCATCTTGGAGCAACTAAGATGTACAAAGATTTAAAAAGAACTTTTTGGTGGCCGAACATGAAGAGGGAGGTAGCGGACTTTGTGTCTCGCTGTCTCACGTGCCAACAAGTGAAAGCAGAACACCAAAGGCCCACCGGAAGGTTACACCCCCTGGATATTCCTAAATGGAAATGGGAAGGAATTGGTATGGATTTCATCATGGGATTGCCTAAGTCTAGAGGCGGACATGATGGTACTTGGGTAATCATCGACCGACTGACCAAGTCGGCGCATTTCTTGCCAATTAAAAGTCGATGGTCGGTTGATGTTTTGGCCGCGTTATGAATCAAGGAGATCGTGAGATTGCATGGAGTCCCAACATCAATCGTGTCTGACCGAGATCCTCGCTTCACTTCTCATTTCTAGAAGGGTCTACAACACTCCTTGGGGACAAAGCTCAACTTCAGTACTGCTTTTCATCCCCAGACCGATGGTCAGACCGAGAGAACAAACCAAATAGTTGAAGACATGTTACGAGCTTGCATTATTGACTTTGGCGGAGGTTGGCATGATCATTTTCCCCTAGCCGAGTTTGCATACAACAATAGTTACCAAGCCAGTATACAGATGGCTCCTTTTGAAGCCTTGTACGGCAGAAGTTGCCGATCTCCTATATGCTGGGATGAGGTTGGCGAGAAGCAACTACTAGGGCCAGATATGGTAAGAAACACAACAGAGAAGGTTGAACTTATCCGAGAAAGACTCAAAGTAGCACAATCCAGACAGAAATCTTATGCAGATAATAGAAGAAGGGAATTAGAGTTCCAAGTTGGAGACCATGTTTACCTCAAGGTTGTTAGCGTAGCAAGAGTGATATAGAATGGGGGGGATGAATAGATCACTCCCAATTTGCAGAAACTCAGGTGGAAAATAGATTCTACTGCTAACGCACCTTCTTAACCCGTACACAGAGAAATATAGATGAGAGTGAAGAACTGATCACTTGAAGGCAAAGGGACAAGCAGATGAAGAGCACAGAAATCAATAGCAAACCACAGAGGAGGCACTCGGTTTTTAGGTGGTTCGATTGCAGTCCGCAATCTACATCCACCTCTCACTCCAACTAGAGTGAGGATTCCACTAGGCAAAGCTAGATCACAGCAGACTCAGTCTGCGTACAACATGTTGCCACACAACTTGAACACCCAAGGGAAACAGATCCCTCGACCAAGTTCTGCTACCCACAGAACTTGAAGCCTGTTCTAGCTCCCAGCTAGAACACAACCGGAGAATCCTCTCCCTTCCTCCACACACGGAGGGAAACTGTTAATGACAACCTGTCACTAACAACACCAGAGATCACCGATCTCTCTTCCTCTACAACTCAGAGGAAAACTGGAGTAGTACTCCCTTCCTCCACACACCAGAGGGAAACCAATTCAAATCAGAATGGAAGAACAAAATAAACGAAAGCAAAATAGAAGGAAAAAACCAATGAAGAAGAAATCGGTTCTGAAACCCAATACAAATGTAGCTTCAAATGAAGCAATTCATCAATCCACACACACTCTCTCTCTCTCGAACAAACTCCTCTCAGATATGGAACTCTCTACTCTTTTTCTTTTCTGGATCGTGCAGACTCTCACCAATGGCTTCTGCTTTTTCTTTTCATGATCGAACTTCTACTGAAGGATGAAGCTCTATATTTATAGCAGATAATGGCGTGTGGCTGCCAGGTTCCCGCCCATGCACTTTTGGCCAGATCATTTGAATTTCGAAAACATGGCAGCATCCTGACAAGGTTGCCATCCACGTGTCATGCGCATGTTGTCTTGGATCACGTGTCAGGTGCCAACCTCGATTCACGTGCCCAATCATCAGCCTGAATCGCCTGCAGACAGACAGATGGAATGTATAGACTTAGTTAGTTCAGGCTTTCAACATGAATGTATATACTTTAGAAACACAACAGAGTAAGTGTGCACACCGTGAGAGAGTGTACAGACTTACTGAATAAAATGCACGTGAAGGCAGTGTATAGACATGAACAATGCAAACGATTGTTACCAATGTGTATACTTTACAAGGCTCAGCCACTGTGTAGACTTCACGAGGCCTAAGCAGTGTACAGACTTTAAACGATAGTTAGCCAAGTGTGTATCATGTGAGAGTGTATTCACTTGGAGGTCTTCAGCTTCTTCAGTGTATGGACTTAAGCATTTCAGGGCAATCCATAGCAATGTATAGACTTAGGCGTTCTGTTCAAATCAAAACCAATGTACAGACATCATGCTGTACAGACTTGATGTTGATCAACAGATCTTTGAACATCAGCCCAAGGCGTCAACGCTTCCATAGAGCAGCGTCTCCTCAGCTTCCTCAGGCAAGATGCTCACCCCCTTGGAAACAGGCCAATGCGTCAACGCATCCAGTGTCAGCGTCGACGCAGTGAGCAAGATAGAAAGGTGTGCGTCTACGCAGTTAGCCAAGTGCATCAACGCACGAAAGGCACACAATCCATGAAGACAGACATGCTGTACAGACTTTGAAGCTTGCTACAAGAAACGATCGGCTGATGGACCAATGTACAGACTCTGAATGTAAAGGCAGTCTGTATAGACTTGAATCGCTTGAAGCGATGTATGGACTTTGTGAAGCTCAAGCACTGTACTGACTTGTGAAGAGTTCAGCGATGTACATACTTGGTGTAGCTCAAGTGATTGTATAGACTTGAACGAAAAAGGCCGATGTACAGACTTGCCTAAGACGCAGCTTGAGACACTGGTTGAGACGGATGCTGTACAGACTTTGAAGAACATTGAACGTTTGAGCAGCATGCAATGTACACACTTAGTGGTGTACAGACTTGGCCTGGAAAGCGTAGGGAAAAGTTGAATGTATGGACTTGGCCAAAGCGTAGGAAAAGATATCGAATGTACAGAGTTGGTGAATCACAGGCCAGTGTATAGACTTAGAGAAATGAAGTCTTGTGTATAGACTTGGAGAAATGAAGTCTAGTGTATAGACTTGGAGAACTGTTCAATGTCTTGGGTTGGCGTTGTATAGACTTGGCTTTGAGCACTTGGGCTGAAGGCAATGTGCAGACTAAGCGATGTATAGACTTTGCCCAAGGAACCGAATGTATAGACTTTATGAGATGCAAACGGCTGAACAGACTTGAATGAGTATAGGGTGTATAGACTTGAAAGTCTGAAGGCGAAGTGCAAACATGTTGAGTTGACGCTGCAGCCTAATGAGTTGACGCTACAACGTATTACTTTTACGTTCAACTGATGATGTATAGACTTAATCAAATGAAGAATCTGAACAGAAGAGTCTACGCATCAGCACACTGAGTTGACGCACTGGTGTGAGAACAGAGACATGCAATTACTGAAGGGTCGACGCATCAGCACACTGAGTTGACGCACTGGTGTGAAGACTGTGCAGACAGAGTGTAGGCAGAATTAAGGTAGAGCATGTTATCTAACAGCCATTGAACTGTACTCACTCACATGATGAAACAACATTAATCTAGAGATTGAAGATTGATTTATAGTGTGGGACATCATCAAAACCATAGGGATGCAACAATCTCCCCCTTTTTGATGATGACAACACTATGAATCAAGCAATATCAAGTTTCAACAAAAAGTTAATATCAGCTGCAACAAGCAGAATAAATTCAAGACATGCTCATGCAAATGAATTAAACATTCCCTACAGCACACTCTCATCTCCCCCACAACTCATAACCATATCTTCCACGAAGCAACATGACTCCCCTCAAAGCTCAAGACAAAACCAATACTCACTGATATTGCAAACTTCTCTCCCCCTTTGACATCAGCAAAAAGAACTACAGAATGTATGACAGTGCTGGAAACATGAGGACTCAGGGCAGTAACTTCTTAGTGCAGAAAGTCACGAGTAGGTCTTAAGAGAATAAGTGAGTTTCTAATCTCAAGAGAGGATTCTTTAGACTTCAGTACACAATAGAGAAGTAGAATGATAGACAAGTTTATCAGCATACATAGTGGATGATTTAGAGCAAGAGTTCACAAGTATGGCCAAATATAGCTGATCATTCAACTATTCCACAAGACAGCAAGAGACTAAATCAGAGAGGTGTTCTCAAGGTATTGAAGACAAGCAATCCATTAGTTGCATAACAACAAGGAATTTTTGTTGGAGATGATTTTCAAGAAGATCAATGAGTAAGTTGGTAGTTCACTTCCTTTGACATTAGGGAGACACCTTGATTAGAGGCTTGAATCCCCAGTTACTCAGAGTGAGTACCTCATTACTTCCTTCCCCTTTTTTTTATTAAGGAACAGAGTTAGTAACTGTGGCTTTTGACATGAGGAAACACCTTGATTAGAGGCCATAGTCCCCAGTTACTCACCAGCAAGCCACCATTGCTCTGTCATGACTTTTCATTCATTTTAAGCATTTGACACCTCATGACTTGGGAGAAATATTCATTTCATTGATGAAGCTCCCAGTTTCTCAGTGATCAAAACAGAACATGTTTGTTCAGTTAAGCCCTTGAGTTAAAGAGATAGAATGATTGAAGACAATACCAAAAAGGACTTTTCTTGAATTGAGTCTTGAAGTCTAGATTTCATGTTGATTGGGTCAGATATCAAGACATACAAGTTTTTGGCCTGAACCATAATCAATGACAATGTAGGAAGATATACTTTATGCAATTAGTCCAGATCTCTGAAGGAGTACCAAAGGAAAGATTCTAACTTGGAGATTAGAGTCACTGACTTATAGACTTAAGAGATAAGTGGCACTCTACTTTCTGAGAGAACCACACTAAATCAGTCATGCAAGACCAGCAAAGGTACACATCTGGACAACCCTTTTGAATCTGTCAAAGAACTTCTCTTCTCACATCACAACTCAGCTCCCCCTAAGACATAGCATTCCTCAATAAAACATTCCAGCAAAATCTCAAGGCTTTCCTTTATTTAGAGCATTCTTAAAAGCTAACCAGTAAGCATTCTGAACTCCCCCTTAAACCAGCATGCAAGAAGGCTAAACATCAGATAGACACAACTCCCCCTCACAACAAGAGCAGGCTTCATAATTACGACAATTTGTATAAGCCTAATTCTCTTCTCAATGTGGTGATTTTTTCATTATCCAGAGGTTTTGTGAATATGTCACCAATCTGATTATCTGTGCCTACATGAATCAGTTCAAAATTATTCTTAGACACCTCATCTCTTATAAAATGATGTCTTATTTCTATGTGTTTGGTTCGTGAATGCAAAATAGGATTTTTAGCAAGATTGATGGCACTAGTATTATCACAGTAAATAGGTGTGCACCCCAGGTCTACTTGGTAGTCCTGAAGCTGGTGTTTAATCCATATGACTTGTGTTCCACAACTCCCTACAGCCACATATTTAGCTTCTGCAGTGGAGAGGGCCACAGAATGTTGTTTCTTGGAGCCCCAAGACACTAAACACCCACCCAAGAATTCACAATGGCCACTTGTGCTTTTCCTGTCTAGTTTACAGCCTGCATAGTCAGCATCTGTGTATGCTACTAGGTTAAATGTGTGAGATGCAGAAAACCATAAACCAAGAGAGTGACTAGCTGACAAATATCTGAAGATTTTTTTAACTGCAGCTAAGTGTAGTTCAGTAGGTCTAGACTGATACCTTGCACACATTCCTACACTGAATTGTATATCAGGTCTAGAGGCTGTCAAGTAAAGTAGTGATCCAATCATACCTCTATAAAGTTTGGCATTTACTTCTTTACCTGTCTCATCTGCATCCAATGAGGTATTGGTGCCCATGGGTGTAGTAATGTGCTTTAAGTTTTCCATGCCAAACCTTTTGAACAGTTCCATTGTATATTTGGTTTGGTTGATGAAGCACCCATCTTCTAGCTGATGTACCTGCAATCCAAGAAAATATTTTAGTTCACCAACCAAGCTCATTTCAAATTCAGCAGACATCATGGTAGAAAATTCATCACATAGTTCATGCTCAGTTGATCCAAATACAATGTCATCTACATATACCTGAACTATGATGAGATCTTTATTTATGCCCTTGGTAAATAAAGTCTGATCAACTTTACCTCTTTTGTAGCCCTTGCTGATCAGAAATTCAGATAATCTTTCATACCAAGCTCTTGGAGCCTGCTTTAGACCATACAAGGCTTTGTTTAACCTGAAAACTTGGTTAGGTTGAGGAGAATATTGAAATCTAGGAGGTTGTTCAACAAAAACTTTTTCTTTAATAACTCCATTTAAAAAGGCACTTTTAACATCCATTTGTTGGAGTTTTATGTTCTTTGAGCATGCAAAGGCAAGCAACAATCTTATAGCTTCCATCCTAGCAACAGGTGCATAGGATTCATCAAAGTCTACACCAAATTCCTGACAGTAGCCTTTGGCTACTAATCTGGCCTTATTCCTCGAGATGATTCCATCTTCATTCATCTTATTTTTGAACACCCACTTGGTTCATATGATATTTATACCATCTGGTCTTGGGACAAGCTCCCAGACATTATTCCTTTCAAACTGACCTAATTCCTCACTCATGGCATTGACCCAAGCTTGATCAGCTAAGGCCTCTTCTACTATTTTGGGTTCAATTTGTGAGACTAATGCAATTAAGTCATCATTATTCACATTTCTAAAATGAGACCTAGTCCGAAGAGGATCTTCAGGATTGCCTATGACTTTATCTAAAGGATGGTCTTTAAGAAATCTGATATTTGTTGAAGACTCACCTGTTTCTCTTGGACCTTCCTGATTGGGGGAATTTATTTCTCCATTTGGCTGAGTCTTCTCTTCTTCCTGTTGGTCTTCTAGAAAGTCTCCACCATGATTGGAATCCCTGTCAAGATTTTCAACATTAGAGACATCTTTCTTTTCACTAAAAAGGATGTGTGGAGATTCTTCCACTTTCTGATCTGATATGTTAAATACCCTATATGCCCTTGACACTTCAGAGTAACCCAAGAATATTCCAGGTGAACTCTTGGCTTCAAACTTGTCTAAATCTTTCTTATCATTGTTATGAATAAAACATTTTGCTCCAAAATTTTTGAAATGAAACAAGTTTGGTTTCTTACCTTTTAGAAGCTCATAGGGTGTTTTCTTGTGTATGGGTCTTACCATGGCCCTGTTGATTATGTAGGTTGCTGTATTGGCCGCTTCTGCCCAAAACCTTCTAGGTAATTTACTTTCAATCAACATGGTTCGGGCCATTTCCACCACTGTTCTATTTCTTCTCTCCACAATCCCATTTTGTTCAGGTGTCCTGGGAGAAGAAAACCTGTGAGTTAGTCCTTCTTTGTCACAAAGATCAGTAAACATGGAGTTTTCAAACTCAACTCCATGGTCAGATTGAATAGAACTAACCTTGTACTTCCCTTCTTGTTTGACCTTATTGAAAAACAGATTAAACTTTTGAAATGCATCACTCTTATTTGCTAAGAAAAATATCCATGAATATCTAGAGAAGTCATCTATGATGACATAGCCAAACCTGTTTCCATTAAGACTCTGAGTTCTAGTTGGACCGAAAAGGTCCATATGAAGAAGTTCCATTGGTCTAGAAGACAATGGCTCAGATCTTAATTTAAAAGAATTTCTGGTCTGTTTGCCTAGAGCACAGGCATCACATGCTTTTGATATTGAGTTGAATTTAATTCTAGGCATGCCTCTAACTAAATCATGCTTGACCAATTTATTTAAAGTTGAAAAGCTAGCATGACCTAGACGTCTATGCCATTCAAAGGCATCATTTTCAGAATTGGCAGATAAGCAAATAGTAGATTCAGATTTCTCATCTAAGTATACAATGTAGATATTATTAATCCTGTTGGCTACAAATTTAACCATGTCAGAATTTGTTTCAAGGATTTTGCATGAACTTTCATCAAATACAACCCTGTGACCCCTGTCACATAATTGGCTAATGCTAATCAGGTTGTGTTGAAGCCCTTCCACAAGTAATACTTTTTCAATGGAATTTATGGAAGACTTACCTACTGTGCCAACTCCAATTATTTTACCTTTGTTCTTTCCTCCAAACTTGACCAGACCCCCTGGCTTCATTTCTATCTTGCTGAACTTGGATCGGTCTCCTGTCATATGCCTGGAGCAGCCACTGTCGAGGTACCACTTGTTGTCTTCAGCTGTCAGGCTGACCTACATAAATATATCAAGCAGAGTGATTTGGAACCCAAGATGAGTTGGGTCCAAGGACATTGTTCAAATCTCTGATCAAATGTTTAGGTATCCAGATTTGTTTCAACATGGTTTTCTCTGGAACCTTCCTTTCTGGTTTATTAAAGTTGAATCCAGCTGAACTGGAGAAGTGAGTTCTATTCTATTCATTAGTCTTCCTATTCCTAAGAAATTTCCTGTAGGCTTGTTGATTAGCATATCTTTGACCATGAAAGTTATTTCTCCAGTAGGTCCTGTTTGGACCCATCTGATTGTTGTAATTCCAGCTCTTATTCTGATTTACTTTCTTGGTCCATCTACCATTTGTGTTCTGGTAAGTGGGCTTAGTGTTATTCTTCATAAAATTCATTCCCATCTTAAATGGTTGTCCAGTACTGATTTTTGTGTTTTCTTTAGGACTTTGAATTCCCTTAGAGCTGTTTGAGCTGGATGGTGTGTCTAGCATTTCTTTTCCCTTCTCTGGACAGAAGGTGATGGTCTTGAATTGCAAGGGTCTCTTGTTGGTTGGGTCATAGCCTAGACCTTCCTTATTGAAATTGACCCTAGTCCCTAGTATAGCATCTAGGCTAGTCTTTCCTTGGACAAATTTTTCTAAGACTTTCTGTTTGTCTTCCAGCTCCTTTTGAAGATACTCAGAATTCTTTAGGAGTTCAGCATTTACTTTCTTCACATCTTCATATTTCTCTGAATTCACTCTAATTTCATTCATGCCTTCTTCAATTTTAGTTTTGAATTCATTGAGCTGTTTTTGACTTTCTTGAGTTTCTCCCTTGAGCTTATCATTTTCTTTCCTTAGTGAGGTCATTTCTTCTAGTTGTTCTTTTAGCTTTTCATTTTCCTCACAGACTAGAGTTTGTTCTTCAACACTTGTGTTAAATTTTCTTTTCAGAACTCTGTGCTCTTTGCTAAGGGAATTAAATTTATCTAACAAATCACCATAAGCATCCTCCCAGTCATCAATTGAGAAATTTTCAAAAACATTTATTACCTCCTCTTCACTGTTTGCCATAAGGCAAATTCCATCTTCATATTCTTTTGAAGAAGCATCTTCGGGGTCTTCTTCTTCCTCGCTCCATGTGCAGACCATCGCCTGTGGCTTCTTCTTCTTTTGCACCTTTATGTTTTTCTTCTAAAGATAGGGACCCTTCTTCTGGATGTCTGGGCATTCGCCTTTCATATGTCCATGTTTGTTACAATTAAAACAAGTCAGCCTCTTAGGATTTCTATCCCTGTAACTAGTAAATTTAGCACTCTTGTTGAAAGAGTGTGGCTTCTTCTTCCTAAAGGTTTTTCCCTTCTTCTTCAGAAATTTTCTGAACTGTCTAGTGAGCATTGCCTGCTCCTCCTGGTCAAGATTTGACAGACCTTCAAGCTCAGACTCGGACTCGGGACTACTGCTGCTGCTCGCACTGTTACTACCCTTGTTTCAGGAAGCTCTTAGAGCTACATTTTTACCCTTCCTCTCACTTCCTTCTCCACCTCCTTGGAAATTCATCTCAGAGGTCATCAGGGATCCTATGAGTTCATTCACAGTTAAGACAGTCAAATCTTTTGACTCCTCAATCACAATGGCCTTAGTGTGCCATGCCGGGGATAAAGATCTAAGGATTTTCCTGACTATATCTACCTCAGCAAGATCCTTCCCTAGCCCTTTAAGAGTATTTGTGATTAAAGACAACCTGGCATACATCTCAGTTATATTCTCGTCTGCATTCATCTTAAACATTTCATACTTAGAAGTGTAGAGATTTACCTTCGAGGCTTTCACTTGAGCTGTACCTTCATAGATCAATTGCAGCTCATCCCACATTCGCTTGGCAGTTCTGTATGCAGATATACAAGCATATTCCTCTGGATGAACAGCACACTGGATTATGTTCAACGCCGTCCAGTTGAGTGAAGAGAGCTTGACATGGTCATCTGTCCAAGCATCCTCGTTTGGTGGCAGCTCATATGGCCCCACCGTGATTACTCTCCACAGTTTATGACTCTGAGCCCTGATGAACACTTCCATCATGTTCTTCCAAAACAGATAGTTACTACCATCGAAATAAGGAGGGCGACTAATGGATTGACCTTCGGCCATGAAGGTTCTAGGACCACCAGCATTTCCTTGACCGTTCGTCCACATGGCGTAAACCTGCTCTGATACCAATTGTTAGCGCAGCAAGAGTGATATAGAAGGGGGGGATGAATAGATCACTCCCAATTTGCAGCAACTCAGGCGGAAAATAGATTCTACTGCTAACGCACCTTCTTAACCCGTACACAGAGAAATATAGATGAGAGTGAAGAACTGATCACTTGAAGGCAAAGGGACAAGCAGATGAAGAGCATAGAAATCAATAGCAAACCACAGAGGAGGCACTCGGTTTTTAGGTGGTTCGATTGCAGTCCGCAATCTACATCCACCCCTCACTCCAACTAGAGTGAGGATTCCACTAGGCAAAGCTAGATCACAGCAGACTCAGTCTGCGTACAACATGCTGCCACACAGCTTGAACACCCAAGGGAAACAAATCCCTCGACCAAGTTCTGCTACCCACAGAACTTGAAGCCTGTTCTAGCTCCCAGCTAGAACACAACCGGAGAATCCTCTCCCTTCCTCCACACACTGAGGGAAACTGTTAATGACAACCTGTCACTAACAACACCAGAGATCACCGATCTCTCTTCCTCTGCAACTCAGAGGGAAACTGGAGTAGTACTCCCTTCCTCCACACACCGGAGGGAAACCAATTCAAATCAGAATGGAAGAACAAAATAAACGAAAGCAAAATAGAAGGAAAAAACCAATGAAGAAGAAATCGGTTCTGAAACCCAATACAAATGTAGCTTCAAATGAAGTAATTCATCAATCCACACACACTCTCTCTCTCTCGAACAAACTCCTCTCAGATATGGAACTCTCTGCTCTTTTTCTTTTCTGGATCGTGTAGACTCTCACCAATGGCTTCTGCCTTTTCTTTTCACGATCGAACTTCTACTGAAGGATGAAGCTCTATATTTATAGCAGATAATGGCGTGTGGCTGCCAGGTTCCCGCCCATGCACTTTTGGCCAGATCATTTGAATTTCGACCACATGGTAGCATCCTGACAAGGTTGCCATCCACGTGTCATGCACCTGTTGTCTTGGATCACGTGTCAGGTGCCAACCTCGATTCACGTGCCCAATCATCAGCCTGAATCGCCTGCAGACAGACAGATGGAATGTATAGACTTAGTTAGTTCAGGCTTTCAACATGAATGTATATACTTTAGAAACACAACAGAGTAAGTGTGCACACCGTGAGAGAGTGTACAGACTTACTGAATAAAATGCACGTGAAGGCAGTGTATAGACATGAACAATGTAAACGATTGTTACCAATGTGTATACTTTACAAGGCTCAGCCACTGTGTAGACTTTACGAGGCCTAAGCAGTGTACAGACTTGAAACGATAGTTAGCCAAGTGTGTATCATGTGAGAGTGTATTCACTTGGAGGTCTTCAGCATCTTCAGTGTATGGACTTAAGCATTTCAGGGCAATCCATAGCAATGTATAGACTTAGGTGTTCTGTTCAAATCAAAACCAATGTACAGACATCATGCTGTACAGACTTGATGTTGATCAACAGATCTTTGAACATCAGCCCAAGGCGTCAACGCTTCCATAGAGCAGCGTCGCCTCAACTTCCTCAGGCAAGATGCTCACCCCCTTGGAAACAGGCCAATGCGTCAACGCATCTAGTGTCAGCGTCGACGCAGTGAGCAAGACAGAAAGGTGTGCGTCTACGCAGTCAGCCAAGTGCGTCAACGCACGAAAGGCACACAATCCATGAAGACAGACATGCTGTACAGACTTTGAAGCTTGCTAAAAGAAACGATCGACTGATGGACCAATGTACAGACTCTGAATGTAAAGGCAGTCTGTATAGACTTGAATCGCTTGAAGCGATGTATGGACTTTGTGAAGCTCAAGCACTGTGCTGACTTGTGAAGACTTCAGCGATGTACATACTTGGTGTAGCTCAAGTGAATGTATAGACTTGAACGAAAAAGGCCGATGTACAGACTTGCCTAAGACGCAGCTTGAGACGCTGGCTAAGACGGATGCTGTACAGACTTTGAGGAACATTGAACGTTTGAGCAGCATGCAATGTACACACTTAGTGGTGTACAGACTTGGCCTGGAAAGCGTAGGGAAAAGTTGAATGTATGGACTTGGCCAAAGCGTAGGAAAAGATATCGAATGTACAGAGTTGGTGAATCACAGGCCAGTGTATAGACTTAGAGAAATGAAGTCTAGTGTATAGACTTGGAGAAATGAAGTCTAGTGTATAGACTTAGAGAACTGTTCAATGTGTTGGGTTGGCGTTGTATAGACTTGGCTTTAAGCACTTGGGCTGAAGGCAATGTGCAGACTAAGCGATGTATAGACTTTGCCCAAGGAACCGAATGTATAGACTTTATGAGATGCAAACGGCTGAATAGACTTGAATGAGTATAGGGTGTATAGACTTGAAAGTCTGAAGGCGAAGTGCAAACATGTTGAGTTGACGCTGCAGCCCAATGAGTTGACACTGTAACGTATTACTTTTACGTTCAACTGATGATGTATAGACTTAATCAAATGAAGAATCTGAACAGAAGAGTCTACGCATCAGCACACTGAGTTGACGCACTGGTGTGAGAACAGAGACATGCAATGACTGAAGGGTCGACGCATCAGCACACTGAGTTGATGCACTGGTGTGAAGACTGTGCAGACAGAGTGTAGGCAGAATTAAGGTAGGGCATGTTATCTGACAGCCATTGAACTGTACTCACTCACATGATGAAACATCATTAATCTAGTGATAGAAGATTGATTTATAGTGTGGGACATCATCAAAACCATAGGGATGCAACAAAGGTCTCACCCGGTCGAGGAATAAGAAGGTTTGGAGTTAAAGGCAAGCTCACACCGAGATTCATTGGTCCATTCGAAATATTGGAAAGAATTGGCGAGGTAGCCTATCGTCTTGCTTTGCCTCCTCAATTGTCGGAAGTGCACAACGTGTTCCACATTTCCATGCTGAAGAAATATGTGCACGACCCTTTCCATGTCATTGATCATAGCAACTTAGTGATTCAAAAGGACCTCACTTACGAACAAAAGCCAATGAAGATTCTTGATCGAGAGGTTCGAGTCTTAAGAAACAAGACCATTCCCATGATAAAAGTGCAGTGGAACAAATGCTTGGAACAAGAAACAACATGGGAAACCGAGGAAGCTATGCGAAGAAGATATCCGGAATTGTTCTAAACCGTAAGTACTCTATACCCTCCATGTCTCCATTCACGTAATTGAATTTGGGGACCAAATTCTTTTAAGTGGGGGAGGGTGTAAGACCCCGGATAAATAATAAGGGATAAAAATATTCTACGTGAATTATATGTGGGAAAAGGATAAAAAAAAATAATTAAGCTATGTATATATATATAAGTACTTAGTGAGCTTTAATACATATATAACACAAGCCAAGAGAAATGCATTTAATGGGCCTTAACCCATTATAAATATGTCTATATATATATACCTTAGCCAAAAATAAGAAAAACCATTTATATGCCACCATCAAACCCATGTGAGCTTTCACCAAGTCCATTATGTGAAACTATATTAAAGCCCACCTCCTCTATAAACCAACTACCCCTGAGCCCATAAATACACCCCAAACCCTCGTAGCCCATTTAATACACATGTATATATATATTGGCCCCTACCCAAAAAACAAGCCACGTGAGTTTCTCACAAAGCCAACCTTTAGGTGCATGCTCGGACGTGTTTTGGGGTTTTGAGAATGCAATAAGGGGCATGCTGCTGTGCTTTTGGCAGGAAATAAAATAATGCATGAAAAGTTTAAAAACCTTCCTTTACCAGCCTTCGATCCCCTCTTGGGATTCCTCTCCTCTATATAAACATCCTTTCGTTGAACGGCAGAAGGATGTTGATCGAAGAAACACCTTGGCCATAGCAACGTCTTCCTCCTGCTACATCCTGCAACACTCTGCATCCTATCTTCATCCTGTTGTGCTTACAAGAAGGCTTCTTCCTCCTTTTTCCTGCCGGTCGGACGCGAGAAGCGTGAAGCTTCTTCCCCCGTTCTTCATCCTGCTGACCGCTGAGCAAGAAGGAGAGCATCCCCGTCTTCTTCCTCTTCTTCATATTGTTGGCGAACGTGAGAGCCTTCATCATCTTCTTCCACTGTCTTCATCCTGCAAGTAATCAACATACTCTGTTCGAAACAGAGTATCGTTTCTTCATCCAGTTCGTCGTTTAATCTTCAAAGAAAGGTAGGTTTTCTCAAGTTTCGTAGCCCAAACAAAGTTAAAACATGATTTAAGGCCAACATGATAGATAAAATGCACTTATATCATGCACTTATATCATGCATATGATTATCGATGTGTTCTGCCGAGAGTTTAATTCTTTACAGTAAATAATGCCCCTTTCTAAGGCGTTAATTTGAAAATGACGACTTGATATATGTCGTCTCTCTTGAAATTGACGCCCCTTAAACAGTCGTAAATTCCTATTTGATTTAATAATTACACACGTTAGAAATTTAATAGCTGTATGAGGAAATGACGCCGTGCACTATGTCGTTTATTTGAATTAATGACCCTGCCTAGGACGTTATATTCATAGAAGAGGGCAACATATCAGACGTTACTTAACAAATTCTAAAAACCTTATCAAAGACCAGTCGTCAATTGTAAATATATTAGTTATAAATTTTTCGCATTTATAGTCATACATGGGTATAATAGTATCCTTTAGCCATGAAAATTTATGGACGTACTATTAGGTTGGAGACCGAGGTAGTGCAAGTGGTTGCACCATTTTTCATGCCCTCTATCGCAAGATCCCCCGTCTCTCGTCGAAAAATTATTTTGAACATATGGTTAGGTAGAGTTTTTCGAGCCGGTCATTTCGATATATTATACGTTAGATTCTGACATTGTTAAGTAAAGAAATGAAAGGTTCCAAAAAATTGAAATTTTCAAATAACGACCAAAGTGAGGTCGTCAGATTCATTTTTGACGCTTGGGTATAGAGGCGTCAATTTAACTATATACATATGTGTATATATATATATATATCATGTATATATGTCTTTGAAAATCTATATTTATTAAAATATGTAACCAAAAATTATGAAAAAAATATATTTGGAATCCTTGCATTTTTCTCCTAATTGTCATATATTCTATTTTCTTAAATTATTTTAAATAAATCAATGTGCCTTTTAATGGATGTTTTTGAGTTTATTCATTTAAATAGGTATAAATGTAAATTCTTGTTAAATAAATTGAGTTAAAAATCATGAAAATTAACGTTCCCCAAGAGGATGCTAATTAATAAATGACGGCACCCACGGGCGTTAAATAATATAAGTTTATTTAATTATAGTTAATTATAAGGTAGGATGGACATGAACTCTATGATTAACACATTCTTATTCTCATCGTTTTCTTCCGTTTTTGACCCATACCGCGGGTCTTTTGGCACTCTCATCTCACGTCCATAGATGGAGTCCCTGTTTCATGATTGGTTCACACATACCCCTCAAATCTTGGTGACATACGAGCCCTCCGTTGGACATTCCGTTCCTTCGGACTGGCGAGTTAGTCATTTGGACCTCTGTAAGTCTCCTCGTAGCCTTGGATTCCCTCAAGGCCGACTGAGCTGGTTGTACCTTAAACACCTTGTACCTTTCGATTGCCACGTCTTGTGGTAAACCGGCCCTCTCATGGTGCCATCTTGGTCCATGAGAGAAGGATCTTAGCCTGTGGAATGATGATATTCCACTAGGCAATGTCTTGGATTGAGCCCCTTATAGATGGGGTCAATCTCTCAGCTTGATTCATGTCCCTTGATTGGTGACAGGTTTAGTCATCCACTCAAGTTATCACGGCTACCTAGTTAAGGTACTGAATCTACCCAGGTTATCGACATGTCATGTTTCTCGTTCGTTTTTGTTATTGTCTATCTAATATTCTTCCTTGAATTTCGTGGAACCTATCCACGAATCTACCTTGATATCCTACATGAGTTTGTTCTTGGAATTCCATAGCTATCAATAAAGTGGTTGTCTAGATATTTACATGTAACAATGCCTGCGCATTTAAGGGCCCGATCTGGTCCTCGGAGGAGCACCCGAAAGTACTTGTGCCCATGGGAGTTATATTGATCACGGTGTGGCATTACACCGAAGTACTTGCTTGAATATACGACACTCCACTATATCTCTATCTCTCTCTCTCACGTGCTAGACTTGATTGACTTGACATGACTTGCGTGGCCCGGAATGGGAAAAGTACTTGCTTGCTAATAGCCATTATCTCATGACATGAAAGACTTTCTTGATATACTTGGTACTCGTTCAAATACTTGAAATCTTGAATACTTGAAATTCCCTATCTTGGATCAATAGTTATTTCCTCTCGTTATCATGTTCAATTCCATAGCACTTCATTTTTACATGATTGACATGCTAGACTTGCATTTTCATTTGAAAAAGGTAATTACTTAAACAAGTTGCTAGTTCTTGAGATATAATTCCTACTGAGCGTTCGCTCATCAAGTTCTTTTCCCCAACTATTCAGGTAATGCAGACCCTGACTCGGACTCGGATGGGCAGGAACAAGAGTGACGAGCGTAGAACCTACAAGCGTCATGCTATTGCACTCTATCGTGTCATGTCGTCCCTAGTTTATTCTTGGAGTCTTGTTATTGGAACTTATGTCATTGCATGAATTGTAATAATTAAGGCTTGCGGGCCTGATTAGACTTATTAAGTCTTGGAATTATGTGACTTTGTTTAATGGATTAGGTGGTTATCAATGGTATCAGTATTTGGTTATGTTTTAAATTCTTGTCTTATTGCGCACTCTATGTTGATGTCGAAATTCTATTTGCTCTGATTGACATGATTGATATAAACTCGTCATGCTCTTCCCGAGTTCCTTCCGCGCTCAGGGCGTGACAGCCGTGGCTAGGGAAGGGGCAGAGGAAATCCATGCTGCTCCTATAGAGAGAGATATGCCTTCTCCAAAGCCCAGACAGGAAATGGAAGGTAATTTATAGTTTAATCACGACGCCACCGCGAGTCTTCATGCCTTCAGTCGGCTTGACTATTCCTTGCTGTAAATTTCAGTCGATATGCAACCGTCATTACTCTCGGGCACAGAGGGTGCAGAGGAAGCAATTGCCCGGGAGCAGGGCGAGGTTGCCCCTAAGATCCCGTCAGTTATTGCCCCTGGTGTAGAGTGCACGGAGGAAATCCCTGCTACGGGTGATGCTCCTCCTGGCGAGGTTCCTGCTCCGATGGTGGAGCATCCCGAAAGAGTAGAGGAATCCTCTTCCTCTGAGCAGGTCGATTATGGTGGCGGCTCCAGTGATGAGGAGTTCCCACATGTCGACACAGAGACTGAGGATGCCGGGGCATCTTCGACCTATGAAAGTGATCACCTAACTTTCAGCCCGCCCCGGTTGTCATGTAGTGGTCCTGGGCCGTGCGGCTCACTTGTGAGTGAAGGGGCTGGGGTCGCAGAGGCTGCCCTTGGAGATTTGAGCCTAGTACCGGCTGAGGTGAGGATCCTCCCATGGTCGGCGCATGCTACCCTTCCTTTCTTTTCTTTTTAGCTTTCTGATGTACATATCTCTGGTGCAGACTGAGGTGGTGCTGCCAACCATGACGGTGCAGATACCCCTCCCGGCTCTAGGCACAGGTCACGAAACTTTCCCGCCCTTATTGCGGCCTATCACACTGCGATATCCCAAGGACTATGCAGCGGCAGCGGCTCCAGTAGGACCCGGAGCGCTTGTGAGGGTTGATGAGTAGGTAGCAGTCGAGGACTCTCAGTCATTGGAAGTCGCACAACGGTCGGCTTCGGAGAAAGATGGCCCCTCCGAGGTAGAGGCGGGAGAGATCGTCGAAGAGGAAGCCGGGACTACTGGGGCCTTGGCTCTCACTGTCGAAACTGGCCACATGGGGGTCAGTCGAGTTGGAGGCGAGGAACAGATATCCTTGGCTCTTGACGTTCCTAATGCAGCTTCATCCCAAGGGGCTGGCAAGGAAGTCATCGTCATTGAGACTCCAGCTACCATATCGGCCACCGCGGTTGTTCCCCACACTAGTGCGCTGCAGATCATGACGTCGTCATCTTATGGGACGGGCGACGATATCTGGGCCACTATGGGTAGTAGAGTGGAGTTCAAACTACCCGAGACATTGCCTCTCGGTCTCCAGTCGTCGAGTGACCTTGTGTGGTAGTTCTTAGGGACCCTTCAGCAGACCATAATGGCCAGCAGAGATTTGACTTATGTTCAGCTGAGGGGCTTGATAGAGCACTTATCCCGCTCGCTGTTGGCTTTTGATTGCTCTATGGATGACTGGACTCCACGGGTGGTTTTGCTTCTGAAATATGTTAACAGAAGGGAATTCTTAGGCCGGGAGGCGGCTGACCAGCTGGCGGCCATAACACTGGAGCGAGCTGAATGCCGAGCAGCTCTCATCTCTTTGAAAGGGACTGCGGTGAGGATGAGGAATGATGCCAATGCCTCTTTGCAGCACCGAAGCTTCCTCACGGCCTGGATAGCAGAGCTACAGGCCGAACTTTCAAGGGCAGAGACTGAGCTTCAAGAAGTAGAGCGCCTGGAAGTCCAGAGGGTGGAGGAGGCAGAGATGGCCGAGGGACAAGCTGCTTTCATCGGGGAGAAACTATCTCAGCTGGAGGCCACTGAGTGCAGACTGCAAGAACTAACCCGCCATCCTTCCTTGGGCATTCCAGAGCTGGAGGACATCTTTCGACGCCCTCTGCCATAGTCTTTTCTATTTGCCCCTTTTTGATGGACTTCATGTATTCCGGGGAATGCCCCACATAACATGTACCTTTTGTTTCATAGGAATGAAAAAGCTCCATTTTACTGTTAAATGAGGACTCCATTCTTTCATTATTCTCTTTTTTTTCTTCTCTTTTTTTATTCGCCAGTTAATTCTAGCCCGAGTGTGTGAGTCACTAGGGGTGAGGTGGATGGATCGGTCTCGTTCAGAAGACTTGAGGGCAGTACCACTTCTACACCCTCCAAGGTGGGAAGGACACTTACTCGACGGAGTCGAGTTCTCCGCACCCCAGGAGTATGATGGGGACACCACCTCCCATGCCCACGTTCACAGCTCGTCTCCTCGCCCCAGTTGCATCCGACATGGTCTAGTCATTTAATTTTGAGTCCTATGTAATTTTTATTTGAGTCATTTGATGTATTTTCCCTTTTATTTGAGTCATGTTCCTAGGTCTTGTGTTCATTTCCTTAAGTTTGAGTGTCATTAGGTTGTCTAGTTAGCTATTGGGCCCAATTCATTGGGCTTGGCCCAAGGGCTCTCCCCTACCCCCTCGGTTATTTATCATTGAGTCAATTGTCAGGGACTTTTGTAGAAATGTGGGTTTCCTATATATAGGACCCCATTCCCCCCCATTTCAACTTAATGAATCAATCAATGAAAAATTGCCATTTTGTGAGTTCTATCTTTATTTTTATGGTGGAGTGAATCCATTAGTGAGGTGAGAAGCCTTAGGGAGAGAATCCCACCCATCCCTATCTTAATCTCTCTCTTTCACTCCCCTTTCTCTCTCCTCCACACCCAATTTCAAAAATTTTCTCTCTCCTCCCTTCCCAACCACCACTCTCCCACCTACCCCCATTAAAGGCCACTCCCCTTCCCCACACATCCCATTACTCCACCCCCTAGTCCCAAGGGAGCATCCCAAATCACTAAGCCACCCTCCAACCACCTCATCCCTTTCCCAAGCACCCTTCCCTCTCCCCCATGCAACCCTCCACCTCCCAAGACCATTTGAATTTGAATATCCCCTTCCCTTCATAGCCCAAAGTCGCCCAACTCCTTTCCCCATTGAGTAGGCCACCCCCATCCCCATCCCCTTCCCTCCACTCCACTCTACCAAGAGCAGCCACCCCATCACCCTTCCTCCACCTTGGCTGAGAGCCTGCAGAGAACCAGTGGAGTGCAGCAGCGACCCCATCTCCCCCCTGGCGTCCCTGGAGGTCCAAGAGCTATCGTCGGAACCATCTGCCTGTCTTCTTCGCAACGGAAGTGGTTTCGTCATTGTCCGAGCACTGTGCTGCCCGGGAGAGCCGTTCTCCCTCGACTGCGCGAAGCTCTTCTGACAGAACGCCTAAACATGATTGGAAGCTCTGCCACGACAAATCCAGCGTGAATCAAGACAAGAGCCCTTCTGCAAAGTTTTTCCTCCTTCTATCTACTTTCAGAATCAAGAAGCAGAACTCCGTTCGGCATCCTTTAGAAGGAGTTATCAACTTTATCCCTCAGCCACGTGGTTATGCTTCCCACAGTCTGCACCGACCTGTCGTCATTGTTCAGAGTCCCCTGGTCTTCTCCGGCATCGTTTGGCTTCCCCGTCAGTTTTTATGTGAAGAGGACTCATCCATGGTTCCAACGACTCTGACGGTGCTCGATTCTATGTTCGGAAGCTGTCGGGGAAACCTCTGTAACCTGCTGTTGGAAACTAGGAGCTGCCAGTCCGAGACTCTGCCTCCCTGTTCGGGCCTCCACCCAGACCAGCATCGATGACAAAAGAAATTAATAAAATTTGGACGACTTCCCCGGCCTACTATAAAGATTTTCCAGTGGTTTCATCCCCAAAAAAATTCGGTAGCAGTTGCAGCAGTCAATTCATCAGTCTCCTGTCAGCACCCATAGAACTGGGCAGAATCGGCAACCTCCCATCTTCGGTGTTCCCTTCTCAAATTCCCCTCCCCGCTTTGCCGGCTGAAGGCTCCTCCCTGTGTAGAGGTAGTGTTTGGATGTAACTATCATCTTCCCTTCCCCACGATCCCCCCCTTGCATGGGGTGTAGTGTTGTAATAGCTTAAACAGGTCAAGCTACCCCGGCGCGGCGTGTGGGGAACCCACGCTTCCCCGCTCGCCCTCGTCTCCGAGTGAGACCGGTTTCTTCAAACCGGTCGAGTGAGTGCTCCAAAACTTTGCTCTAATTCATGCTTCCTCTTTCAATATTAGTTCATAAACTCTGCTGGCCGTGACGAGAGCCCGATCCTTAAGCTCATTTGCTATAAGTGATCATCGTGGGAAGAGAGTGGAACCCGTGCCCTTTGGCACTTCGTCGGACCCTTGATTTGGGCAGCCATACCCTTGGGGAATCAAACCTTGGCCTTGCTGGTCCTCTACCAGCAAGGGCCCAGCCCACACAACCTCCCCTTGGCATTGCCAAGTTACCCCGGGTCTTAGTGAGCATCGGGTGAGCGGTTGCCATTATCGGTCTATTTTGAATGCTTAATTGTGCTTGCTTGTTGAGTCCTAGGTTGTGTCACATCATTATATCTTCGGGGAGGTTGTAGTCTGTGTCTTCCCGAGTGGTGTGCTCCTCAGCTGTATAGAACAAGCTGTCGGGTTCATCTTCCTGTGTCACCTCCCAAGTTTTGAAAGGCTCGACAGTAGGGTTATCAAGGCTGGGAGTTGGCTTGGTGAGGCAGTCCGGGATTTCAATATGGTTGTGCCGCCGAGTGACCCGCACTTCATTAGCTTCAGGGTATAATGTTGGGGGTGTTATTCTGCCCACATCCCCGGATGCTGTGATATGGGAGACCACCTTGGGCTTGACGTATCCGTGTGGCGGTGGTGGATACCAATTACCGCCGGATGCGCTTCTCGATGCCCCCGCAGGGGGCTTGGCTTCAGAGGTCTTCCGGGAAGGTCTTGTATGTAGGTTGGCGTCCGCCAAATGACATTCAAATACCTCGAACGGGTGGAGGTCTGCAAAGATCCTCTCCTCCTTCCCTTGAAGACTGTATTTGATACATTGGTGGAGCGTGGATGGCACCACCATATTTTCATGCAGCCATGGGCGGCCGAGCAGTGTTTTATACGAGGTGCGGGAGTCAATGACATGGAACTGCACCGTCGTAGTGAAATCTGCTAAGGTAAGGGTGAACTCTGCCACCCCCATTGACACTTCACATTTTTGATTGAAGCCGGTGATACGCATATCCCCGACTTTCTCAAGATGCACGTTGAAGTGGTGCCTCTCATAGATTCTATAAGGCAAGATGTTGACCGCTGCACCGGGATCAACCCGAATCCTATTCAGCTCCCTTCCATTCAGGTGCTCCCTCATATACAGCGGCCTGTTGTGACTGATGGTAGGCAGCAACATATCTTCCGGAGTGAAGGTCATGCTAGCCTCCGGCATTACTTCAGCCAAACATGTCTCAAAATGGGCAGGCGTCTGGAGAGCAGTAATGATCGCCTGACGAGTCTCTTCACTCAAAGAAAGGATCTCCCAGATTGTGAATCGAGCAGGGAGCTTCTTGAGTAGCTTCATTATTCGGCTCCCAGCTCCCAACCACCTTTCTCTCTCTTCCCCCCTCCAATAACTCATCCCCAACTCCTCACCACCCCACCTTAACTCCACCCCAGCCCCAAGGGAGATTCCACCACTCCCCACTCCACCCTCCAACCACCAACCACCCACTCCCCTTCCCCAAGCACCCTCTCATCTCCCAATGGAGAATTCCCACTCCCCAAGCCCCCCCTTTACCTTCCCCACACACCCCTTCCCATCCCCAAGACCACCATTGATCACCCCCCATTAAGGGAAATTCAAATTCACATTCCCTCCACCCACTTGTTTCCCCTCACCTTCCCCCTCTCCCTCCAAGCCCCAAATTCGCAGCTCCTCTCTCACCCACAGCAAACACCCCCTTCCAGCCCCCATTCTATCACTCCCACACCTTGGAACACCCCTTCCCAGACCCCCTCACAGCTAGGGGTCACTCCCAAACCCATCCACCCCATTTCCCCTCCCATATACCCCATTTCCCCCCATCAAATTCAACCTGCAGTTCCCAGTTCGCAGGCAGCAAGCAGGGTCCTGAAAGAAGCATATTCTACTGTCCTTCCCCAATCCTTCTGGTGGCAAGTCCTATATTTCTGGAAAGGTCGTCCAGAGAGCTAACCAAGCGTGGTGGTGTCGTCGTCCGAGTACCGTGCTGCCCAGGAGAGCATTTCTTCCTCGACTGCGCAAAGCTTCTCCGACAGCAAACCTGAACCTGAGTGGAAGCTCGACCATGGCGATTCTAGTGCGAATCTGGATGAGAGTTCTTCTGCAAAAATCTTCTCCTACAAGTCTTCTATCATCTCCAAGAAGCAGAACCCCTTTTGGTGTCTGGAGCAGAAACTTATCAATTTCCTTCCCCGAGTGTGCGGTTCTGCTTCCTCTCATTCTGCACCGACCCCGCCTCAGTGTTTAGAGTCTACCGATCTGCTCCGACATCATATGGTGTCCCCGTTGCTCGCATTTCAAAGAGGACTCAACAACGAATCCATCGGTACCCGCCATGCACGTATTGGAGCTTTGGAGCGCCCGTGGTACCATCGTCTTCCTACTGCTGAAGTGATGCGATAGTCAAGATCAGAAACCTGACCCCTGTTCGTGCCTCTGCCCCGAACAGCACCGTCAACAAAAAAAATCCACAAAATTTGGGCGGCTTCCCAGGTCCCTTACAAAGAATTTCCAGCTGGTCTCGTCATCAAAAAAATTCTGGAGAATCCACAGCGGTGCCGACATCGACCGCCTATCTGCTATTCCAGAGCGTGGGCAGAATCGACTTCTTCCTTCAATTAGTCCCTAGTGCACTTTTCCCCTCCCCACTTGGTCGGCTGAAGGCCCCTCCCGGTGTGGAGGTAGTGATTGGGTGTAGTCATTGGCTTCCCTTCCCCAAGATCCCCCCCCCCCCTTATATGGGGTGTAGTGCATGTAATCTGAAATTTTAGGTTGAAGCTTCGTCGACGCGGCGTGCGGGTGCTTCCCCTCGCCTCCCCGCTCACCCCGGACTCCGACCGGAGTCAGTTTCTTCAAACCGGCTAGGTGAGAACTCATCCCTTCCTCTCATTTATGCTTGTTCATTTAATATTCTCCAATTGCGCCATCGGTTAGGGAGAGAGCGACCGATCCTAAGGCTCCACCATCTTTGTGCGACCACCGTGGGTGTGATTGAGTGACCCGCGCCCTTTGGCCATTGCCAACTCATTGAGTTGGATATCCGTTCCCCAAGGGGAGGTTTACCTTGGATGTTGTTGTCCCTCTACCAGCAAGGGTCTTGTCCCACTTCCTCTACTCGGCATCCCCGAGTTACCCCCGGGTTGAGTGTGTGCGCCATACGAAGGTCCGCTTACGTCGGCTTCTTAGCCTTGTGGTTGTGCTTGCATACTTAGGTCCGAGGAAGCATTGGTCTTGTGACTATCTCCCCAAGGTGGTGTCTCATCAAATGGTATCAGAGCAAGTCATTGACTTGTCTCTACAAGTCAAGTCCTAGGGCATGCTTGCATTCTTGTCCGAACCGTGCATTGTCACCCATCATTGTTAACATTGAGTCTTGGGTCACATGGCCCCTCTCCCAATCATATCCCATGCATGCTTACCTAATGGAGAGCCCGTAGAAATTGATTTCAATGACCTAGAATTTGAAAATTGGGTGTCCCCCGATATCATTACCTCTCTTTGTAGGACCGGACAAATTGTGCACAATGGAGACCAAGTCTTTATTGAATTCCATAAATGGTTCGGGAAGACTAAGTATTTGGATGGGGCTTGGTGTCAAGAGGGAACATTGGCGGGTCCATGTATAATCCTAGGTAAGAAATGGTTAGATGAAAGGAATACCGACATCGACCCAACACGTCGGACTTGCCTAGTGCATCCGCCACACCTTTCGAGAACCTTTAAATTCAACAACCTTGTATTCTCCCACCCGTGGGAATCCCGCCCTTGTTCACCACCCCGGGTGCACCATACTCCGGCCATCATCACCCCACCATCAAAGAACCTTCCCACTCCCTTAGCTTTGGAAGAAGTAGTCCACCCTCTTTGCCACATGAAGACAAATACCCCTCGGGAACCTATCCCCTCCATGGAGAGCACCCATGTCCCAATTGAAGAGGAAGCCTCGCACGAGGATCTTCACCCTACACCACCCCCTCTAGATAAGACCGAATTCATCTTAGAAGAGTCCCTTGTTAGGTGGCTAAGGGAGAGCTTGATTAGAGAAATCATGACCCATACCTATCTACCCATGAAGCAAGACCACCATCTAGTGCCCATCCACACTCCTCACACAACAATCCAATCCTACTACGAAGTAGAGGGTTTTGATGACTTCCTTAAAGGCCTAAAATGGCAGCTAGAGTTGACTTGCTTGTTGACCTTAGGGGCGGACCACCCAACAAACCTTAGTCTCATCCACCCTTGTGATGGGTCTATCACCTCGGTCTTCACCATTGGTTGCTACACTAGTGACCTTCTTTTCCTTCTCCCTATGGTGGAAGAACTCATCTCGGTCTACTCCCCTACCATTAAGATCCGAAGTGCTTTGGTCAGCCAACCCACTAACGACCATGGCCCAATTATCTTGGAAGAGGACGACCCATATTTTTGGGGCTTTAAGGATGTAGAGTTCCTCTCTCTAGGTAACCATTTCCACGATCCCTTTGACCCCTTCCTATACCCATGTGGCCCAACCATCTTACCCACCACCCACCCTATCCTACCCTCACCCACCATATTGGGCCAAACCCACCTCATCCATGACCCAGGTTACACCATGGGAGCCATGACTTTGGGCGATATACTCCTAGGGATCAAGGAAGTACCCCACTTCATGATATCTACCTTCCTAGACCCCTTTGACCCATTCCAATGGAAGTCCAAAAGCCCACACATAGGATACCTCTTTGGGACAACAATGCATAAGTCTTGGCGTACAACACAACTTGGCATGATTCATAAGTCAGGTCCACTCGTTCATATCACCCACATGTCAAGTAGGATGCATGAGTGGTCCAAATTCGGATGTAGTGGTCCACCTTCACTCATCATGAGTCTTAAGCATGATAGGTGTATTCTTGGATGTCCGAGTCCCCTGGCATTTGTCACCCCCATACATGACCGGATCACCTATGGATGCCCCGGCCCTCCAACCTTTGTTAGAGAGTCCATGCATGATAGGGCCACATTTCGTTGTCCCCGCCCACTAGGGCTCATCAAGGTCCATATGCCATCATGGCATGACTGGTCTACATATGGTTGTCCAAATCCACCCATAACCACTAGAAGGTCAACATTCACAAAATTGCATGACAACCTTGCAAGCACATCAACAAGAGCCATGAAATTTACAAAAGGCAGGCCGACTCAATGGCGTCACCAAGAAATCCAAATGGGTGATTCCGGGATGGTGAGGAATGAGAGGCTCTCACATAGAGACAACTCAGGATTGAGGTTTTGTGGGATTAGCCCCTTCCAGGTTTTGAGGTGCACTAGCCCCACTACTCATAAGTTAGGCCTCCTCGAGAGATACGGAGTTAAATTCAGTTTCAATGTGGAAGGCCTTGTGCCACACAAGGGACCCACGGTGGCACCAAGTGAGGATTTCAAGCCCCCTTCCTCCCTTGATAGAGCACCCACCCCTCCCCATGAGAGCACCGTCAGCCCAGAGAAGCCCGACGTAAGTAACTTGAGAGAATATTGGATGAACAGGAAATCATCACTCGGAGCAAGGTGTACTGGCACTACCTCGCTAGGTGGAAGAATCGGCTTCTTTCGGAAGACATGTGAGCGGTACCACCTCAGCACCTTTTCGAAGAGGGAAGGACTCTTACTCGACGGAGTCGAGTTCTCCGCATCCCGGGAGTATGATGGGGTCATCACCATCCGTCCTGGCACTCTCGGCCCTTCTCGTCACCCCGGAGGCGTACGTCATGGTCTAGCCATTTATTATGAGTCCCATGTTATATTTCTTTATTTTTATTGAGTCATATCGTTGTAATTTCCCTTTTATTAGAGTCATGTATCTAGGTCTTTGGTTTATTTCCCTAAGTTTGAGTCCCTTTAGGCTAATTTAGACTAGATATTGGGCCCAATCCAGTGGACTTGGCCCATGGGTGCCCCTACCTTGTTGGTTATTTGTCAATGTGTCAAGTGTCACGGGATTTTTGTAAAATATGGGTTGCCTATATATTGGACCCCATTTCCCCCATTTGAATCAATCAATCAATGAAAGAATATTTGAATTTTATAGTGTCCAAGTTAAATCTTCTTCTTTTAGTGAGAAGCCAATTGAGTGGGTGAGAAGCCCCTATCCCCCCTCTCTCTTTCTCTACCTCTCTCTCTAAAAAGTCATTTTCTCTCTCCTCCACTTTCTCTCTCTAAAACCTGTGCCCCTTTCTCTCTCCTCCCCACCCAACCACCTTTCTCTCTCTTCCCCCCTCCAATAACTCATCCCCAACTCCCCACCACCCCACCTTAACTCCACCCCAGCCCCAAGGGAGATTCCACCACTCCCCACTCCACCCTCCAACCACCAACCACCCACTCCCCACTCCCCAAGCAAACCTGAACCTGAGTGGAAGCTCGACCACGGTGATTCTAGTGTGAATCTGGATGAGAGTTCTTCTGCACAAATCTTGTCCTACAAGTCTTCTATCATCTCCAAGAAGAAGAACCCCTTTTGGCGTCTGGAGCAAAAACTTATCAATTTCCTTCCCCGGGTGTGCGGTTCTGCTTCCTCTCAGTCTGCACCGACCCCTCCTCAGTGTTCAGAGTCTACCGGTCTGCTCCGACATCATATGGTGTCCCCGTTGCTCGCGTTTCGAAGATGACTCAACAGCAAATCCATCGGTACCCGCCATGCACGTATTGGAGCGTTGGAGCGCCCGTGGTACCATCGTCTTCTTGCTGCTGAAGTGATGCGATAGTCAAGATCAGAAACCTGACCCCTGTTCGTGCCTCTGCCCCGAACAGCACCGTCAACAAAAAAAATCCACAAAATTTGGGCGGCTTCCCGGGTCCCTTACAAAGAATTTCCAGCTGGTCTCGTCATCAAAAAAATTCTGGAGAATCCACAGCGGTGCCGACATCGACCGCCTATCTGCTATTCCAGAGCGTGGGCAGAATCGACTTCTTCCTTCACTTAGTCCCTAGTGCACTTTTCCCCTCCCCACTTGGTCGGCTGAAGGCCCCTCCCGGTGTGGAGGTAGTGATTGGGTGTAGTCATTGGCTTCCCTTCCCCAAGATCCCCCCCCCCCTTATATGGGGTGTAGTGCATGTAATCTGAAATTTTAGGTTGAAGCTTCGTCGACGCGGCGTGCGGGTGCTTCCCCTCGCCTCCCCGCTCACCCCGGACTCCGACCGGAGTCAGTTTCTTCAAACCGGCTAGGTGAGAACTCATCCCTTCCTCTCATTTATGCTTGTTCATTTAATATTCTCCAATTGTGCCATCGGTTAGGGTGAGAGCGCCCGATCCTAAGGCTCCACCGTCTTTGTGCGACCACCGTGGGTGTGAGTGAGTGACCCGCGCCCTTTGGCCATTGCCGACTCATTGAGTTGGATATCCATTCCCCAAGGGGAGGTTTACCTTGGATGTTGTTGTCCCTCTACATGCAATGGTCTTGTCCCACTTCCTCTACTCGGCATCCCCGAGTTACCCCCGGGTTGAGTGTGTGCGCCATACGAAGGTCCGCTTACATAGGCTTCTTAGCCTTGTGGTTGTGCTTGCATACTTATGTCCGAGGAAGCATTGGTCTTGTGACTATCACCCCAAGGTGGTGTCTCATCAGAAGACTTTGATGGAATTAGGAGGGCTGGGGCAACCAAATGTGGACTTATCATGCAATGTTGTCATGTGGACTTTGGTGGGCCTAGGTGGGCCGGGGCACCCGTAGGTGAACCTATCATGCAAAGTGGTGATGAATGTCGGGGGACCCGGACATCCGTAGATGCTTTTGACATCTGTATGACCAATGTTAAATGAGGGAGGGTCGATACACCTGAATATGAACCAATCATGCATCCTACTTGACATGTGGGTGATATGAACGAGTGGACCCGACTTATGAATCATGCCAAGTGGTGTTGTACGCCAAGACTTATGCACTCTTGTGCCAAAGAGGTCTCCTATGTGTGGGCTTTTGGAGTTCCATTGGAATGGGTCAAAGGGGTCTAGGAAGGTAGATATCATGAAGTGGGGAACTTTCTCGATCCCTAGGTGTATATTGCCCATAGTAATGGCTCCCATGGTGTAACCCGAATCTAGGAAGGGGTGGATTGGGCCAAACATGGTGGGTTGGGATAGGGAAAGGTAGGTGGTGGTTAAGGTGGTTGGGTCACCCGGGTTCCTTGACTCCCATTGGAATGGATCATAGGGATCATAAAATGGGTTACTAAGGGGAAGGAGCTCCATGTCCTCAAGGTCCTCAAAAGGTGCTAAGTCATCCCTCTCAATGATAATTGGGTCAATGTTCTTGGTGAGTGGGTTGGCCATGAGGGGAGGGCTTGGCTCTCTACCCGATATAAAAAGCTCCAAATTGAAGAGAAGGTCGGGCTCATCGGGTGTGGGGAGGAATAGTAGGAGGTCGCTAGTGTAGCAACCAATGGTGCAAACCGAGGTGATAGACCCGATGCATAGGTGTAGGAGGCCAAGGCGCCTAGGTTGTTCGGCCATAGGGGTCAACATGCTAGTGAACTCAATTTGCTATGCTAAGCCCTTAAGAAGATCTTCTAAGGTCTCAGCTTGATAGGATGCTTGGATTGTGGTGTGATAGGAGAAGAAGGGCACTATGGGAAGGTTTTGTTCTATGGGAGGGAAAACATGGGCCGGGATCTTTCTAATTGGGCTCTCCTTTAGCCAACTAATAAGGGGTTCTCCTAAGATGAGCTCGGACCCAACTAGAGAGGGTGGTGTAAGGTGAAGGCCACCATGTGAGGTTTCTTCTTCCACTTGGACATGGGTGGTCTCCGTGGTGGGGATAGGGTCCGGAGTGTTTACCACTATGGGCTCGGATATGGGTTCCTTCTCCAAGGAGGTGAGAGGGTCTTTTGGTGGCAGGGTGATGATGGTTAGTGCATGGCGCACCTGGGGTGGTGGGAAAGGTTGGACTTGGGTTGGGATTGGTAAGGGATGTAGTGGAGGCCTAGGACATGGGAGTTTTGGGGGAGGGAGTGGGAGATGGGTTGGTTGGTGTGGCTTGGGTTGGTCGGTCTTGGGGGGAGTGTCCCTCATAGCAGAAGATGGAGGGGTAGTGGTGGGGACCAAGGGTGATGTGACACGCCTAAGGATGATGATGCTCTGATACCAATTTGATAAGACACGACCCCTCGGACCTAGAATTGCAAGCAACCGAACTGAACGGCGGACCCACTCAAGCGGGTTCACCCGCGCCGCGCACACCCGGGTCCGTAGGCGGACCGGCAATGATGGGGAGGGTCCAAGGTTGGACCTCAAGGTTCCAAGGGTATGGCCAGATAGGGATGGTCCCCAATGGGCCAGGGATGCCCAATTTCAAGGGCGGCCGGCACGCCGAGGGCGTGGGTTGTAGTGTCACACTCTCAACTCACTCCACGGTGTTCACACAATTCAATGGCGTTTGAGATCGGGCGCTCACCTCACCACCGATGGTCAAATAGAAACAATACTAAGACAAGCAAAAGTAAAACCAGCAGAGGAAGTGGCCAGAAGCTCACCTGATCGGCGTGAGGACACTGATTCCGGCCGGAGACGAGGGCGAGCGGGGAAGCGTGGGCTACCCGCACGCCGCGCCGATGACGCTTCGGTCGCTTACCTGCTAGTACAATCACTACGCCCTCACAGAGGGGGTGGACTAGGGGTGGGGAAATGAGGTTACAAACCAAACACTACCTCCACGCAGGGAGGGGCGCTAATGAAGCACCCCACCGAATCTGCCCAGGTCTGGGACAGCAGGACAGGGGGTCGGTGTAGTCGTCGCTGTGCACTGCTCTGAACTCAGAATTTGACGAGACCAGCACTGAAACGACGCTGACGGATCCAGGCACGTCTGTGAATTTTGGTGGGCAGTCCTGAAGTCGTCACCGGCTGGGGCAGGCTCTGGAACAGGGCCCCTGTGCTCAGATTCGTACTGTTCCCAGGGTGCAGTAGCAGATGGATGTAGTCACCACGACCGCTCCTGAAGTTCGATTGATGCGAGACCAAGTCGAGGACGACCGTGGACGAGTCTTCTTCGAGGAAAAACCAAGCAGAGCACCAGAAGATGTCGGGGTGGCGAGGAGGAGTCTGTTGAGTGAGGGGGGACCGGGTCAGGGCAGGACCTGAACGATCTGTTCTGCGCGCCCGGGATAGAAAAATTGGAAAAGGCTCTTCCTGATGCCGAAAGGGACACCGCTTGTTGGTGATGGTAGATGGCTTGTGGTAGCAGCTCTCGGAAAAGTGGCACCTTCAGAAGTTGAGGGGTGTGACCGTGGTAGCTTCTGCACTGCAGCTCTGGTCTAGGTTCTGGTCCCGGTTGCGCAGTCGGACGAGAATGGGCACCACGATCTGTAGTGAAGTCGGAACGAGACGATTCCATCTCACCTACGAAGAAGACTGGAAGACCTTTCGGGCGATGTATGGTGCACCTCCAGATGACGTCGGACAGCACCGGGACAGTCTTTGCAAGTCGGGCTCCAACTGCTGCCTGTGAACTGAGATGGATAGGGTGATGAAAGGTGATGGGAGATGGAGTAGATGGGGTGGGAAATGGGGTGGATGGGTGTGCGGGTGACACCTAACTATGTGGGGGTCTGTTAGGGGGTGATTCAAGGTGTGGGAAGGGCAGAAAGGGGGCTGGGAGGTGGTCTAGCAAGTGGAGGGAGGGGGAGATGCGAATTTGGGTTGGGAAGGAGAGAGGGAGGAGAGATCTCTCCTTTGTTTTGAATGGTGGGTTAATGGAGGGGTTAATGGGGGCCTACGGAATGGGAAGGGTTGCCTTGGGGAGGGGAAGGGGTGCTTGGGAGAAGGGATTCTCCCTTGGGAAAATGAAAGGTTGTATGGGGAAGGGGAAAGGTTGCTTGGGAGGAGGGAGAGGTGCCTAGGAGAAGGGGATTCCACCTAGGGGTTGGAGGGGACTTAAATGGGAGGTATGGGGAATGGGGAGGGCTCTTAATTAGAGTTGAATAGAGAGGAGAGAGAGTGAATTTCGAATTTGGGGGTGGGGAGGAGAGAGAATGGGGATCGCCCCCTCTAGAGAGAGAGAGAGAGAGAAATAGAGAGAGAGCTAGAGAGAGAGGCACAAATTCTTGTGGCAATTTTATCAATACTTCATTAGCCTCCAAATGAGGGATTGGGGTCCTATTTCTAGGAATCCCACATTTTCACATAAGTTGTCACCCCCCGAGCGCGGAAGATACCCGTAGATGCTTGACGAGTTTATATCAATCATGTCAATCAGAGTAGTAGTGTATTCGACACAAAGACAGAGTGCGCAAATATAAAGATAACCCAATCCATTTATTCCTTTAATAAGAATATGTCTATTACAAACCCTTGCAAATACTAGACTCAATAAAAGAAAGGTACATTTATGACTCAACAAAAATATAGAGAAGACAGGACTGATGGACGCTTGAATAGCTCTAACTCTTTCACTCTTGACCTTCCCCGTAAGTTTGGGTCTCGTCATCGGACTTACCTGAAAAGTATGGAAACACTGAGTGAGCGAACACTCAGTAGGAAATTATATCTCAAGAACTAGCAAGGGGTTTAAGTAATTACATTTTTCCATGAATGCACTATAGCTATGCATGCTCGCATAAAACGACAAGATAGAGAGTATATCAACAAGATAACAAGGTGAACTATTCATGAACTTTCAAGTAATAGATGTCAGGATGTTCTAGCAAGTAATTTCATCATGTCATGTCGAGAACTTGGCTATCACGTTTCAAGCAAGCAAGTATATAAATTACCCTTTTTTGGGTCAAGAAAGTCATGTCATGTCAAGTTGAGTCAAGTACGAGATTTTTTTGTGGAGTGTCCAATCAAGCTAGTCATGCACTTCGGTACAATGCCAATACCGTTATCATTACAACTCCCATGGGCACTAGTACTTTTGGGTGCTCCTCCCAGGACCAGATCGGGCCCTATATGCGTAGGCATTGATCATGTATTTTGACATCCACTTGGTGTATAGCCAATATGGAGTTTCAAGGATAAAGAACTTGTATGAACTTAGAGGTAGATAGCATTTCAAGGATTTGAACATGACCATAATGACGATAATAACGGTGCAATCATGAGTATCGATAAAACTAGGTGGAATTGGTTCCCTAACTTGGGTACCATGACAAGTAAGTGCTCACAAGTAGATGGTCACTCTTTTAATATAGAATTGAGGTCCACAAGAACATCATAATAATGTTGATATAGAATTGGGGTCCACAAGAACATCTCAATAATGACATGCTTTCCCCATTTATTTAGATACTTCTCATATTATACACATAGCATAACATGAGGGCTGGTATACCATGTTTCTTATAGAGTAACATGGCAAAAATAGTGTGATAGATTTTTATGGTACAATCAGCTCAGTCGGCCTTGAGGGAATCCAAGGCTCGAGGAGTCTTACGGAGGTCTCTATGACTAACTCGCTAGTCCAAAGGAACGGAATGTCCAATGGAGAGCTTGTATGTCACTGAGAGTTAGCGGGTAAACGATAAAACATCACGAAACATGGGACTATATTCACAGAGTGGAATTTTAGTGTCGATATACATACTCACGTATATATATATATAGATAATGAAATCCTCGGTTAATAGAAACAGTGTAAAATAGTACCATAGGAAAATAGCGACTTATCTAAAGTCATTAATCATGGAATTAACGCCTTATACAGGGGCGTTTATTTATAAATTGATGGCTTGTTTAGCAGTCGTCCATTCTGTATTTCTATTTTACAGAATTTAGATAATATGGAATTTTAACAAAAACGCGCCCTGGACAGGGGCGTTACTTTTCAATTAGCGCCCTGTTCTGGGGCGTCAGTTCAATAAGAGACGACCTGCATCAGGTCGTTATTTCAACATTTTTCAAGATTTCTGATAATAAAATTTCAGGAACAAATTATATAGTGAGGACCAGAAAAATAGCAGGATTCCACTAGGATGATCATGCATTAGATTAGATTCATGGTTTCATAGATACATAATTTTAAACATGGGTAATTATCAATTATATGAAATTGACGACTCCTGGTCAGGGCGTCAAAATAAGAATTAGCGCCCTTTGAAGGGTCGCCTTATTCAAAATTCACCAAAAACATTTGAAAACGTAGTAAAACTATATTCATGAGATCATGGATGAATTTATTTCAGAATCTATACTAGTTTGGGCTACGTTCTTGAGAAAACCTACCTTTTTGAATTGGTTGACAGACGTGAAGATTGATTGAAGAAGGTGAATGATACTCTGTTTTAATACAAGACAGCAGCAGCAGAAAGAAGAAGCAGCCCCTTGCAGAAGCAGAAGAAAGCTTCCTCCTTTCACGGTCGTTTGGCTGCAAGAGGAAGTAGGAAGGTGAAGATCAATCTACATTCTTCACACAGTAACAGCTCTTCCCTGTTGCAGTCAACCTGCACAAAAAGGATGAATAGATCGTTTGACGAAGAACCCACGATCTTCTCTTTGACACGAGAGTTGCTACTTACTGTAGACTTCCTACATGAAATAAGATGAAGACATTAGTCTTCATACTCATACATAACCGAAGGTGAAAGCAAAATAATGAAGAACAACTTACGTTCCTCACGGATGACAGCAGCAATACACAGAACGCCAAACAGCGGTCTGGGTCGAACATCAGGATATTTATAGGATTTTTAGAACCCTAATGGAGTTAGTGTTGTATTGGAAGTAATGTTTCTCTCATAGAGTCCTTGCCATAATCAATCTCCCTCGTAGTTATCCAGAACTTGCCCTGGATAATGTCCTGGGTCGAACGGAACATAAATGGAATTAACGCCTTACGTTAGGGCGTTAATTTAAATTGACGCCTTGGTTAAGGTCATTTCTTATGTAAAACGCATTGAAGTAAAGGGCGTCTCTTTCAGTTGTCTTTTATTTATTTTCGGCCGTTTGGGAATTGACGCCTTGCTATTCGGGCGTCCCTTTTTAATTTCGCGCCTTACATAAGGGTGTTTCTTTTTGAATTAGCGCCTTGAGTCAAGGCGTTATTTACATTTTGTTTTATTATTTACTTCTTTAGGCTCTTATCATTTATTCATTAAATCTTTTAATCTTATTTTGATCAATTGGGGTTTTTATTTCCTTTTATTTTTACCAGGGTTGCTACACCCTCCCCCACTTAAAAGAATTTAGTCCCCAAATTCAATAGTATATATAAGTGGAGAGTGTAGAATATATACCTCTCAAAATAATTCTGGAAATCGCTTCCTCATGGATTCCTCGGTCTCCCATGTGGCTTCGTCTTCAGAACATTTACTCCATTGCACCTTTAGCATGGAATAACTTTATTCCTTAGGGTACGTACTTCACGATCTAGTATCTTCATGGGCTTCTATTCATATGTGAGATCCTTCTGGATAACTAAGTCTCCATGATCAATAATATGTGATGGATCGTGTACATACTTCTTCAACATGGATATGTGGAATACATTATGGACATCGGTCAATTGAGGAGGCAATGCAATGGGATAAGTAACCTCGCCAACTCTTTCCAGTATCTCAAAAGGTCCAATGAATCTTGATGTAAGCTTGCCCTTAGCACCAAATCTCCTTATTCCACGTCCAGGCGATATCTTGAAAAATACATGATCTCCGGCTTGGAATTCAAGATCTCTCCTTCTTGTGTCAACATAAGCCTTTTGCCTAGACTGAGCCACTCGCAGTCTTTCTCGGATTAATTGTATTTTCTCGGTGGTATCCCTTACCATGTCTGGACCTAACAGTTGTTTCTCTCCAACTTCGTCCCAGCATAAGGGTGATCGACAACTCATTCCGTATAAAGCTTCGAAAGGTGCCATTTTTATACTTGCCTGGTAGCTATTATTGTATGCAAATTCAACTAGAGGCAAGTGATCATGCCAACTTCCTCCAAAATCAATGATGCATGCCCTAATCATATCTTCAACCACCTGATTAGTTCTCTCGGTCTGACCATCCGTTTGAGGATGAAAAGCTGTACTAAAGTTAAGTCTCGATCCCAACGAATATTGTAGTCCTTTCAAAAATACAAAGTAAAACGGGGATCTCTGTCAGACACAATCGAGACAGGGATACCATGTAATCTGACTATCTCTTTTATGTATAATGCAGCCAGAACATTAACTGACCATCGACTCTTGATTGGCAAGAAGTGCACTGATTTGGTCAATCGATCAATGATAACCCATATTTCATCATATCCTCCTTTTGATTTAGTTAGACCCATGATGAAATCCATACCAATATCCTCCCACTTCCATTTGGGAATATCCAGAGGATGTAGCTTTCCGGCAGGCTTCTGGTGTTCAGCCTTAACTTGTTGGCAGGTGAGACAGCGAGACACAAAGTCGCAACTTCTCTCTTCATATTAGGCCACCAGAAGGTCCTTTTTAAATCTTGGTACATCTTAGTAGATCCTGGATGAATTGTGTACCTTGATCTGTGAGCTTCATCTAAGATCTTCTTCTTTATTCTGGACAATCCGGTATACAAGTTCTATTTTGGACTAACAACCTTCCATCTGAAGCTAGTTGGAACACTGATTGTCCTTCTAGTTTGCCCTTGATTTCCACTAATACCGGGTCACTACCTTGAAGTCCTTGTATTTCGGGTAGCAAATCTGACTGTATGCTCATATGGGATAAGGTGACACACCTACTGTCCTTGTCCATGCTTATATTAAGTCTAGTAAATTGTTCTAGCAACTTCCACTCCTGAATCATACAATTGGCTAATAATGCTCTCGACTTTCGACTAAGGGCATCAGCTACCGGATTACCCTTTCCAGGATGATATTGTATAGTAAAGTCGAAGTCCTTAAGATATTCTAGCCAACGTATTTGCCTCATATTCAATTCCTTCTGAGAGAAGAGATACTTAAGACTTTTATGGTCAGAGTATATAAGAAACTGCACTCCATACAGATAATGTCTCCATATCTTTAGTGCAAATACTACCGCAGCCAATTCTAAATCATGAACTGGGTAGTTCTCCTCGTGCTTCTTCAATTGGCGCGAAGAGTAGGCTATAACCTTCCCTTGTTGCATTAAAACACATCCGAGGCCAATGCCAGATGCATCAGTGTATACCTCGAACTTTTCTCCTTCAATTGGTAGAGCTAAGACTGGGGCAGTAGTCAAGTGATCCTTGAGAGCTTGGAAGCTTCGTTCACAATCCTCGCTCCATTCATAGCGCATCTCCTTGCGAGTTAGCCTAGTTAGTGGTACGGCTATCTTGGAGAAATCCTTGATGAATCGCCGATAGTAGCCCGCAAGACCCAAGAAACTACGGACCTCACTAGCATTGGTCGGTCTTTCCCAATTCCTTACAGCATCAACCTTTGATGGATCTACGGATAAACCGTCCTTTGATATAACATGCCCCAAGAAAGCTACTTCTCTTAACCAAAATTCACATTTGCTAAGCTTTGCATATAGCTGATTTGTCCTCAATATCTGTAATGCAATCCTTAAATGTTCCTCATGCACTCCCTTGGTCTTGGAGTAAATCAATATATCATCAATGAAAACCACCACGAATTGATCTAGATAAGGTCTGAATATACTATTCATCAACTGCATGAAGGCAGCAGGGGCATTTGTTAGTCCAAAAGGCATCACAACAAACTCATAATGGCCATACCTGCTTCTGAATGCGGTCTTATGAATGTCCTCATCCTTGATCCTTAGTTGGTGATAACCTGACCTGAGATCAATCTTTGAAAAATACTTGGATCCAGATATTTGATCAAATAACTCATCGATTCTCGGCAGTGGATACTTGTTCTTGATAGTGAGATGATTCAACTGTCGATAGTCGATGTATAACCTCATGGATCCATCTTTCTTCTTTACAAATAGCACAGGTGCTCCCCACGGGGAAGTGCTTGGTCTAATAAATCCCTTCTTGAGAAGCTCCATTAATTGCTCCTTCAGCTCCTTGAGATCGGCAGGGGACATCCTATATGGTGCCTTAGAAACTGGTCCAGCACCAGGGACTAAATCGATGGTGAAGGTCACTTCTCTTTGTGGGGGTAATCCAGGCAAATCTTTCGGAAACACATCCAGAAATTCTTGCACAACAGGGATGTCTTCTAGTTTAGTTTCCTTAGTCTCCTTAATGGTGACAAATGCAAGGAAAGATACACATCCTTTCCTTATTAGCTTGCTAGCTCGGAGAGCCGAAATAAGAGGTGACTTGCTCCGACTCTTAGGGCTAGAATAGACTAGTTCTGGAAAGTCCTTGAAAGTAACTTTGCTGTTACGGCAATCCACAGTTGCCTGATACCTAGATAACCAATCTGCTCCCAATATGACATCATATTCCTTTAGGTCTAGACATATGAGGTTGATATGAAGATTTCTTCCTTTTACTAAGACTTCACAGTTTTGATAATGGTGCGTAATATCGGTTTCGTTTCCGAGAGGAGTAGATAAAAATATTTTCATCCATTCCGGTTCCATAGGCAGTGGGTCAGCAAACTTCTTGGAAATAAAAGAATGTGATGCACCCGTATCAAATAAGATATGTGCAGACTTGGAACAAACTTTCAGTGTACCTTCTACTAGTCCGCCTTCGTCTTCTTCGGTCTCCTTAATCACGTGGAGACGAGCATTCTTTGTTACCGGGCGCTTTCCGTCACCGGCTTGATCATTGAGTAGGGGACAGTCGGGAATCCGATGATCACGGCTCCCACAACGGAGACACGCTCCAAGTTTCCTCCAGCATTCTTCGGCCTTGTGCCTGGCCTTATCACAGTGCTTACATACCACCTTAGCAGGTGTAGTGGTGATGGAGAAAGGTTTGGTCTTCTTGAACTTTTGCTCCTGGGAGGGAATGCCTCTATTATGTGGCCTCTTCTTGAAATTAGGTTTGAAGGTGCCGGAGCTAGTAACATTCTCCTTCTTATCTTTCCCACGGATCCTATCAGATGGTTCCGTGGCATCTTCTAGTAATTGGGCTCGTCGAACAATCTCCGAATAGACTTGTATGTCCATCGGTGCCAGTTGTGTGATATATTGGGGCCTGCGCCCATTAAGGAATCTTCGAGCTTTCATCTTCTCAGTACTAACTAAGTGTTTAGCGTACCGAGACAGCCTAGAGAACTGCGCTTCATATTCAGCCACCGACAAAGACCGTTGCTTAAGTGCTGGCGAATTCAGCGGCTTTCTTCTCTTGAACTCGATCTGAGAAATATTTATTGTTGAAATGTTCAACAAACTCCTCCCAAGTAACTTGTCCTTGATCTAATGTGGCTTCTACCAACTCCCACCAGCATCAGGCATCTCTTTCTAATGGAAATGTGGCTAAGAGGACCTTCTCTTGGTCCGAGCATTGCATGACTCTAAAAACACGTTCCGTCTCTCGGATCCAGTGTTCGGCATCATCTGGATCAATGGATCCCATGAACTTAGGAGGGTTCATGTTCTTGAAGCTTTGGTGGAGATTTCCTGCTCCACGATGTGCACCTCCTTGTGCCACTTGTTGAAGTGCCTGGGTCATGCCTTGGAGAATGCGTTGCATGTTGCGCCATTGAGCACGTTCGGCAGCCATTGTCCTACAATTTTGATAGCTATATTAGTATGTGATGGCATTAAAAGGCTTTTAATTCTATGTTGACTTTAACCCTTGGTTCTACCCAATCTCACTGGTTAGAGGTTCAGACTTATCCTTGGACTTGGGTTTCCTAGGAATTGAATACCCTAGGCTCTGATACCACTAAAACTGTCACGCCCCGAGTGCGGAAGATACCCGTAGATGCGTGACGAGTTTATATCAATCATGTCAATCAGAGTAGTAGTGTATTCGACACAAAGACAGAGTGTGCAAATATAAAGATAACCCAATCCATTTATTCCTTTAATAAGAATATGTCTATTACAAACCCTTGCAAATACTAGACTCAATAAAAGAAAGGTACATTTATGACTCAACAAAAATATAGAGAAGACAGGACTGATGGACGCTTGAATAGCTCTAACTCTTTCACTCTTGACCTTCCCCGTAAGTTTGGGTCTCGTCATCGGACTTACTTGAAAAGTATGAAAACACTGAGTGAGCGAACGCTCAGTAGAAAATTATATCTCAAGAACTAGCAAGGGGTTTAAGTAATTACATTTTTCCATGAATGCACTATAGCTATGCATGCTCGCATAAAACGACAAGATAGAGAGTATATCAACAAGATAACAAGGTGAACTATTCATGAACTTTCAAGTAATAGATGTTAGGATGTTCAAGCAAGTAAGCTATTTCTTGTTCACTGCAATTAACACATTCGCTTAGAACTTAGTTTGCAGTTTTATACTTCTCAATTTCTTGTTTTAGGCTGTTCAAAATTTCTGAATTTTCATCATAGACAGCCTTTCCTTTTTCTGTAGTGAGAAGTCTTTCAGACAAGCAAGTATTCAACAACTTCAGTTTTTCAACTTCAGCTTTTAATTCAGTGTTTTCTTCCTCAAGATTTTTATCCTGAATTTCATTCTTAACACATCTCTCTCTTCCAGACATGTGCTTCAATTTTTTAATCAGTTCATCTTCTCTTTCTTCTGCTTTAATTTTCTCAGCGAGCAGATTTTTGTGATCATCTTTAAGTGAGGCAATTTGTTTATTTAGCCGTTCATTCTCACTAAAGAGATCTTCATTTCGTTCTCTTAAAGTAGAGCATATTTTACAATCTGATTTAGCAGAAGAGGACTATGAAACCTCATTGATTTCATTCATTCTGATAATAAGAGTTTTATTTTTCTTTTGAAGATCCTCATTCTCCAATTTCATTTTGTCCAATTCAGAATTAACTTCAGTTAGTTTTTGCATGCCTTTTAGATGCTCATTTTTCTTATCATTCAGTTGATTCTCAAGTTCAGACATTTTATCTAAGCATGTTTGTTTTTCAATTTTTAGAGAATCATTTTGTTTCTTAAGATTCTGAACATCTAGCATGCATGCATCATAAGACTTTTTCATATTTGGACAGTTTTCACAGGAATCTTTCAGATTTATTCTATCACATTTCTTTTTCAACTTTTTGTTCTCAGATTTCAATTTCTTGGATACTTCTAACAAATTTTCATACATCTCTATTAATTCATCGAAAGAGTATCCTTCTGATTCAGAACTTACCTGAGATGAGATCTCATCTTCATCATCCCGGTTGGCCATCAAGCAGCTATCACCATGCTGATTATGCGCAGAAACGACTCTGTCATATATTTCTTTTCCAGATGTGCACCTGAGAACAAAAGGATACATATCAGTATTAACTACAGCTCTCAAGATATTAAGAACTATGGTATTATCACAATTATTAGAGCTGTCCTCACTAGACCAATTGGCCTGATCTTTAGGTAAGCGGTGTGGGCCTTTAGATATAAGACTCCACAAATGTGGACCAATTGAGTCTATGTACACAGCTAGGCCTCCTAGCCAACTTTCAAAGTTAGAACCATCATAAATCGGAGGTCAAGCCATTAGAACATATGGCCGACAAGTTCAGCGAAGTAAAACAAATGACACGAACTCCACTGAAGCCAGATAATCAAAATAAGACACAAGTCAATGAAGCAAGACACGATTTCAAGAGACCCACTATGAAATGCACCAAACAAATCGGCAAGATCCTCTGCAGATTGTTAGATCTGTTAGATCAGAGACCCGCTCTGATACCAATTGTTGGGTTCGGTGCAGTATTCAGAGGGGGGGTGAATGAATATAACCCTTTAAAAACTTTCACCCAGTTAAAATATGATGCTCACTAGAATTACTAGTTCGTAAACTAGATAAGCTTAAAAGCTAATAATCAGTTGCAGAACCAAACAAGCATACAGTGAGATCACTAGGAAGCTAACTAGGCTGAATTTGACAAGGAGTCGCTCAACTAGAATTTCGCTCTCTTGACAAATTAAAACATTCTAAGAAGACTAATTAACTCTTCTTCTCAACCCGAAGCCAAACGCATGGAGCGCCCCTATGCATTCATCTAGCGGAAGTAAATCATAAGCAATCAAACCACAATGCAAGAGGGGTTTTTAGGTGGTTCGGTCCTCCAGACCTACCTCCACCCCACACTCAAACCGAGTGTGGCTTCCACTAGCTCACGCTAGAAATAGCAGACTCAGTCTGCAACAGGTGCTGCCACACAGCTTGACCAGGGGAACAGCCTCCCCTCTTCCTCCCAACCGGAGGGAACCACTAGTGATACCAGTCACTAGCAAACCAGAGACACACGGTCTCTCTTCCTCCAGACTCGGAGGGAACCCCTGGACTTGAATCCACAAGCCCAGAACCGGAGATCAGATCTCCCTTCCTCCAAATCGGAGGGAACCCACAAGTAGCACCCAGCTACTTGCAACCGGAGATAGCAATCTCCCTTCTCCTGAACTAACAGGAGGAACCCCGACCTCACTACTGAGGATCGGAAGAACACAGATAACCAAATGAAACAGGAAAAATAATAAAATAAAAATACACAGCGATCAGAAAGCTGTAAGGACAAATAACATAAATGTGGCTCGCATGGAGCTGCCTGGCCTGGATTTAATCCACGGTCCAGTAGTCAGATCTTCAGGTAAGCTTCTTTCTTCTTCTCCACGAGCTCTCTCGTTCACTCTCTATCTCTCTTGCTCTTTCTTCTGCTTTCCTAATCTCTCACTCTCTGCTGCACTTCTTCTTCTTCAGTCTTTCTTCTTTCTTCACACGAGCACTATCTCTCTCTCTTCTTCTCCTTCTGCTCTTCTTCTTTCTCTTTTCTTTTTCTCTGGATCGTGGCTCTCTATATGGACTTTTCTTCTCGCCAACTCGATCGCCCTTCTTCTGTGGAAGAAGGCTCATATATATAGCAGCAACAGCAGCTAGGGCGCGTGTGGCTTCCACAGCTCCCGCCGTAAGAATTCGGATCACGTGGCAGTCTCTCAGCAGACTTCATTCCAGCCTCGGATCACGTGCTACCAGTCACTGGGGAATATTTCTTCCTCGGACCTGCAAGGAGATGAATACCATTAAAACTGAGGGCCACAATAACTAAATCTGCACGAAGTATGTAGTAGCAATTCTAGATGCACTGAGAACGACACGAGATACACACTGTAACAGAGATAACACTACAAAGAGAACGACACGAAGAAGATGAAAACAACACGAGGTAATAAGAAGAACGACACGAGATACATACGATGACTACAGCACGAAGTAAAGAAAACGACACGACGTAATAAACAGCAAAGAGAACGGCACGAGAACAACATAGACTGGCAACAGTAACCGACACGAAGTGGTTGCAAACAAGCAAGACACGAGGTCTACGTAAAGCAACACGAAGTGTGGTCAAGGCGAGAAAGGCACGAAGTCTAAAGCGAAAAACCAACACGAAGTCAGAAGAGTGACACGGCTATCACGACACGTGATGAAGCAGTGACACTAAAACAAAGGGACTCGAGAAACAACAGTAAGTGACACGAAGTTAAACAAGCAGACATAAAAGATGACACGAGATGCAACTAGAAAACAGAGAGAAGCGACACGAGGTTCACACAGAAATGACACGAGGTGGCACAGAAAGCAACACGAGGTGCTGCAATGTTCTGCACGTCGTGGAACAAAAACGACACGAAGACACAGAAACAACAGTAACTGACACGAAGTAAGTTCGACATGGAGACAGATGATAGAGACCATCACGAGTTGAAAACAACACGAAGACGAAAACAGAAGTTGACACGAAGTGAAAACAACACGAAGACGAAGTTGACACGAAGTGAAAACAACACGAAGTGAAAACAACACTAAGTGAAAACAACACTAAGACGAAAACAGAAGTTGACACGAAGTGAAAACAACACTAAGACGATGAGAACAGCACGAGGTGAAGCGACACGGGGTTCACTGGGAAACGACTCGAAGTTCATCAGAACAAATCGAGCTGCTACAGTAAACAACACGAAGATAATCAAACAAAAACAACACGAAGACAATGGATGCTACAGTGCAATGTCTAGACTTGAAGTTCAGTTGAGTGTACAGACTTCACCAATGAATCACTCACTGTACAGACTTACTATAGCAGTCTGATGTACAGACTTTGATGAACAGTCCAATGTATGGTCTTGTACTGCAAACAACAATGTATAGACTTCATGTAAAAGCCCAATGTATTGGACATTGAAATCGAAGACCAATGTGCAGACTTTGACAGTGAAGACTAGTGTGCAGACTTCAAGTTTAACTGTGGATGTACAGACTTGAAGAATAAGCCAGAGTATAGACTTGAAGATTGAAGGCGATGTACAGACTTTAATGACCAACACCAATGTATAGACTTAGGAGCATAAGACACGGCTGTACAGACTTCGCCTAAGACGCTGTACACACTTAGCCTAAGACAATGCATAGGCTTGAACGAGAGTCCAATGTATAGACTTTGCTACCCAGACATGATATATGCAGAGACATGATATCTGACAGAATGCAATGCACATATATAAAGAGCAAATGCCATCAATGCTAGACATCATCATTCATGTTGCTATCAATATGCAGAATGCTCAAGAATAATAATGCATAGAAATGCAATTTGTTTATTGCAATCATCAAAACATAATAATATTGCTATCATCAAAATACAATATCAAATGCACTCAAATGCACTCACTGTCTTTCTATCATCAAAACCAAATAGCATTGCTATCATCAAGGCGACATAGCACATGCTTGTGCCTAAGAGGCATAACAAATGTTTGCTGCGGTTGTGACTTTTTGACCTCACTGGCTTGGGTTGGCGGAGGAGGCCCGAGCCTTTGATGTCTTCATATATCTCGTACACAGGAGCAGTTAAGGGAGTGTACCGCTCGTATTTCTGGGACGGTTCTTTGTGCTCCCCGTCTCGGTTCTGTCTCTTTCCTTGGCGCGAGCTTGACTAGGGTGCTCGCTTCTTGTCCCCCTCCCGACCCGAGCCGGTTGGGCCTCGGCATGTGCTGAGAACTTCTTCGCACTCAGCGTGGTGTAAGGCCAGAGTCACTAGCTCGGCAATGGTCGAGGGAGGGTGGAGGACAAGTTCGCGGCGGAGGTTGTCGTCCTGGGTGCCTCCGGTCAGCGCGGTTATGGCCAAGGCTACATCAAGGCGGGGGATTCTCAGGGCTTCCGATTTGAATCGATTGATGTAAGCGCGGAGTCTCTCCCCTTGCGCCTGTTTGAGAGCCAATAGCCCCGCTACCGACCATGGGGGGCCGCTGGCAGTGAAACTCTCCTTGAATACTCGCCCAAACTTCTTGAAGTCTAGGATGGATCCGGGGGCGAGGGCCCGGAACCATGCTTGGGCGCCTTGGACCAGGGTGGTCGCAAAGGCTCGGCATTGGATGGTGTCAGACGGCCCGTGGAGGGTCATCAAGGCGTCGAAGCTGTCGAAGTGGTCGGCCGGGTCGCCCTGGCCATCGTAAGGCTTGAAGGTCGGAATGGAGGTTCTGAGAGATACCTCTGCCTTTAAGATATAGTCGGAGAACGGGGATCTCTCATCATCCTCTAGTGGGGAGGTCTTCTGCAAGGCCCGTAAGGCGTGCTCCAGCTCTGCAAAGTGCCTCTCAAACTCTCGCAGATGGAAGGATAACTCTGGCTGCTGTTGTGCCATGGGGCTAAGGGGACGCGATGGTAGGTTGTCCTGGTCCTCCCTGGGGACTTCGGTCTCCCGGAGCGGACTGCGTGCCCCAGGTTTCCTCCGTTTCTGTGTGGAGGAGGCCTCTTGCCTCGGAGGGGGGGCTTGGGAATGTCCTCCTGACCTGTTGCGAATAAGCTGCCGCCCTCGGAGGGTGAAGCGACCTCCGGTTGTGTGTTGTGACGTGTCTCCGCGGGGAGGGCTTTCTGGAGGGGCGCGTGACCTCCCTTCCCTAGCCGCCTGGGTCCTCATGAGTTCTACGAGGACATCCAATTTTGCATTGAGGGTTTGGAAAGCGTCAGCGCCCTCGTTGGATGGTTGTCCTACTGCCGCTGGCAGAGGTAGTTCGTCGGCTGGGGTGCTAGCGTTGGAGGGGGGATCTTGCGCGGCCTGAGAGGGGCCTTCTTCCCTCACTACCATGGCCTTCCCCCTATCATCGGCGGACCTCCTCCCTGTACTTCTTCGCACCATGCTGGCTCTTTGGTCGTTTCCCATAGACGGTGCCAGATGAAGAGGGGTGATCTCGCGCTGGTCCTGAGCTGGTGAGATGATCACCGATCAGTGAACTGCAAGGAAGAGAAATGGATCACAGGGCCCAGGGGTGGTTCCTTGGGGTAAACCCTCCGATGCCTAAGTCAATGGAGCAGTGGTGGAAGCTATGAGAGGAGGAGTGGGGAGATGCATAAGATCCCTCTCCACCAAGGTGGTGAAGTGGTTCCTACTCAGGGAGTTTTAGGCGGGTGTAGGCCCTTACTGTTCGCTAGAGGGAGTCCTCAGTTTAAATAGTGTACTATCCTCATGAGTCCCGTAAGCTGAGGAGTTTCAGGCGGGAGTTACATCCTCAACATGGGCTCTTTACGTCCTCATCGTGAGATCTTTATAGCCTTGAGGAGTCGTGGGCCTCTTATCGTTGTGAACTCCTGCTCATAAAGGGCTCTCAACGGCAGCGTGGATAAGCAATCGCCGCTCGACCCAAGCATGAAGAGTGCCAACCCTGTCCGGGCGATAGGCATACCTCGGATGAGGCTCAGCCGAATTGGGCGCGGGGCACTAGCCTTTATCCCGACGAGGGGGATAGGTTGTGCTTGGGTCTTCCTCCGACCGGACCGACGCTCGGGCCTTCCGAGCCTAATGGCCGCCGAGGAAAGGCTTGATCCAGAGTGAATTTATTGGGCTTTGATGCTAAGTAGACCCTGTGAGACTGTCACTTAGATGAGCTGGGCCTCGTTTGGTCCTGATAGACTTAGTTCGGCCGCTCTTAGATGGGCTACAAAAATCCCCCTGTCCAGGTCCTATCAAGCTTCTACCGTTGGAAGAAGAGAGAAGACAAACCACAAGACAAGATCTTTAAGGTGGTTCAGTCTTAATCTAGAGACATACGTTCACCCCTCACACAACACAGTGAGGCTTTACTAGTGCCAACGCACAACAGCTGATTCACAGCTTCTAACTGAGAGATACACTCTCACACTCCACTATCACACAGCTTGTGGGATCACAACCCAAACCACACAAACAGGCGACCACACCTTCTATCTTCCTACACGCAGGTAGGGATCTAATGATATGAAGTTTGTTTAGGAGAAAAGCAAACTAAAGATGAAATGGCCTGACAGAGTATCGTAGTGAAAACGCTATGACAAAAAGTCTCCTATCTAGAAATGAGCTTGAGAGAGCCTTGGTTTTGTTCTTCTTGTTGAATCTTCATAGCAGCCACGGAAGATTTCTTTTCATCGTGAGGAAGAGAAAATGTCTTCATCTAGCTTCACTCACGCCGGCAGCATCAGGATGAAGAGTAGCTTGGATAGCAAGCTTTCTTCTTCTTCATTTTCTCCTCAGCACTCTTCTCAACTCACCTTCTACTCTCCTCGAATTTCGAACTGGAGCTCATGCTCCTGATATATATTGGTGTCCTAGGGCGACACCAACGTTGTCCACTTTTCAAGCAACACCCAGAATGTCACATCCACATTATTTGATCTGCTTGCACTTGCACAGTTGACTCCATCCTGTCAAGTCTACAGGAATGTGGGTAGGTAGGAAACCATAGCAGCAAAGGTACGATTTTCTTCAGAAAATATTTCTGCCAAATCACAATCTTCTGACACCGAAGCAATCTGACGGCTCTTTCCAGAGCAAACGGATCCTCTGGATTAAGTTTCGGATCTTGAAATCGACTTTCATCCGATTCAGATCCGTTCTGGTCTAACCAAGTGTGTCGACACTTTCCTATCAGTGTATCGAGACATCCCTTTGAAAAGCCTTGTTGTCGGCTTCTGCCGGTTTTGAACGTATTCTGGTTGAACGTTGATGTGTCGACACTTTACCCCTAGTGTGTCGAGACATCCTTTTGAAGGTCTTCAAGTTCTTGAAGAACCATGGCTGATGAGTCGAGATAACACCAAACGGCGTCGAGACATGTGAGCCATGTGCAGAGTTGTTGTAAGAAGGTGTCGGGACATGAGCGCCATGTGTAGAGATTATCACACGAATGTGTCTACACTTTTCACTCAGTGTGTCGAGACATCGGTGAATCCAGATACTTAGTCAGAACGCTTCAGCTTGAATTCTTCTGGATGTGTCGAGACATGAGTTGGATGTGTCGACACATTTTGGTATGCCAGAGTTCAAATGTTGGAATTTCAACATAATCTCTTCTGGATGTGTCGAGACATGATTGGGCCGTGTCGAGACATGATTGGGCCATGTTGAGACATCACTTGGTGAGATTCTTCTGCACTTGTTTAATCAATTTATCGAACCAAATTAAGTTAGATATTTCTCAAACATCTACTAATGATTTTTGATTTGTTATCATCAAAACCATAGGACACAACACCAGCGACTCATCGATGACCTCGAGGAATACGTTCCTCCTCGTCCTATCGGTGCTCTCCCACTCGATAGCTATATCCCATGAGAAGAAATGCGGAAATGAGCCTGCCGCAGAAACAATGTCCAAGATATGATCCATAAGCTGAATAGCGGCGAAACACTCCTAATCCCAGACGAGTTGTCCTTATGTTATAAGGACAAGGAGATCACAACAGAGTAGCCGGAAGAAATACTTTGGAGCTGCACCTGCAACATGGTGGCCATTCCACCTCCTGATAACATCAACGCTTCTCAGCGGGGTGAGCCAGTGGCCTCCCGAACCAGACAAAGAACCATTGCCCTGCTCGGGCTATAGCCAGCTCCAGAACACTCAGGTCGTGGCCCAGGTCATGACCGGGGACGCAGTAGAGGCCACGTGAGAATTCTCGAGCTACCCCTTCACCCGTTCACCTTTGACCCCGAGCGAATTATCCTCTTTCGAGGAGAGGAACCTACTCCCATTCTGGAGGTAGAAATTCGGAAGGGACCCGACATCTTTGATCCTTCTGGCACTAGAGAGATTGCTTCCGGCATCCCAGTCCCTGCGCCAGCTCTGGCTCCTTCTGCGGAACAAGTAGGACCGTCCGGCAAGAACGAGCCAGCCCGCCAGTTACCCCTAGAAGAGCCATCATTGGCACCCCTGTTCCAGGAGTCCACAGGTGATCAGGGTCAGTTTGATCCCGGTGGTAAAGGTAAGGCAGTGCGACTTCCCGACGGAGAGCAGCACGGTAGCTCATAGAAAGCTTAGCTTGACATACTACCCTCCTTGGAGGATGCTCAAGCCCGAGCTGACCAGAAAGTCCTCCACCAGATGGAGCCCTTCCCCGCCAGCATTACAATCTAGGAAGCCATTGCTTGGAGTAAACAGCTAAGAGAAACTCTCATCAAGATACTCCAACAGCCAGAACCTTATGAAGCACTCGATCCCGGCGGTGAGGTAGACGTGGGCCACTCGATCCCCAAGCTCAGGGAAGGGTCGCTCCTCTCAGCCAGCACGTCACCCGAGCCTACATAATCCCAGAAAAAACAAAGGGAAATGAGCAATGTGTCCAAAATTTCTCATAATGATCAAGGTGGAAACCCTGAGAAAATAATAATAAGTTTTCATTCCTTACCTAGTCTGACCCCCGCCGCGCCAGTGGCGTCTTCCGCCGGGGTCGGGGAAGGCAACCCCTCTTCTATCTCGGTGGCATCACCAGTCGGGGTCGGAGAGGGCAGTGACTCCTCCACAACCCCGTCGTCTCCAGCAACCACAGGTGAGACAAGAGGCTCCTCATGCTCGCTCTCAGCAGGAGCTGACACATGCTCCTCTCCTGACCCCGACGTTACACGCAACCCAAGAGCGTTAGCACTCCGCCATAAAGCATAAACAGATGCCAAATGGGGAGAGGGCTAACCCCCACATACCTCCAGAAGTAGTCCCCATCTCAGCCTCCTCGGTAGAAGAGGCCCCAAAAGAGGAAGAGCTCGAGCTCGAGCTCTCCTCTGACTCCATGGCCAAGTTGTCGTTGCCCGGAGAGCCTGACGAAGCCTCCGACGAACTCCCAGAGGTGGCCGAACAAGAGGCCCCTGCAAGACAACAAAGCAAATGAGGTTACCACACGACCCAACCTCGTGCAAAAATAACTCTCCAGTCAAGGGTTTGAACAAGAAACTCACCAGCCGGGTCACTCTCCGAGACCCTCTCAATGTCGACGATCTCCTCGTCGCCCCCAGTTGAAGCCGCTGCAGCAGGCCCTTCTCCCGCTGCCTCAGTCATGTCGCGGGGAAGCTCACCCTCCTCCAAAGGTGAAGAAGTACATGTGACCAACGCCAAAAGGAGCCCAGTATCAATAGACGACATAAAAATCTCACAATAGGTGGCTAAGTCCCCAGTCACATACCTGAGGGTCCCATGTTAGAAGACCCAACTAGCCCTACAGTGCAGGCAGACACCGTGGTTGGTAAAGGAGCAAGAGGCATCTCTGCCAGCAGCTGCGGTCCCAAGACAGGCGCACCCCCTGTAATAGATAGGATCGAGGCGTCCACCGCTCCTGGCTCTACCTCAAAAGAGGGGAGGGCCACCGACGGACCAGTATTGACTAACTCCTGTATCATCTCTAGAGTAGCAACTAGATCCTCACATGTCAAATAACAATCCAAGCACAGTCAATAAATCCGACCGAACTACTATACAATAATGGGCGGGCAGTCCCCTCCATAGCAATTCAATTCTTACCCGAGCCATCCTGGGTCACTGTTGGCACCTGCCCTCCAACCGACAGGGGCACCTCATCCAGGCACCTCACCCTGGGCCTCAGAAGGATCTGCGGTCCCTGACATCACAGCCACTTCTGCATAATACTGGTAACCATGTTAGTCTCCAGAATCAAGGACAGCCATAACCAGAGTATGCCCAATCCCAGAAATCCCTACCTGGCTGGACGTCCTCCTAAGCCTTCCACGACTCAAAGTCAGGGAAAGTCTCAACATTGCGGGCAACCTCATCTATCACACGAAGGAAGCCCTCCATATCTATCCCACACTTGTCCCCGTAGTCAGGCAATGGGTCGACCTCCTAGGGCGGCGAGAAAGCCATGTCCGCCCCAGTTTCCAGCGGAGCTACAAGACACAAATCCAGTGATGCAGAGTTAGTCAATCGTCTTGGCTAAACCAACAAGGCACAAGAGAGGCAAATACGACACTTACTTAGAGCCGGCTCTGCCTCGATATGCTCGCTGCCCCATGTCCCCGAGAGGACTCGCCAGCATCCACTGCCTGGTCTCTATCCTAGGGTGCTTCCTCCTGGGCTGAAGACCCCCATCTCCACTCCCCAAAGACGCCTCTGTGGAAGGGTGATCTCCCTCTGCCGTAGAGCTTGTCAGCAAACACAGCACCCCAACGTCTCAGCCATGCACATTAGAAGATAACAAGGCCAAGATAGCATACTCAGGAAAATGTCTCACCTGAGACTGTGAATGGGGTCAATAGCAGGGGAACCAACTGCTCCGGCTTTAAACCCACAACTCGCGTGGCCTTCGCGACTACCTCCATGACATCCCTCAGGGTGTAAGCACACTCAACATAGAACACCAACCCCACGGGTTCAGCTGACTCTATCGCATGGGCGATGTGGCATCTCCAGTCATCGACTACCATGTCAGCAAAGCTTCCCTCAGGGAGCACCCAGTCCGGTGAGCCCGTCCTCCCGAAGTTGCAGTCGGCCAGGAATTGGGACACCCCAACTCCAGTATCGGCAGGCGCCAGCCGCACCCATCTAATGGGCTTCAACACCCCGCTGCCACCTCGTCCCGAGGACAATGAGCCCCGACCACCCCGGGACACCTGCTGTGCTAGCTGCTCCACCTCCCGGTGAATCTGGGAGAAGCGAGTCCTCAGATGCTCGTCATCCAGTGAAATAGGAGGCACATCCTCCCTTAGGAGATGATCCTCCTCGACCTTCTTGATCACCGAGGCCTTCTGCTGGTACAAGTGGCTATGCTCGAACCACCACTTGGCATAATGGATGTCGAACCGTCCTCTGCGTCCCGGTCTAGGTGTCGACAGTTGCTCCAGCTCCCGATGGTAGTAGAAATCCCACCACGCTGCAGCCAGCAAGTGGGTGTCCCAGCCTCTGTACTGTCGGCCCGCTAAGGGAAACTCCTGGTTCGGCGGGATCCCCTCATCGTACCTAAAGTTCCGAGCAAACCTGTGTGGGTAGTACAGCTCCAGAAAGTTCATCACAGACCGGTGCAATGCCAGTACTACCGGTCGGGTGCTCATCACCCACTCTGAATACAATGCCGCATCTGGCTCTTGCTCATAAGGGAGGGTGCAGGCCGCCCCACCATCTAAAGGCACCAAGATAAGATGAGAATCCCTAACGGTGCTGTCAAAAGGAAGCCCCTGCTCGACCCTGCCGGGCAGATAAGACAGGGCTCTCCTAGCTCCCTCCAATTGTGAAATCGCGTCTCCGTCTGGCTGGTCGGTGAAGCTAAACAGCAGGGGTGCCGCTTGGTTCACCACCGACCCTCGAGTCACCAATCCCGAAAATAGCAAAGCAGCCCACACACTGAGGTAGTGGGTCCGTAAAAGCAGACTCCTCTCACGTGGTGCCAGGTGCGTCGCCAACACCCATAGTCCCTGATATATGTTGGCTAAAGCTACAGGAGCTAAAGCCAGCCTTCATCCCTCTACCAGCAGGCACACAGGCCACAGCAGCTCCACTCTCAGCAGACCGTCCTCCCCGTGCGGGACTACGAACATCGTCAACCAGTACGCCAAGTACGCTACTAATTGTGTCACATCCAGCAGCCCATGGGGGTTCCACCCCTCTCGTGGTGCGTAGATGTACCTCGTGTACGTCTGGAACCATAGCTCCACCTCTGTATACTCCTCCCATGGAGTCTGACCTCTCGCACACTCCTGGTAAAAGCAGAAGGGCCCGTTGTAGAAGTGGCGGATCCACACATTCAGCGACACCCTGGGAGTCTGTGCAGCTCTCTCTCTCCCAACTAGGGCTAAATCCCTCCATGTCTTTAGCAGATACCGATAGCTTTAAGGAACTTGGTATCGTCCCATCCCATCAGTGTGGCTGCGGTGGAGGTCATCCAGCACGACCTCCTCGTACCCCTCGCCACTGATCGGCAAGCCCGAAATCCGAAACAGAGACCACAAGTCAACTGATGTCTCTCCTTCAATCGTCGCTACAGTGTTCCACCGATGGTTGAAGCACTCTACCAATGCCTGCAGAAGCCCCGTATAGTAGGGGTACCTGTACAAAGCCGCAGTCACAGCATATCTGATATCGGCCCGGTCCAGTAACGCCTGGTAGTGGTGAACGATCCCCATCAGCCACTCGGTAGCTCCCTGGCGGTATCTGTGCGAAGGAATCACCACCCAACGGCCGTAGCAGCTAACATCAGTATGTCACAAAATCCCAGACAGGAGACTGTTGTCGTCATAGCCCTCCCCAGCATACTGTAACCCTGATGGCTCTAACACCAACCCTGTACTGCCCTCCGTCTCTGCTCGATGGTGTCCGTGCAAATCCCAGGAGGCAGGACCTATCGCTCCGACGTGGACCCCAAACTGGTCTACCCTACTAAAGAAACCTAGGCACTCAACACTGGCAAACTGACACTGCCTCCAGTAGTCTCCAGAAAAGCTTGGGAAACCACAAACGATGATCCCGTGCAGGCTGTCCCTACCTACTAAAATCGCCCACTCCAGTCGGTGATGTGCTCCAGCAACTCGGGAGTCCCCCTCCTTCATGCCTGGTGGGACGAAGCTCCTGATAAACTCAAACAAGTGGCAGTAAAGGGGAAACTCCACTAGGTAGCCTCCGGTGCGGTCGTAGGTAAAAATCTCGCCCACCTCTGAGACCCGAGCCAACTCTACGGCCCCGACTCTGCTCGTCTGCTCGCCAACGGGGCCCTCTGCTTTCACTGTGTGCCCTAAGTCAAGCTGCTCCACGCCAGCTACAGTGATGATTGGAGGGCCCAAGGGAGGCATAGGCTGCTCGGTCCTCCTCACCCAGTGGTCCTCCTCCAGGCCACACGCCTCGGGACCCGCTCAACTCAGCCAAATCGTGCCATAACTACAAGATAGAGCACACAAAAACAATCAGCACACCAGAGAGGCAATATATGCAAGGCAACAGAACATAGGCATATGAAGTGCCAAAATACAACTACAACAACCTAGAATGAGGAGTTCACAGGCCGTACGCCCTTGTCTCCACCTCCGACGCACGACCCGTGGGGGGTATTTGTTGTACCCAAGCAATTTCTCAGCAAAATATTAAAGCATAAGGGTTCGAGAATTTCCCAGAACACCTTTAAGGCATGGACTACCTAGCCTCTCCTACAACTTGCTCGGTCCAACTAAGGGTCCCAACCAGTTAGCCGCGGCATACGGTGACATCAATAATTGATTGGGATTGCTCCCGATCACTCGGCGGCGAGTCTTTCCCGCATTCTACACAGCCACCTGGGCCAACCCGGGGGCGCCCCGACTACAAGACATGCCACGTTCCACCCAGTAACAGGGCCAGGGCCCACCCCCAAGATGCCTTCTTGCAACCCTCTAAGGTCAAAGGCAGAACTAATCAAGTCAACCACAGGCTTTGGAGGCCGGCAACACGTGTATATTGCTCACACACGGGTGTTGGCCATTTCCCCGAGCACCTTCTGGGCGCATATGTCCCAGCCCTTCTACAACAAACCATGGGTCAACCCACAGCTCCAGCACACCAGTCGGGTTCTACAACAACCCCCCAGCAAGTTGGGACTGCTCCCGACCCCTAGAGACACGGCGACGAGCCGTTTATCTTTAGCTCTCGGGCCAACCCGAGGCTACCCTGCCGACTAGCCGTGCAACGTGGCACACGCCTCGAGGTCAAGCCCAAGTGCCCAAAGTGCCTCCTCTCCGCTCCCACGAGCTCATATCCTCAGCCCAAGGCCAAATACAAGGCCCCTCAGCTAGTTATCTAGGGCGTTCGACAACCCGGGGTGTGTCGAGCATTTACCCGAACACCCTACGAGCGACAACCACTACTCCACAACAATAGCCCCCATGGGCTAATCCCAGCATCGCAGAATCCTTTGTCCTTCAAAGGACACCCCCCAACAACAAAATAAGACCCCCGAGGGCCATCCCTCGAAGCTGCGATTCGCCCGGGGGGAGTTCGCCCCAGGTGCGGTCGCACCCCGCCAGGGTGAACTCCCTTGGGAAGCACGCCCTCCTCCCATCCCAGTGGCCCCACGGCCATCCCCAGTCCTGACTACTCTCAGTTCATATCCCCCATTCGTGAGATTCGTGCAAGGTTCGTTAGTGTATCCGTACATGAAAGGAGTCGCGAACAACAAAGCCCGAAGCCACGCGGGAGCACGCAAGTAAACCTCCACAGTCTCCAGCCAACCAGTTCAAGCCACGTATCCTTTTATCCTCTTCTTCTTTGCCAAATTGGACAAAAATACCAAAAAACTCAATTTTATAGAGGTGGGGATCGCCCCCCCCCTCTCTCTCTACCCTGCTATGCCTAAACCCCCCAAGGGGGAGGGGTTTAGGCGGACCAACCTGTCCCCTTTGGCTAGTCCGCCTTAACCCCTGGTGTAATAAAAAAAGTTTTATTCAAAAAAAGTTTTTTTTTCAAAAAAAACCCAGCCCCAGCCCCCGGTCGTGCCAACCCCCATGGTGTTTATGCGGACCAGCCTGCGCCTCAGGTTGGTCTACCCAAACCCATTCGAAAACAAATTTTTTTTTTAAAAAAAAAACCTCCATGGAGGGTTTAGGCGGACCAGACCAGCCCCTTGGGATTGTCTGCCTAAACCCCCCCTTGGGGAGGGGTTTAGGCAGACTAGACCAGCCCCTTGGGCTAGTCCGCCTAAACCCTCCCTCACCCACTCATAAACAAAAAAAACCTTTTTTGGGGGTTTAGCTGGACCAAGTTCAACCCTTAAGATGGTCTACCAAAACCCTCCCTAACTCTTCACCTTCCCCTATAAAAACCTCCTAGGGGCTCAATGCATGAAGAAAAAAGGGGAACACACAGATAGCAACAGAAGAACCCACGACCTAACTGTTGCACCCTTGGAGTTCCTCCGCACGCATACAGCAAGGGTCGAGGATGCGAGGAGCTAAGTGCGGGAGTGGGTGGCTTATTGATTGATTTGCACACGCCGAGAGTATGTCCGTACTCTCCTCATGCAGCGGCTAGCCATTGCACCCAGGTCCGCCCCCATCGCACGTAAGGTGTTATGACAACGGCGAACACACCCACATCCCGGGTCTGCCCGTGCGCGACAACCCACGGTGGCTATGCATACGCCATGATGCTGCACCTGCTCCCGACACGGAACTGCATGCCTACTATTGTGACTCCTCTGTGTTGATGATGTTGACAATAAGCTTTACTTCATTGGCAACAGCTTGTTTTGATTGATTGGTAACTGTTTATGTTTTGATGAAACTGTCTTTATCAGATTGTCTATGTGTTCCATGCAGTCGGAGTCTATACATCGTCATGCACACACACACAGGTCTACACATTGCACACACACACACAAGTCTACACACTCAAAGTCTGTACATTGCATGTGTAGCAGATATAGCAAGTCTGTACATCGCATTTGACGCCGGCATAGAAAGTCTATACATTCCTCATTGCCTTGCTTCATGCACCAAGTCTGCACATTCCTTACAGCAAGTCTATACATTCGCTGTGCATAGTCCATGAGCAAGTCTATACATAGCTTCTAGCATGCACACACACACACCCAAGTCTATACATTGTCTGTGCATTCATTTGTCTGGCTGCATAACACTAAGTCTGTACAGTCTGTGTCTCATGCATTTGTGCATCGTTCACTCCATTAAGTCTATACATCGTAGAGATGTGTTTATGCATCAAGTCTATACATTCCTTGACAGCATGTCTGAACCTTAATAGATGAAGTCTATACACTCGCCATCATGCATATGTAAAGTCTATACATTCATCTATTGATAGTTCAGCAAGACTGTACAGCCTGTGAGGTCCGTCTCACTCAGCGTCTCAAGTGGACTTGAAGTCTATACATTGGACCGTCTTACTTAGCGTCTTTGTGCATGTCACACACTTGCAAGTCTGCACATTGTGGAACGCAGAGTCTGCACAACGCTTTGTCAGCAAGTCTGTACATTGCTATAGCACGCATGCAGAGTCTAGACAGTCATGAGGAAGTCTATACATCGTGTTGCATGCACGCATTCAAGTATGTACATCGCATAGCATGCACGCATGTCCAAAGTCTGTACACTGCATTGCACGAGCTGAAGTTCACACATTGTCTTGTTGCACGCACTCGAAGTCTGTTCATTATCCACTTGCAGCATTAGCACAAGTCTGTACAGCCTGTGTGCTTCATAACGCCAAGTCTATACATGCTCCGTCTTACTTAGCGTCTCATGCTAAGTCTGTCAGCACACACAAGTCTATACATTCTTGGCAGTTCAGTGTCTCATACAGTGTCTCATGCAAGTCTATACTTTCTTGGCAGTTCAGCGTCTCATGCAGTGTCTTATGCAAGTCTGTACATTGTCTGTCAGCGCTTACAAGTCTATACAGCTTACAAGTATATACACTCGCATGCTAGCCAGTCTGCTAAAGTATATACACTCGCATGCTAGCTAGTCTGCACATTGTCACAAGTCTATACATCCATTTGTAATGTTCATACTTTGCTTGATGCATTCTGCATTACACACTTCAAAGCCTGTACATCATTGTCACATGCATCTAAGTCCATACACTGCTTGGTGACCTGCATGTGGACTCATTATCATTGTGCATACTTTGCTTGATACAGTCTGCATTACACCTATTCAAGTCTATACATTCAGTCTTCTATAGAACATGAAAGTCGATGCATGCTCACACATGTTGCATGAATGAAGTTTGTACAAGCTGTTAGTCTTAAACTGATAACTCTATCTATCTGACTGACAGGTACTCTTCGTGAAGCTTAATGAAGGCATGTGATCCGAGGATAATGGGAGTGCCAGGATCGTGACACGTATATTGAAGCTTGCTGAGATGCTGCCACGTGACCAAATGATTGGGCGGAAAATGTGGAAGCCACATTCCCTCCCATTGCTTCTGGTATAAAAGGGACATTTCTTCTATCTGGAATTAGTGGTGATCGAAGCAGAAGAGTAGAGAGTGAACTTCAGCCTGCACGATCCACAGAGAAGAAAAGCAGAGAGCCACCGAGAGAAGAGAAGGAAAAGAGAGAGAAGAGAAGAGCAGAGAAGAAAAAGAGAGAAGAGAAGATTGAGAGAGATGAGTTGAGAGAGTTTGTTCGAGAGCTTGTTAATTAGTCTCTTTGTTCAGATACCAGAGCTGATACTACTCATTCTGAGCTACATTTCTTTTTGGGTTTTCCCATTTTCGTTTGATTCTATTTTTCATTTTTTGATATCTTGTCTTCAAGCTGTGTGTCAGCGGTTTGCAGAGGTGCTGCCTCTGGACGGGTCAAGCTGTAATCCCCAGCGGTTGCAGTGGAGGATTCCACTGGATAGGTCAAGCTGTAATTCCTCAGTAGGCGAGACTTGGTCTCGGACAGCAAGCTGTGTTGCTCAGTGGTTGTAGGCTAAGCTGTATTGCCCAGCGGTTCAAGCTGTGAGTTAGCGGAATTCACACTCTAGTTGGAGTGTGGGGTGGACGTAGATCTCTGGATTGAGATCGAACCACCTTAAAATTGCTGTCTACTGTGCGATTGCTTGTGGATCTTGTGATTTCATTGTGCTCCTTCGTTTGTTCAACAGCTGCTCGTTTTAATTCCGCATTAGAGTATAACTGTGTTCTTAATTTAGGCAATCGATCTATTCACCCCCCTCTAGATCCACTCTCCGTGGTAATAGAGTGCTTCCATCTAACATAACAGTTGGTATCAGAGCCTAACTCTTCTACAGGGACTTACCGCCCGAAGAGGAAAGGCACAGATGGATGCTAGAGGAATGATCGCTGAAGGACACTCAACCACCAAGCCCCCTTTCTTTGATGGATCGAATTATGCATACTGGAAGAACCGTATGCAAGTCTTCTTGAGGGCAAAAGACTACGAGATTTGGAAGGTAGTCAGTAAGGGACCTTATGAGCTGTCCCCTAATGAGGATGTCTGGACCAAGGAAGAGATCAGAAGGTCCACTCTGAACTGGAGCACCATAAATGCTATCCAGTGCTCTCTGCACCCCACAGAATTTTCTCGTGTATCGGCTTGCAGTTCAGCTAAGGAGATGTGGGATGCACTGGAAGTTATCCATGAAGGGACTTCTCAGGTTAGAGAGACGAAGGTGAATTTCCTAGTGTCAGAGTATGAACCCTTCAAGATGAAGCTCAACGAGACCATCAAGGAGATGTACAGTCGATTGACAATCATTACTAACGGTCTTAGAGGTCTTGGGAAGACACAGACAGAATATGATATAGTAAGGAAGATTCTGCATTCCCTGACTCATGTTTGGCACACCAAAGCTACTGTGATGGAAGAGTCAAGGGATCTGCGCAACACCAGGGCAGATGAGTTAATCGGTTCGCTGATGGCGTATTAAATAAATCTGCTAAAGATAGAGGAAGCTGAGAAGAAGAAGAAACCAATTGCTCTGAAAGCTGGTGCCAGCAAATCCAGTCGATCCAGCTCTAGTGGATCATCATCCGAGGAGAGCCTGACTGGAGAAGAAATAGAACGTGATGACATAGCCATGATCACCAGGGAATTCAGGCCGTTCCTCAGAAAAGAAGGAAGGCGATTCAGCCGAAGGAACCATGGTGGCGGCCGACGGGATACAAGGTATAAATATAATCATGCAAAGAAAACTGAAACTAATGTGTGTTACCAATGCAAGAAATCTGGTCATATGAAAGCTGATTGTCCAGAGAATCAGAAGCATAAGGACAAGTCCAAGAGAAAGAACACTAAAGGGAAAGCCATGGTGAGTATCTGGAGTGATGAGGACGAAGGTTCCTTCAGAAGCAGCTCAGACAGTGTGGAAGAAGCTGAAAAGCCCATCTGCCTTATGGCAACTAGCTCTGAAGATAGAGAGGAAGACTCAGATGAGGTATCCTCTCGATTCGATAATTTCACTCTTGCTGATTGTGTTGATGCCTATCATGAAATAGCTGATAAAGCAGATGATATCAGAAAGGAAAATAGGCATCTAAGAAGAAAGATAAATATCATGTAAAATGACATAACTCTAACTGATAAAATTGCATGTCTTGAATCTGAGAAAAATAAGCTGAAACTCACATGCTCTGAAATAGAAGAAATCAAGCATGAGTTAAAAGCCTCTAAAGAAGATAATGAGAGGTTAGAAAAAGAAACTGATGAATGGAAATTGAAAATACAGGAATATGAGAGTGAGATGAAAATTGTGAATGAAAAATATGAAGCTGTCCTAAGTGTGAACACCGAACTGAAGAAATCCATTGAAGATATTCAGAAAGATAATGAGGACAAGCTGAAATGTATTGAGAAAATGACCCAAGGTTCAGACAACCTAAATGCTTTGTTAGGGTCAAAAGTCAATTTCAGGAAAGAGGGCCTTAGATTTAATTCTAGTGCAACAAAAAGTTTTATAATGAAGACCATTTCATTTGTAGCACAAAAAGAGAAAGGACCTCTAATTAACATGAATTCAAAAATTTCTGTGAACAAAACTGGAAATCTGAAGAAGCCCAGTGCTGAGGAGATGGGCAAACAAAAGATTAGTGAGCCTAGTAGAGTTGGTACATCCAAGCCAAATTCTAAGGCTCAGTCTCAGGTTAGGGGTCGGCCTACACATGCACATAAACCCCATGTTAAGGTCACCAAGTCTCCACCACCACCACCATCTCAGAAGAAGACCCAATACACACCTGTGAATAGGTCAACAGGGTCCAAGGTGCAGGGGAGACAGAATGCATTTAGGGCACAACCCAACCATTTCTACCAATCTAGAGCCCAGTCCTACTACACTGTACAGTCAACCTATCCAAATAGGTCATGGTGGACTAGGACTCATGGAAGGTTTACAGGTCATGGACATCAGGCTACACAGTCTTATAGACCTTACACCAGAAATTGGGTTGGTGGGTATGGCACTTGGACATCCAGGAACTTGCATTTCTTCAGCCAGCCCAAAAACTACTATGGCCACAATTTCGTGAATGCACCCTGGCCAAGGCACTGGCACAGAAGCAACAAATATGTCAATAATCATGCTGGTGCCAACAAGAAGAAAAATAACAAAAAGTAGAGGAATAATAATGGAAAGAAATCTGAAAAATCCACTGAACAAAATTCTTTTAAACAAATGTGGATTCCTAAAAGCTTGCTTTCATGTTTTAACAGCATTTCATCTGCTCCGGAGCCCAATCAGACTTGGGTTCCAAAATTCTCTACCTGATTGTGTGTGCAGGTATGCCTGGCAGCCAAGAACAATCTGTGGTACTTGGATAGTGGCTGCTCCAGGCATATGACAGGAGATAAGGCCAAGTTATGCATGCTGACAGAGAAACATGGAGGCCTTGTCACCTTTGGTAGCAACACAAAGGGTAAGATTGTCGGGACAGGTAAGGTAGGTAAGTGTACTACCTGTTGCATTGAAGATGTCATGCTGGTTGAAGGTTTAGCATATAACTTACTTAGTATCAACCAGTTATGTGATAAAGGGTATAAAGTTCTGTTTGACTCTCAATGCTGTAAAGTGTTTGAACCTGTTTCTGACTTTGTTAAGTTTTCTGGTTTGAATTAATAATACATACATGATAGATGTAGATGACATATCACATTCTAACCTATGCCTCACTGCTAGCAAAGAAGATTTAGCCTTCTTATGGCATCGTAGGTTAGGCCATGCTAGTTACACAGTATTGCATAAATTGAATAAGCATAGCATGGTTAGAGGACTTCCTGAAGTTTCTTTTAAGAAAGAAAATAAACTCTGTGATGCATGTGCTCAGTCCAAGTTAACCAGGAAGTCATTCAAATCTAGAACATAAAATCTGTCCTTTAAACCCTATGAGCTGATACACATGGACCTTTTTGGGCCAACCAGGTCTGTCAGCTTATCAGGGAGGAGGTATGGGTTTGTCATGGTAGATGACTTCTCTAGGTACACTTGGGTATATTTCTTGTCACAGAAAAGTGATGCATTCACAGAATTTCAGGAGTTCTATCTTAAGATAAAGCAGAAAATTGAAAACATTTTAACTAATCATGGAGGTGAGTTTGAAAACTCACAGTTTGAGGATTTCTACAGGACAAATGGAATTCATCACAAGTTCTCCTCACCAAGGACACCCGAGCAGAATGGAATTGTGGAGAGGAGAAACAGAACCCTAGTGGAGATGGGTCGAACACTCTTGGTTGAAGGTGGTCTGCCAAGGAAGTTCTGGGCTGAAGCTGTAAATACTACCTGTTATGTAATTAACAGAGCTATGGTAAGACCTTCTACCCAGAAAACACCTTATGAGATCATAAAGGGTAAGAAACCTTCAATTGCACATTTCAAGGTTTTTGGTTGTAAATACTTTATTCACATAAATGATAAAAGAGACCTTGATAAATTTGAACCTAAAGGTGAACCAGGAATTTTTCTTGGTTATTCTGAAAACACCCGGGCATATAGAGTGTATAATCTGAATTCCAAATCTGTTGAAGAATCTCCACATATTATTTTTGATGAATCTTTAGTAAAGACTAATATTGGTCAATGCAGGAATGAAGACAATGGTGATATTCTGAAAGAAGGGAATCCTGCAGACAAATCCGAAGATGAGGAAGAAAATGAAGAGCTTATTGGAGAAGAGCCTACAGTTCAGGGGGAGGTAAATGAAAATCATGATGATGCAATTGTCAACATTAGATATCTAAAAGATCATCCTGTAGATAATGTGATTGGCAATTTGCATGACCCTCCTAGGACTAGAGGCCATTTAGGAATTCAAAATGAACTGAATGCATATGCTTTTGTTTCACATGTAGAACCCAAGTCCATTGACTGTGCTCTCAAGGATGTGCATTGGATTAATGCCATGCATGAGGAGCTCAATCAATTTGACAGGAATAAGGTGTGGAACTTGGTCCCACCTCCTGATCATGAGACAGTCATAGGGACTAAATGGGTCTTCAGGAATAAAACTGATGAATCAGGGAATGTGATTAAGAATAAGGCCAGACTTGTAGCTCAGGGGTATAATCAGGAATTTGGAATAGACTTTGAAGAGTCTTTTGCCCCTATAGCCAGGTTAGAAGCAATCCAAATTTTATTGGCTTATGCATGTTCCCTAGGAAAAAATCTCCAGCAGATGGATGTAAAATCTACTTTTCTGAATGGGGAAATCAGTAAGGATGTCTATGTGAGGCCGCCTCCTGGCTTTGAATGTTTAGACTTCCCCAATCATGTGCATAAACTTGGTAAAGCTCTATATGGTCTTAAGCAAGCTCCTAGAGTTTGGTATGACAGGTTGAGCAAATTTCTCACAGATAAGAACTTCACAAGAGTAGTTGATCAAACTTTGTTCACTAAGGTAAGTCATCCAGATATGCTTATTGTTCAAATTTATGTGGATGACATAGTTTTTGGGTCAACTAACCACAAACTGTGTGAGGAGTTTTCTCAGATTATGACTAATGAATTTGAAATAAGCTCAATGGGTGACCTCAAATTATTTCTTGGACTGCAGGTTACACAGTCAAAGGATGGAACCTTCATCACTCAGTCCAAGTACATAAGGGATTTACTGAAGAAATACAAGATGGACAACCTCAAAGAAATAGCTGCTCCAATGGGTACCTCGACCAGCTTAGATGAAGATCCTCAAGGTAAACCAGTGGACCAAAAGCTATATAGAGGTATGATCGGATCCCTTTTATATCTTACAGCATCTAGGCTTGATATTCAGTTTGCAGTGTGTTTATGCTCTAGATTTCAGGCTAGTCCCAAAGAGTCACATCTTAAATCTGTGAAAAGGATTTTTAGATATCTACTAGGCACCCAAGAGCTTGGTCTTTGGTATCCTGCCAAGTGTGAGTTAGAACTTCTAGCCTACACTAATGCAGACTATGCTGGGTGTCGAGTAGAGAGAAAGAGCACTAGTGGCTACAGTCAATTCCTTGGTGGCTGTCTAGTAACTTGGGCATCTAAGAAGCAACACACTATAGCTTTATCCACAACTGAAGCTGAATACGTTGTAGCTGGTAACTGTGCAGCCCAAGTACTTTGGATCAAGCACCAACTGGCTGATTATCAAATAAAACTAGAATGTATTCCAATTTTGTGTGATAATACTAGTGCTATATGTTTAGCTAAAAATCCTGTTCATCATTCTAGGACTAAGCATATTGAGATCAAACACCATTTTCTTAGAGATGTTGTTAATAAAAATGAAATTAAATTGAATTTCATTGAAACAGAAAAATAAATTGCTGATATCTTTACTAAGCCACCAGGGAATGAAAGGTTCAAATTTCTTAGAAGAGAACTTGGCTTGTGTAAATTTCAACATGATGAATAAACTCTCAGGTGGTTTGAATAAACTCTGTGGTTGTTGAATGTTGCATCAGACCATACATGCATAACATTCATATCTTTCATGACATATCAATTGGCATCACACTCATGATCCTCATTGCATATCATTCAGCCATCACTTTGTCTAAGCTCACTCTCCTCTAATTCTTGCCATTCATTTGCAAAACCACATGCATATAGACAGGGGGAGTGTTGTATGTAATTCAGAGAGGTCATCAACTTCATTGATACTCAAACTCGTTTCTCTCTTGATTTCATTAAACCCCTTGACCCTGAATGAGTTGAGTCTGACAATATGGTAATCTGTTAGTCAGTTCTAATTTTTAAGCAGTAGAAAATAGACTTCTTCCTTTATAAGAATCTTAATTGCTTAAGGACTGACTTAATGGTTTAAATTTTATAAACTTTAGAGTTTAAAGATTACAATCAGTAAATAAGAATGCTGAAAATTGATAAAGCTCTCAACCCTTATTTCATTACATGTCAGACAAAGTTAACTGTATCTGAAATCTAAAAACTCACCTGAAATCCTGTTAGAGAAGGTTAAGTATGTGTATTGTCCTTAAACAAGTCATTCTGAAACAAATAAAGGACAGCTAATAAAATGTTTAAAATTTTGAAAAATATTTGAAAAATTATGTTGGCAGAGAAATGACTGGTAAGGCACTGAGAAACTGAGTGATCCATCAAAGAAATGGATAATACTTAAGTCATGAGGTGTATCAGTTATCTTTGTATAAATGATCAAAATAGTAGAGTGGTTTCACTGAGTACTTGGGGGTAACTGGCGTCTGATAAACGTGTACCCTCACACAAAAAGGTGTAAATCAGTTCTATTGAATTTGATCATAGGCAGAATGGTTCATTATGTTGAGTATCTAGGGGTACTGGCGTCTGATAAACGTGTACCCTTACGTAAAAAGGTAAATGGTACCTAAATGCCCTTAATAAAATAAAATTGAAAATGATGTTCCTTCAAAAGAAAATTCAGGTATGCCAAATTATTTAATTTCAATACATGACCTGGTATCTCCTAACAAATTTTACTGAGTCTAAGAATGTAAGATACTTTGACACTGAATCTCTCATGCTCAAATGTTATTCTGGTTTATTGCTATTATCATGCACAGCAAACTCATTCAATGATTGTAGTGCATGAACTCTATTTTTTATAACCTTCAAATGAGAACTCAATCTCTAAGTAGTTTCTAAATTCATATAACTGAAGACTCTTTGCTTTAGAATGCTTAATTCCTGAACTACTTGCTCAAAATGCCAGTCCGATATCTTTCTTCCCTTACACTTTCTATCCCTCCTCTTTGTTGATGGCAAAGGGGGAGAATATATTATCTGTTTGGTGAATTCCAGGGGGAGTGTATGCATCATGTTATGGCAAAGGGGGAGATCTTGTTAGCAGGGAGTTAGTTTCATTTCTCAGCATGCATTCATAGCATCTGCATGACAAATTTGACTAACAAATCATGTCTTTCATCAAAAATACATCTGTATGACAGGATGTTGCTATTCTATATGATATGATGTTGCCATCATCAAAAAGGGGGAGATTATTGTGACTCCTCTGTGTTGATGATGTTGACAATAAGCTTTACTTCATTGGCAACAGCTTGTTTTGATTGATTGGCAACTGTTTATGTTTTGATGAAATTGTCTTTATCAGATTGTCTATGTGTTCCATGCAGTCAGAGTCTATACATCGTCATGCACACACACACAGGTCTACACATTGCACACACACACACAAGTCTACACACTCAAAGTCTGTACATTGCATGCGTAGCAGATATAGCAAGTCTGTACATCACATTTGACGCAGGCATAGAAAGTCTATACATTCCTCATTGCCTTCCTTCATGTACCAAGTCTGCACATTCCTTACAGCAAGTCTATACATTTGCTGTGCATAGTCCATGAGCAAGTCTATACATAGCTTCTAGCATGCACACACACACACCTAAGTCTATACATTGTCTGTGCATTCATTTGTCTGGCTGCATAACACTAAGTATGTACAGTCTGTGTCTCATGCATTTGTGCATCGTTCACTCCATTAAGTCTATACATCGCAAAGATGTGTTTATTCATCAAGTCTATACATTCCTTGACAACATGTCTGAACCTTAATAGATGAAGTCCATACACTTGCCATCATGCATATGCAAAGTCTATACATTCATCTGTTGATAGTTCAGCAAGTCTGTATAGCCTGTGAGGTCTGTCTCACTCAGCGTCTCAAGTGGACTTGAAGTCTATACATTGGACCGTCTTACTTAGCGTCTTTGTGCATGTCACACACTCGCAAGTCTACACATTGTGGCATGCAGAGTCTGCACAACGCTTTGTCAGCAAGTCTGCACATTGCTATAGCACGCATGCAGAGTCTAGACAGTCATGAGGAAGTATATACATCGTGTTGCATGCACGCATTCAAGTCTGTACATCGCATAGCATGCACGCATGTCCAAAGTCTGTACACTGCATTGCACGAGCTGAAGTTCACACATTGTCTTGTTGCACGGACTTGAAGTCTGTACATTATCCACTTGCAGCATTAGCACAAGTCTGTACAGCCTGTGTGCTTCATAACGCCAAGTCTATACATGCTCCATCTTACTTAGCGTCTCATGCTAAGTCTGTCAGCACACACAAGTCTATACATTCTTGGCAATTCAGCGTCTCATACAGTGTCTCATGCAAGTCTATACTTTCTTGGCAGTTCAGCATCTCATGCGGTGTCTTATGCAAGTCTGTACATCGTCTGTCAGCGCTTACAAGTCTATACAGCTTACAAGTATATACACTCGCATGCTAGCCAGTCTGCTAAAGTATATACACTCGCATGCTAGCTAGTCTGCACATTGTCACAAGTCTATACATCCATTTGTAATGTTCATACTTTGCTTGATGCATTCTGCATTACACACTTCAAAGCCTGTACATCATTGTCACATGCATCTAAGTCCATACACTGCTTGGTGACCTGCATGTGGACTCATTATCATTGTGCATACTTTGCTTGATACAGTCTGCATTACACCTATTCAAGTCTATACATTCAGTCTTCTATAGAACATGAAAGTCGATGCATGCTCACACATGTTGCATGAATGAAGTTTGTACAAGCTGTTAGTCTTAAACTGATAACTCTATCTATCTGACTGACAGGTACTCTTCGTGAAGCTTAATGAAGGCATGTGATCCGAGGATAATGGGAGTGCCAGGATCGTGACACGTATATTGAAGCTTGCTGAGATGCTGCCACGTGACCAAATGATTGGGCGGAAAATGTGGAAGCCACATTCCCTCCCATTGCTTCTGGTATAAAAGGGACATTTCTTCTATCTGGAATTAGTGGTGATCGAAGCAGAAGAGTAGAGAGTGAACTTCAGCCTGCACGATCCACAGAGAAGAAAAGCAGAGAGCCACCGAGAGAAGAGAAGGAAAAGAGAGAGAAGAGTAGAGTAGAGAAGAAAAAGAGAGAAGAGAAGATTGAGAGAGATGAGTTGAGAGAGTTTGTTCGAGAGCTTGTTAATCAGTCTCTTGGTTCAAATACCAGAGCTGATGCTGCTCATTCTGAGCTACATTTCTTTTTGGGTTTTCCCATTTTCGTTTGATTCTATTTTTCATTTTCTGATATCTTGTCTTCAAGATGTGTGTCAGCGATTTGCAGAGGTGCTGCCTCTGGACGGGTCAAGCTTTAATCTCCAGCGGTTGCAGTGGAGGATTCCACTGGACAGGTCAAGCTGTAATTCCTCAGCAGGCGAGACTTGGTCTCGGACAGCAAGCTGTGTTGCTCAGCGGTTGTAGGCTAAGCTATATTACCCAGCGGTTCAAGCTGTGAGTCAGCGGAATCCACACTCTAGTTGGAGTGTGGGGTGGACGTAGATCTCTGGATTGAGATCGAACCACCTTAAAATTACTGTCTACTGTGCGATTGCTTGTGGATCTTGTGATTTCATTGTGCTCCTTCGTTTGTTCAATAGCTGCTCGTTTTAATTCCGCATTAGAGTATAACTGTGTTCTTAATTTAGGTAATCGATCTATTCACCCCCCTCTAGATCCACTCTCCGTGGTAATAGAGTGCTTCCATCTAACATAACACCTACTGCTTGCTCCGAGCTGGTCGCCGGCTGCTCTGACTGATGACTCGAGTTAGCCGAACCCTGGCCCGGGAGTGACACTCTCGGGGCCGGCCTCGACCCCCTAGCACGATGACATTCACCTCCGAGGCTCGGACCCGACCACTCACCTTGAGCCACGTCCAACCTTCGCCAGGCGCCAGCCCACGATCGCCCCTGCTGCCTAGGCAGTCGGGCCTATCACGATCTCCTCATGGGGAGCCTCTGTAAAACACACAGATATCCACCTTATTACGGATTGACCCGGGGACCAACCCACGCGTCGAATTTGTCCCGCAGCTTGCGCCCATTATACTTCGGCCCTCTCGGTAAATGTGTAAAGCCCATGTGGCTCTCATATAGTATCAAACCAGTTGAACACAAGTGCCTGTATGTGGGCCCCAGTCTTCTACCTACATCGCTCGGCATGTATGCCTAATACCCCTGACCCCAGCAAACACCTCCCAGTCAAAAGTGCACCCACAGCTGTGGAATGCTCCCGGCCCTCTACGCTTGGCTTCAGACATATACAGACTTTTCTTCAACACAGAACGAAAGTGTTCGGATTCAATCCGATGTAAATAAACAATGATCGCTTGCGGTCGGTGGGGAAAGACGTCCAGTACATGATTCCCACAATCGCCTGCGCACTCGCACCCGTGGAACCCCGTCTATCCATGTGTCACCCTATCTCTCGAACCACGTGCCTCATCCTGGCGATGCTTCCCCAGTCAACCCTTGGTTCCATAGGTGAGAAATCAACTCACACACCCGCACCCTGTCCAGCTAACCTCCACCCCAATATTTTCATGCCATTCGACCCTTTTCGACTTTCTGTAAAAGGAGAGTGCCCGATACTGCCGTGAGAGGCATGCAACCGTAAAGGGGAATACCTGAGATATATCAAACTCCCATATTTTCTTTCCCCGCTGTATTCCTACCTTCACCCTGTTGACACCCGTTTTTTGACCAATAAGTTAGGTCATCTCCTTGTTCTATCCATGTGATGCTCCAAGTTGTTCACTCTTCATTGAGTCTCCTTCGTCAGTTTGAAGACTGTTTCATGGGTCTTCTCTCCTTGGTTGAGTGTGGTTCCTTGTGGCTTTTTCATTGGATGAAGCTTAGCAAGCTCTCTTATCATTTGCATCCTCATTGTTTCTAACAGTCTGCACCTGGGGCGTTACTTTCTTCTAACGCACTCGCCCTAGACCGTTACATCTTGAAGAGTCCTATAGCTTAAGGCCTTTGTTTCAACCCTTATCCTTTGGCCTATCCATTGATTCTAACGGTCTGTCGTGCAGCCATTACGTCCCTCTAACGCGTCCTCCCGTGGCGGTTACATTCATTCAAGAGTCCTACTGTTTTGATCTTCTTTCCATTGATCTTATCTTCTTGGGGATAAGATTAGTGTGACAGTCTCTCCATGGCACATTACTTGCCTGTGACGGTCTGTCGTGCAGCCGTTACATCCAACAGAGAGTCCTAGCAGTTCAGGCCTTTTCTCTGCTACTCCGTGGTCGAGATAAGAGTTTGAATTGGTGATTTCTCTTCCAAATCTGATCCTCAGAACCTTCTGTTTGTTTCTATGGACTCTTGGTGATATTATCTTGAAGGATTTGCTAAGAGTTATCTTCTTTTCTTGTTGGATTATCCTCTGTTCGACCGGAGAGTTTGAGGGCCTATAAATAGCACCCTTAACTTCATGGCCCGAGAGAGGAAGATCTGGAGTTCACGTCGAAGTGCTGCCGCATTCTGGAGCCACATCTAACCAAGGAGACTTGTCTCTCACGTCCATCTACTTCACGGTGAAGGAAGTATTCGTTCTATTGAGTTTCAAAGTTCATCATTTCATATTGTGTTCTTCCTTCTCCCTCTCATCATAAGCATTGTCTCTCTCCTTATTTCCACGTTCTGCATCTGTTTTTCATCATCTAAACATCTTCCTATTTTTTAAAAACGCCAAGAGGGGTTAAAAAACCAAAACTTTCCCGGTACTTCCCTTTCCTTTTGTATGCTCTTAAGCCTTTTGAGAGTTGATATTACGCTTGTTTAAAGGGCTAATCTGGGTTTATTTTCTTGTGTTTTCACGTTCTTTGGCAGGTTTACAGGTTCACTACGCGAGGCCCAAGTCTTTTGGTCGGCTGGAAGAGTTGGAGTTAAAAGAGTCCACAAGCTATTACTGCAGGTTTTCTGACGGTCTTGTGAAGACGCGTCAGGCTTCTCTAACGGCTTATCTGGAGACCGTCACATTCCTGTGACGCACGGGGTCTGGACCGTTACATTCGGTTGATGTGCAGATTTCACTGGTTTTCTCTCTCCCGTGGGCGGGTGCTTCATCCACCTATTTCCAAGGTATTTTCAAGTCTCTGGCTTGTGTTTACTTTGGTGGCGATCACGTTCTTTCTTAGTATTGGGCATTAGCTTTCTCTCCATCTCATATCTCTTGTTTCCTTTATTTGCTCCACCCTTGCGGTGTGTTTTTATTTGCTCTTGCTCCACGCCCCGTCGTGTGTTTTTCTTTATTTCCTTAGATTAGTTTGGTTGAGATAGCATGCCCATGCTAGAGCTTGTTCTGGTTGCCTAGGTTCATGGTTCACATGTCCTTGGGTTGATTGAGATCTTTGATTTTTGCTTGTCATCTTTATTACACATCAAAATGAAAAGAAGAAGAGAAGCAAAACAAATCAACAGATATTTTTTTGGCGATCACGGTGGGACAACTTGTGCCAATCGTGTCTTGATCTCTGTTTAAACCTGCCATCATTTCCTTATTTAGTTTCCTCGGATTTCCCTCTTACTTCCTCTTGTTTCTGGTTCTCTGAGTAGTCTGACGGCCCTCTGTCCCTGCGTCACTCCACTTTGACACAGGGGCTATAGACCGTTACACTCCTCATCCTGCTGTTTGGGCTTTTCACGGATTTCCATTCTATTTCTGGTTTGTTTTTGGCTCTCTGGCTCATACGACGGTCTTCTGGTGGTCTGGCCTCTGACCGTTATATATTTCTGACGCGGGTCTTCTAGACCGTTACACTCCAGACAGGTACGCATCCCGAGGTGCATTCTATTTCCGTAGTTTTTGCTGTGATATTCTTGCTTGGGTGTTATCTGACTTCCTCCTTGGTTGGTTTACATACTTATATCATTGTGTGCATAATTTTTTGCTAGATTCTAGGTTAGAATTTGCATGCACTCCGGTGCACATAGGTTCATTCATACTTTCATACATTAGATTACATTTTCCTACCTTGGTGTGTGGACCTCTCGTCTCCATATTCCTTGGGGCCGACTAGGAAATCACACCAGGGACCTCCATAAGTCCCCACGAGTCGTGGATTCCCACACCGACGTCGGGCCGATTGTACATTTCCCACCCCGTGTCTAGGATTGCATAAGTGAGGGAGTGATCACATTTAGAGTCAAACCAAGCTTTACACCCATCTCCTATCAGAGACCTATTGTTGAGAGCTCACATTAATCAATCCACTAAAGTTCCAAAGGGGAAATCATAAGAATCTTGAAGCATCATCTTAAACAACTTGCTTGACTCTGAGTGTCTTCATCTCTTGTTACTTACATCTTTGTTATAAATCGTCTAAGTTTGGTTGCTCATTGTGTGTTTGTGTTGTGTTATTTTCATCTTGTTAAGGTTGTTCGTTGCATGTTGAGTTGTTTTCGTCAGTTAGAAGCACCTTCTAGGGTCAATTCCTTCTCCAAGTTTTACTCAAATCCGCTTTTCGAACCCACCATGGCTTCTTTCAATCCTCCCCGTTCCCAAGAGGATTCCCTTCCTCAAGGGCTTCTTGAAAACCCTGCTAGGGTTACCTCATTCTCTTCTGGAGAGGGGACAGCCCCTCTTCCGTCCTCTACCACCATGGAGGGTGGTCAAGCTACCCCTTCTTTCAGTACTCCTTCTGCGGGCTCCATTCTCCAGATGATGGCCCAATTGGATCCGGCCCAACTCCAAACTGTCTATCAGGCCATGTAAGGATCCAATATCTCCCCTCCCACGATTGTGCAGGGTCAATCCAATCCTTCCATCCAGCCCATTCCAATTAATCTTACTCCGGTCCAACCCTTGGACCATCACATTCACTGGCATGGAGACGGGCCAATCTTCTACTTCGGCCCAAAAATCTTTTGACAAGGAGAAGTCTCATATCCCTTCTTTCGTTCAGGTGGATCATCACATGTCTAACCCAATGGTTCCACAAGTCCTTATGGGCCCTTCGGATTCCGCGCACCCTCAGCCAGGGGTTGTCCAAGCCCACTCCAATCTGGGTCAAGTTCAGGCCCAATATCCTTCTTATGGGCCCCCTGCCTTGGCTGTTCATCCTTCTGCTCCTTCTTATAGGCTCCCACCTTCTGCTGCGGTTCACCCTTCCGCTCCTCAACTTCAATCATCACCTCTCACTACCCCTGCTCCCTCCAGAGAGCAGGAACTACTTGATAAATGGGCCACCATGCAACAGCAACTCGATTTCCTCCAAAAGCGGGTTGGCCCACAATCCTTGGCAGATGTTCATGTTCCTAGCTTTCAGAACATCTGGTTCCCTCCGCAGTCCGAGCTCCCCAACTATCATAAATATGATGGGAACGGCAATCCCTTTATTCACGTGAGGGATTTCTTGTATGAATTGGCCCAATTCCAATATGATGATCGCCTTATGGCGTACTTGTTCTGCCGATCATTAGACGGTGTTGCACTGGAATGGTTCTATTCTCTGCCATTGGAAGAAGCCGAGAGCTTTAAGGTAGTGAAAGATAAGTTCATTCAGCGGTTTCAAGACAGGGTTGGCCCGGAATATTCGTTCAGAGATTTAGTGGCCGAAAAGATGAAACCGGATGAGGAGTTTGCCACTTATGCAGATAGGTGGAGGCAAATGGCCGCTAGAGTGCCCGGCCACATTCCAGAGGAAGAGAAGGTCAAGTTACTTATTTCCAATGCTACTCCGACCTTCCGAAATATTCTGGCCATGAACGACATAGCCAACATGCACCAACTCTATAGTTGGGCGCGGTTCATCCAGACTCAGTTCAAGGATTCTCCCATTCACTCGCTCTTCGAGAATCAAAAGCCCAAGTATCACAAGAAACCTCAAGGGCCGGTCACCGAGGGGGTCCAAACAAACGAGCAAGTTCAAGCCGTTGCTTTCCCTTTTCAAGGCGCACCCTTCTGCTTCCCTCAAAATCCCCGCACTCCATAGAATCCCGCTCCCCAAAACTTCCAAGTCACTCCACAAAACCCTCCGCCCACCTTCGCCATTCCACAAAACACCTTCACCGCACCGCAACAACCACCACCACCTCCACAATACCACAACGTTCCTTCACCCAACGGCTACAACAACAACCCTAACAACAAATGCCCAGCTCCTAGAAGAGCTCAGTACCCACCCTTGCCAGAAACACTCACAGACATCTTTTCAGCCCTCATGTCGGTGAATGCCATACAGCTCCCTCCGAAACGGCCCAACTGGAATCCGGTCGTTGATCAGACGACGTATTGTATGTTCCACAGGCAACCGGGACATATCATTGAAGGGTGTTTTCAATTCCGGGACCTAGTATATGATCTGCATGAAGGACAGAGGATAGATTGGGCCGAAATGCACCGGGCCATCACAGAAATCAAAGAGAAGAGAAGGCAGCCGCCGAGGCAGCAAGTACAGCAGCAACAGGTATCGCAGCCACAGCAGCAGCAGCAACAGCAGCCGGTGCAAGACCTGGGGATTCATTGAAACCCAATGCCAAACCATCCTCCTGCTCCGCGGCCTCCGCCACCGGCACCAGCTCAGGTCAATGTCGTCCAACCCCCGGCTCCCAACCCCGAGTGGTCCTTCGACGACGATAACTCCATGCCGCAGGTCATGGCCCTTCACCACAACTACCATAATCCTCTCGCTTCCCCTATCCTTATACCTACACACCAAACTCCTCCTCCACTCGTCCTCCCATTTACCCCTATTCTATCACACGCACCATCACCCGTGCCCCCGTCGCACTCACCATTGCTCACATCCGCTACCATCACCCCCTCCCTGCTCATGCTTACATCCACTATCGCCATACCTCCGTCTAACCCTCCACTCATCACACCTCCGTCCACTTTTATATCCCCACTGCCGCTCGCGCCCACTGCCACTAACCCCTCGCCTATCATCCTTTCCACCACACCCTCTTCCGCACCGCTCATCCATCCCACTAGGCCTACTAAATCACTTATCCTAAGACCATCTGAGGCCGTGGTAGCTTATAACTTCACCCTACGAAGCGGGCGCATGTTGCACCGAAACTATCCCTCCACTTCCAACCCCCAGTCTTCCCAACCGGTGGATAAATAAGAAGCAGCCGAGCCACTACCGGGGACCCAATATGATCTATTACATCATTTGGATAGGGTGCCCGCCAAGATATCTGTGCTGGAACTGATTAAGAGATCTACCCTTCACCAAGATGGATTAAGAGACTTTCTTCAAATGGTGATGGTTAGTGAAGACATGGCAGTTGATAGCTTACATACCGCACTGGCAACAATCTCCAAGGGGCCAACCATTACTTTCTCTGAAACCGAGCTAGCACCACCAGAAGCTCGGCAAATGCCGCTGTGCATTACTATCATTTTGAACAAAGTTAGCATCGATGCGACGTTAGTTGACACAGGGGCATCTATCAACGTATGCCCGCTCAGCACTCTAAGGGCTTGTAATCTGTCAGAAGAACTTCTACGCCCAACTCCCACTACCATAGCTGCTTATGACAACTCTCGGCGGGCATGTCACGGGATTGTCACCATTCAAGTTGAGCTTGGGCCCCTTACTATGCCCGTGGAATTCTATGTGTTGGACATTGACCCTATGTTCAAGGCTATCTTGGGTCGTCCGTGGATCGATACCCTCAGCGTCGTACCCTCCACTGCACATCAATGCATTAAATTCCCTTTCCAAGGGAGGGTCGTTAAAGTCAAAAGCTTATCCACGGTCCAATCAGTGAAGGCTATTTCAGAGAAAGTTCTTCCCACATTGTGGCCAAGCAGTCGGCCCGTTATGTCAGTGCTAGATCTTGACTTTCCTTGGGCTTACGCACCTCGCAAGCCCGTCACCGTAGCAGTTGACATCAAGGTGAAGCCCCAGATCCGAGATTCCAAGGGCTGGGACATTATACTGAAGCTAGGCTACCAACCGGGGAGAGGCCTCGGTGCTCAATTGCAGGGACGAACTAAGCCCATTCCTAAGGGTAGAAAAATGAACAGAAGAGGTCTCGGCTACCGAGAGACTGCATTATCTATGATTGGTGATTCTGGGCCACTCACTTGGGACTACCGTCAACACTTTGTTCTAGGGCCTCTCCAGTTTGGCACATTAACTCCACGGCCAGCTCCGCCAAGGGAAGATACAGTCTGTCCGATTGCCAGTCCACCCCCAGTGCTAAGGGGCCAGTTGATGATGTGATTGACTATGGTCCAGCCCTTCAGGGGCTATTTCATGAAGAAGACTGCCAGCAGCAGCAAGAGCTTCGGCTTTTTCAGTGGAGGCCGAAGAAGCAGCCGGCTCAACATCTGCGGAAGGAGGAGAGCTCGCCGATTATCTTTTCTTGGTCTCCCTCCCGCTTTCAATCTCTCCTATAGCAGAGGGAATTCTTACCCCGTCTTCCTCCCATCATGGTAAATCCATCCTTCATTCATCCACCTGAAATTCTCTTTGTTCCCTGTGCTTGCGGGCATTGCCCACCCATTGATCTATCCACTCTATTCACTCCTCCTCCCCCCAATGCCCAACTCCACGAGATGTGGTTCTCGTCTTCCAATCCTTTCTTCGATTGCATCTTCCCCGAGCTGTTTCCCATGCAGCTCCCGCCTCCTCCATCTTGTTGTGCAGTCTCCACTGACCTCCAAAAAAAATGTCAAATTCGAAACGGAGATTTCAGTGGAAGATTATGCTACCTTGTCTCTATCCTCCTCCCAGGGGCACGAGTCCCCTGCTCCTTCCCTTCCACTAGGTCTTCTTCCTCCTAGGTTAGGATTAGGGTCTATCGAGTCTAGGGAAGTAGAGTCAGTTAGGTCTAGAGAAGTAGGGTCTTGTTCTAGGTCATCCAACCCTTCCTCCTCTGAGTTGCGCCCGCTTGCGCGTCCTCCCAAATCCGTCCCTGATAGGTTCTTGCAAGATCTAGCTCAGCATTGTCATGCCCTTTTGAAGTGTCCAGAATTTGTTGCTACGACAATTATGATTGAAGAGGAAGAAGAAATAGAAGGGGTGTGGAGCGATGACAGACTCGGTGTCTATGAAATCTTGGATGAAAAAGATCCGATAAATGAGGACAGTGACGTAGATGACACTGCTGATTTGTATGCACAAGGACTTAAGAAATTCGACGAGCCGTCGTCGGCAGTGGATGAACCTACAAAGGAAATCAATTTGGGAACTGAAGAAGACCCAAGGCCCATCATTATTGCCGCTAATCTCCCTCCACAAGTAGAAGAAGATTTAATTAAGGTTCTGAGGGAGTATAGCGATTCTTTCACCTGGTCTTATGAGGACATGCTAGGTCTTGACCCCTCTTTAGTGGAACATCGACTCGTGCTTAAACCAGGGGCAACACCTGTGAAACAATGGTCAAGAAGATTTCACCCCCACATGGCCTTAAGGATTAAGGAAGAGGTCGACAAATTGTATAAGGCCAGATTCATTAGAGTTGTTTTATATATCCTCAGTGGGTGTCGAACATAGTCCCTGTTATCAAGAAGGATGGAAAGGTGCGTATCTGCATCGATTTCAGGGATCTCAACAAAGCATGTCCAAAAGATGATTTCCCGCTACCTCATATTGATGTCTTGGTCGATAGCACCGCCGGGTATGAATCTCTGTCATTTACGGACGGTTACTCAGGCTATAATCAGATCCATCTCGCTCCGGAAGATCAAGAGAAAACCTCCTTCACTATGCCCTGGGGCACGTACTGTTATGTGGTTATGCCGTTCGGTCTGAAGAACGCAGGTGCCACCTATCAAAGGGCGATGATGGCCATCTTCCACGACATGATGCATATCTATATGGAAGCCTATGTGGATGACATTCTGGTGAAGTCAAGAACCAAAGAAGAACACCCCTCTATTCTGGCTAAAGGTGCTGCAAAGAGCCAGGGAGTACAAGCTTAAGATGAATCCGAAGAAGTGCGTATTTGGAGTCTCTTCAAGGAAGCTGTTAGGTTTCATAGTGAGCAAACGGGGGATCCAGATTGATCCTAACAAAGTGCAGGCCGTCATGGACATGCCTTCGTCTAAGAACATTACGGAACTTCGAGGACTGATTGGTCGATTGCAATTCATTAGAAGATTCATATCCCAACATTCTCAAAGGTGCCGTCTATTTTATGAATTGCTTAAGGAGGGGGTCAAGTTTGAATGGAATCAAGACTGTAAGAAGGCCTACGAGGACTTAAAGAAATATCTATCCAATCCCCCAATTTTGCAACCTCCTATCCCTGGGAAACCCCTGATCCTATACATCTCGGTTATTAAGGACTCCCTAGGGGCGGTCTTAGCACAAGTAGACGATGAAGGGAAAGAGCGGGCTGCGTATTACATCTCTCGGTTATTTAACCCAGCTGAGTCTAGATACACCGCTATGGAGAAGACTTGTGCCGCCTTAGTGTGGGTAGCTCAGAAGCTTAAACATTATTTCCTTGCCCACCCAGTTAGGTTGATCTCTAGAATGGACCCGATTCGCTATCTGCCTGTCCTTTCTAGTATGTTAGCTCGCTGGTAGAGCTTCCTCTCCCAATTCGATATCACATTCGTCGTTCAGAAGGCAGTCAAAGGGTACGCCATTGCTGAGCATCTTGCCCATCTTCCTATTCCTCACACCGACTCTATTCAGGATGATTACCCTGATGAGCATCTCTCCGTCCTCACCCATCATCCCTTCTGGTCTCTGCACTTCAATGGTGCGCTCAATTCTCAAGGCCGAGGGATCGGCATTGTTCTGCTCACTTCAGAAGGAGTGACTATTACCTTCGCTTATCAACTTCGACTTCCTGCTACCAACAACATCGCTGAGTATGAAGCTCTCCTAGCTGGATTGAAGCACGCCTATCTCCTAGGTGCGCGTTATTTGAATATCATCGGAGACTCTCAGCTCGTCTTGCGGCAAGTCCTATCTACTTACCGCACTCGTGACCCCAAACTCAAGCCATATCAAGATTTGGTCATACTCCTTGCTAGGCAATTTCGTAAGTTGATCTATATTCATACTCCTCGCTCTCAGAATATTCTAGCCGATGCTCTAGCATTTCTTGCTTCCTCCCTATCTTTTCCTCTCAGTCGGAGCACTGAGACTATCGTCGTTTAGAGATTGGACGCACCCTCCCTTCAGGATCCTTGGTTCATCAACCTTAGGAAGGCTGTAGAGGCGAGGGCTGAGAAGGAAGATCTAAAGGAAGTATCTTTAATAGAGCTAGAAGAGATTCTGGATGAAGAATAATTGCCTTGGTATCACGAAATCGAGTTGTTTTGCAAAGAAGGATCATTCCCAGAAGGGGCAAACGTCGAGCAGCGCAAGTCAATAAGAAGAGCCGCCTCAAGGCACACCATTGTTGCAGGAGAACTATACAGGCGCGCTACTAATGGAATGCTCATGAGATGCTTAGATGATGATGAGGCTTGGAAAGTGGCTGAAGCAGCACATTCTAGTGAGTGTGGAGGTCATGTCAATTGTCAGGCTCTAGCGAAGAAGATCCTTAGGCAGGGCTACTACTGGCCCACTCTAGAGGAAGATTGCTCCCTCTATGTCCGGAGGTGTCTTAAGTGCCAACTCCATGCTGATAAGATCCATGCTCCAGCTTCATCTCTCCATCCTCTCTCTACTCCTTGGCCATTCTCTATGTGGGCTTTCGATGTTGTCGGCCTGCTCGGTGATCCTAATTCTCAGATCAAGCAGAAATCCTTTATCCTTACCGCCACTGAGTACTTCACCAAATGGGCCGAAGCCGAGGCGTACGCAGAGATCAAAGCTTCAATGGTGTGCCACTTTATCATGAAGAATATCATCTTACGGTTCGGAGTGCCAAGTAGTATCATCACCGACAACGGACCCCAGTTTGTCTCCCAAGAGCTCAAGGACCTATGTAAGAAGTTCAATATTGCATTGCATCATTCATCTCCATATTACCCTCAAGGCAACGGTCAAGTCGAGGCCACAAATAAAACCCTTTTTAAAATCATCAAGAAAACATGCGAATCTCATAAATTTTCCTATTGGCCAGAAAAATTAGTGGAAGCTCTGTGGGCTTACCGCACCTCCGTCCGTACTCCCACGGGATAAACTCCCTATGCTCTTACCTACGGGATGGAGGCGGTGCTCCCGTATGAGATTTTGATCCCTTCCCTTAGAGTGCAGCTCGATAAGGAACTTAATCTCGATGAACATCGAGAGGCGTTGCTCGTCCAGTTGGAACTCTTGGATGAGAAGAGGATGAATGCGGCCGATCACGTGTCTGTTTATCAAAAGAGAGTTACGCGTTATTTTCAAAAGAAGGTAATTGAACGGAAATTTCAAAAAGGTGATGTGGTTCTAAAACGCAAATTCATTTGGTCTGCAGGACCTAGGTCTAAATTGCAACCTAACTGGGAAGGGCCGTTTGTCGTAAAAGAGGTTTACCTAGGGAATGCTTATCGCTTAGTAAACGCGGAAGGTGAGGAGCTCTCTCACCCGTGGAATGGGTTGTACCTTAAGCGGTTCTTTCCTTAAGAGTCTGATCCGTGCCACCCCGGCAGCAAGATGTTCCTCCATTTCTCTAAAAGGGTCCCGAGTAAGGCAACCACACACTACACAACATCCCTGGTCAGATTTTCCACTTTAAAAAACACCGTTTCTCCTTAGCCATGCTTTGGGGGAAAGTCAAAGTCCCTGTTCGTTTCTTCCTTCGGCTGAATCTAGGGGCAAGAGGTGAATAAGGAGGCGATGACCAATCCAGGCACCCTAACAAGAGGAGGTCTCAAATAGGGGCAGTCCGTTATGACCTGATGCCACAAGTAAAGAAACAAGAAAAAAAAAGAAAGCAAAGGACAAAATCAAAAGCATCATCTCAAAGGTCTATTGAATATGATTCCAAAGCTCCAGAAAGGTAAGGAAAAGAATTTAGGCATGACAAGAGTGGCAGTATAGTTCCCCGCGGGACGAATGAGCCCGGTCGCACGCATGCCTAGAGTGGACTAAGGTTCGATGATGGACACAAAGCCCCAGCGCAATAGACCAAATTTCTAATGGGTCGTCTGGAGAGGAACCCAAGTCCTAAAAACTTCCAAATCTAGCCTAAGCTTACCCCCGTATTCTATTTTCCTTTTTAGGATTGAAACTAGTACCCTGGGTATGGCCCTGGTAGAAACACCATCATGAAAATCTGGGCCTTGGTCAGGGTTTGTCACCTCATTGCACGCCAACCTCGGGACTCTCAATACGATGCGGAGGGCTCACGTTGCTAAGGGAAAGACTGGTTTTCAAAATCCAAAAATAACATACATTTCAAAAATAAAAAAAAACAATATATTTTCAAAATCCAAAACAACATATATTTCAAAATCCAAAATCTAAAAACAACATATATTTCAAAATCCAGAAACAACACATATTTAAAACACCAAAAACATCAAAAAACCAAAATCAAACAAAAAAACATATTTCAAAACCCAAAAAACAGCAAATATTTCCAAAACTCACAAAAATTCAGATATTTTCCAAAATCAAAAAAAATACCATCACGTGCATCGCATGCATCGCATTAGTTCTATTATGTTTTTCCCGCCTATTTAATAAGACTCCACCCCTTGACTAAATATCAAGAAACGATCATTATCTAACTTATTTCAAGGCAAGGGGTTGAGTCTAAGAACAGATCTAACTTGTTCCATGTTTAAGTGTGTGCAGAAGGTAGGATCACAACAAAGCTGAAATCTCACAACTATGCAGGTTCAGGGATTGTAACGCACCTTCATTAGACCGCCACGGTCATCTAACGGTTCCCCCTTGACCGTTACTTTTCCTTCGGACGTCGGCTCTATTCTTTCAGCAGATCTATCTTTGACGGCCCCAGGCAGACCGTCATTTCCTCCTGACGGCCTATCTTTAGACCGTTATATCCTCCAGAGAACAGGATTCTCAGAACATACATTATGACAGCCTGTCTCCTCACCGTTATATCTTGTTAACGGCGCTGATAGGATCCGTTACATTCTCCAGAAGCTCTGTTCTGCTGATCATTCTAGCCAAATCAAAACACAACGTCATGTCCATTCAACTAAGGCAATCCCATCTCATTCGAGTGAACTTAATGAAACACAAGATTAATAAAATTCCAACTCTGATTGTCAATTACATCGTTCAAAAAGAAAATCAAGCTACATTCAGTTTCTTATCCGCAAGAGGGCGGATCTTCCTCAACTCTTTCACATAACTGCGGCATGCTTCGCCATTCTCTTCTACCTCTTCTTGCCACGGACGCACCTTGCTAATCTCCCACATGGTCAGCGCGTTCCGTACTGCTCTCTCATCTTCCGCGGTCCCCATCTTCCTAGGTAGAAGGGGAGGGTAGTGTGATAGTGCAGGAACTTTAGTTCGAGGTAGTCCGATCTAAAGATGGCACCGGTGCGGGTTGTAGATCGCCATGGTAGTATTTCCCACTAGTTGGAGGTCCAGGCCTTGACGTCGCGGTATTCTAAGAAGAGTGCTCCGAAGGATTCTTGGTCGCATGATGAACTTGTCTATTGGAAAGGTGTTGAAGAAGAGGCACCATTCATCCCGAGTTTTCTTGTCCGCCATCTTGCATTCAACCTGTGAAGAAAATCCAGATGCCCCTCCAATGAAGAAGAGAGGGTGCCTCCCAAAGATCCAGCTAGAAGAAGTAATATCTTCCTTTGATTGGAATTTGATTCTCACTCCCATCCAACACTCAAGGGGTATCATGGAACCGAATAAAGGTCCTCCTAGGCAAGCCGAGCTTAGTCCTTCATAGAGGTATGAGAGGATCGCTTGACAGAGGGACATTCCCCGCCACAACCCACTGATTATGCTGAGATTTTGGGTATCTAAGAGGTGGTCGGTCGTAGTGAAAAGAAAGACTCCACATAAGCAAACCGCCACCGCCTTGGCTATTACTTCATGTCTCTCCCACTTGTTCTTGCAATGAGAGACTATCCATTGTGCCAAGGGTATCAAGTGTATGTGATGTGGGCTGATCATGGTCCTCACGTCCTTTGGATTATGGATGAAATCACTCAAGATCAAGGACAGGTCAATAGGCTCAATCGTGTAGCAAACTAGGTCTTAATCCCCCGCCTTCGTCTTAGGAAGGGCTAGGTAGGTTTCTACCTCCTCTAATAGGACTGTTGCTTCAAAGGAAGGGAAGATGAAGGTATGTGTTTGTGGATGCCACAATTCTACGAGGGCTGAAATACTAGGCCAATCTAATGTCAATTTCTGGAAATTCTTGCCTAAGACCAAGAGAGGTTGAAGGTGCCACGCTTTAAGAATTGATGTAACCTCTAAAGGGAGTGCCTTTACCATGGGAGCCACCCACTTCAGATTAGAATAGCATCTTGGACCGGGAAGGGGCTAAGAAGAAAAAGAAAATCATGAGGAAGAAGATGAAGTGCAAAAATTTATGAACTTGGTTAAGTTATGGAAGCTTACCACTCTTTGAGCATTAGAGCTTAGATGCTTGGGAATTGAGGTTAGCCTTTGCAACTCTCCATACTCTTTTCTTACAGCTTTAGGTCCAGTGTAGACTCTCTCCTCCATAGCCATCAGCTCGAAGCTTCTCTTCATCTTGTTTCCTGCCCTTAGGAGGAGTTTTTCAGCTTTCTAGTAGAGAATTCAGAAAGATACGATTTTGGCTAGGTTTCCAGGTTTTAAAGGTTTGGTTTTGGCTTTAAAGTGATAAGATTCAGATTGGAAGGCGCTATCTTAAGTTTGGGAGAAGTCTAGAATGGATCAAGGGCTTCTTATCTCGGGTTTTGCCCCTTACGACTCAATCTGTCTCGGAGTACAATTCTTGATATAACGGTCTGTCGTCGGACCGTTACTTGACTACGACGCGCCAGCTCTGGGCCGTCACATTTCCTGTTGGTTTAAATTTAGTCCAACCTTGTTCTGTCAAGCTTAACGGTCTAGCATAAGACCGTTATATTCTTATGACGCCTTCTCTTTGAGCCGTTACATTCTCTGCTGATCAGTTTTGGTTTCTTCTTGGTCAATCATGCTCAATGGTCTTGCTCATGACCGTTATCTATCTCTGACGCACTGTGCGTGGACTGTCACATTTCCTGCATATTTTGTTAAGTCTATACATCCCATTCGTCATCCTAGCCTGTACAGCATTTTGTTAAGTCTATACAGCATTTTTAAGTCTATACAGCATGTTGAAGTCTATACATCACTTTGAAGTCTATACAGCATCTTGAAGTCTGCACATTCATACTTCGTGTTGAAGTCTACACATCATGTTGAAGCATGTGCTTCACTTTGAAGCCTGTACAGCATTTTGTTAAAGTCTATACAACATTTTTGAAGTCTACATCATGTGAAGTCTATACGTCCCATGCATTTCCCAAAGTCTATACAGTCTTCATCTAAAGTCTATACATTCCCCATGTCTGTACAGTCTTCATCCAAAGTCTACACAGCCTTAAGTCTATACATTGTGTACAGTCTTCATCTAAGTCAATACATTCCCCAAGTCTGTACAGTCTTCATCCAAAGTCTACACAGCCTCAAGTCTATACATCATGTTCAAGTCTACACATTTTGAAGTCCATACACCGTTGTTGAAGTCTATACATTCCATGTCTCCCCAAGTCTGTACATTCGTTGAAGTCTATACATTCCATGTCACCCCAAGTCTGTACATTCGTTGAAGTCTATACATTCTCCCCAAGTCTGCACGTTTGTCAAGTCTATACATCCATTCCTCAAGTCTGTACATTCCACAGTCTCAAGTCCATACATTCTCCAAGTCTGTACAGTCTTCATCCAAAGTCCACACATCGTTCAAGTTGTACATTCTTGATCCAAGTCTATACATTGCCCAACGTGTGCACAGCCCCAAGTCTGCACATTCCTCGTCCGAAGTCCATACATCCTTCAGGTCTGAGCATTCCTTGGCTAAAACGAAGTATACACATCGTTTGGTCGTCTGCACTCCAAGTCTATACATCACTTGGACGAGGTCTGTACACTCATGAGTGCATTCATAATTCAGTCTTGTTCTGTCAGGTCTAACGGTCTAGCATTTGACCGTTACATCCTTCTGACGCACCAGCTCTGAGCCGTTACTCTTTCTGCTACTCAGTTCTGCAAAATTGAGCTCTGTCCTCTGTAACGGCCTTCACTTGATGCGTTACTTGATCTTGACGGTCTGGACCTAGACCGTTACATTGTCTGCTGCTAAAATTTGGGCTATTCCTATCTGCCTCTGTTTAGACCTAGCGGTCTTACATGCTTTTCATTTCCGTTCATCCTACCCGTCCACACATTATCTCACCATGCACTTTTCTCATCCACACAATCACCCGTTCCTTAACACGCATTCATTCCCACACATCCACATGCATTTCCTGCATTCCATCACACATTCTCACATTCATTCCTGCCTTCGTTCACACTCATCTGTTTGCATTCATTTACATATCCATTCATTCACACATTCACAAAAACAAACAAAAGATCAAAAAGAAAAATTTTCATTCATCCATTTACGTATAAGTCATGTACAAGTAAAAACAAAAAGAAAAACATGCATCACTCGGCCGGCTTATCCGCCGAGCCGCCAACATCATCTCCGCCCTCAGGTCATCTCGCAGGTGGCGCTATGGAGGCGCTCTCCTCCTGCTATCCTCTCTCTGCCCTCTCATTCCTTCGCTGACCGGAGGAGCTAACGAGGAAGTCGGCAACCGATCCACTCGGGGCAGCGCTCCTCTGTGCCCCGCTCTGGGAGGCATTCCGCTCCGACCCCCAGCCTATCATTCTCACTGTCCACTCCATCATCTGCAGCTCGATCGTCAACTCAAAGATCTGACACCGCGTATCCCGTGCCTCAGTCCGGTAGCGATCCAAGTCTGTGGTCCCAGCCCGGAGTCGCTCCACCTCTGCTCGTAAGACCTCTGCCTCAGTCCGAGCCAGTTTCACCTCGGCCGCTGCTGTGGCTAGCTCTCTCGCCTATAGTTTGCATTTCATGTAGTTAGCCGCATAAGCATTTAATTTGCACAAGCATAAGCATTTTTTTTGAGTCTAGCATTTAGCATCTTACCCGTTCTGCAAGGGCGGCCTCCGCCTCCTCTGCCCGGGCAACCGCTCGGGCGAACTCGGCGTCCCGCTCAGCTCTGTCCCCGGTAGGCTGTGAGGATGATGATGGGGCATCCGGTCCCACTCTTTGGGCTCCCTCAGCCCGCTGCATTTAGAAATCATTGGTCAGTCCATCGCATTCGCGTCATAATCATAAACATAATCATTTTAGGTCCAAGGTTTTTAGAGTCTTACCAAGAGCTCCAAAGCGGTCCGGTACTCGTCCCGCTGCTGCACGGTGGCGTGAAGAAGCCCCTCGAGCTCGGCTATCCTTCCCTTGGGGTCTAGCTGCATTTAGAAAACATAAGTTAGTGCACCTAGCATTTTACATTGTGTCATATATAAAGAGTTTAGAGTTTAGAAGTTGTATACCGGTCGTCGGGTACCTCGGTACACCTGGTCCCCGTACAGTCGAGCGAAGGCTTTCAAGTACGCCTCATCGCTTTCATCTCGCTCTTTCACTGCTCTGCCCCGCTTGTTCCAGTCATGGACGTACTTCACCTTCCGGGCGCACCAATCTATGTCACCGCTAATTCCCTTCGCTGACTTCCCCAGGCGATCGTCGCTGTGGCGTGGAAAGGTCACCTCAGGCTGGTGTAGTCCCCGAGTCCTCAGAATCAGCCGGTAGTGGAGAGACTCGATGATATGGATGCAGTGCAACCATCTGTCTCATCCCCGGTACGAAAGGGCTGCCTCCACCCATGGCTGTCCCTCGAAGTTCTCGCCTCTGTATGGGGTCCATCTCACCTGAAGGCATGTTAGTCCATTTATCAGCATATGAGTCCATCAAATCATCATTTAAAAGCATATAGAGCATTTAGAAAGCATTTTATGAGTTTCGGGCTTACCGCCGTGTGCCGGAAGGAATCCAAATCGTCCTGGATCGCCTGAGTCAATCTGATGATCGACCACGGGTCCCTTTTGACCACCCATCGCCTCACGATCGGGATGCGGCCGGTGTGGAGTAGTGTGCCCCGTCCTATGCCCGGGAGGTACATGTAGCTCCAGAACTGCATTTGGAAGTTAAATCAGTAAATTTGCATGAACATTTGCATAGATCATAATAGAAGCATTTAAATTGCATTTACCTCTAGAAAAGGTGAGAAGCCGCCCAGCATCGTCTGTCGGTCCGTCGTACTGAGGGACTCGAACAGGAAGGCCAAGACTGCCTCTCCCCAGGAGTACTTTCTAACTCTGCCCAAATCCTCGGTCATCGGCAGCAGCCGGCAGCTGATCACATCTGCCCGAGTCACGAACAGGAGCTTCCCGAATAGTAGCATCAAGAAGCGCCTCAGGGTGCGATCTCCCTCTGGTCCAGCCTCTGCCGCCACTCGTGGGTGCACCTGGTCAATCACTCTACCCAGATGCTCCTCTGGTAGCTCACCCACAGCTATGGATGCTCCCCTCAGTCCTAGGCTCTCCTGTAGTAGTGATCTCGAGAGCTGGGATGACGTCTGCCCCGGACTGATTAAGTCTAGCCCCAGCAGCTCCTGGGCCATCTCTCGGTAGTTCCTATAAGTCCATCCTGTCACGGCGGCTCCGTGCACTCTCAATCCCGCGATCCTCGCTACATCTTCCAGCGTCGGGATCATGTGACCCCACGGGAAGATGAACGCCCTGCTAATTGGATCCCACCTCTCGTGCAAGGCATACAGCAGAGGCGTGTCCATTCTGGTCACCTCGATGCTCAGCACCTCAGCAAACCCCATGCCGGCTAGCCTCTCTCTCTGGTAATCGGGCAGTGCCTGGTACACCGCCCGGATCTGAAGCCAGGAGATCCTCGTCCGTCTTTTTCCCTGCATTCATTTAAATCATAAGTCAGTCAAATGCAACATAAATCATTGCACAACATTTATAAAAACAAAACAAAACAAAAAAACTGAATAATTGAAAACCTAAAAAAATAGTTCTGGCCTCTGGTGCATGTAATGGCCCTGGGATGGGGCGTCACATGGCTCTAACGCATCTAGAGTGACGCGTTAGGCTTGTGACGGTCACTGGAAGGACCGTCGCATTCCCTGCTAAGGGGCATTTTTCCTTTACATTCCATGGCTCTCCCACTTTGGCCAAAAGGCCTACAAATTATCCTAAAAGGCTCTGGGACCCATTTTCTACCCCCCATTCCCACATACATTCATACAAAAAACATAAAAAAAAAAATTTAAATTTTGAAAATTAGGGTGGAGGCCTACCTCAAGGTCTTGGCCCCTCTTCCTCTTCTTCTCCTGTTCCTTGGGTTCTCGCTCGTCCAGGAGAGTTTCCCCTTGGTACTCCTCGGCCATTGGAGCCTCTTCTTTCACCCTTGGAGCTCTCTTCCTCATTTTTTCTTCCTCCGGCCGTCGTTCCACTTCCCGCTCTATCCGGCGGTGGAGGCGGCGTATCGCCTTCTTCTTCCCTCTCTCCCTCTTCTTCAGTGGCTGTGGGGCCTCGTCGCCGGCCATCTTGGGTGGATGACGGAGGTCGCCGGTCGTTGCTCTCGGTTGAGGTTTTGGGGTTTTTTTGGCGTTTGAGTGTTGAATGAATGAATGAGGCCGTGACCGTTCGGTTTGTTTTTTTTGAACGCTCAGGAAATGTGACGATCTGTCGTCCGACCGTTACACTCTCTGACGCGTACTATTTTGACCGTTGCATGGATTTGAATTGTTTTATTGAAGAATGTGAACCGCCCAGTCTCTAACGGCCTAGGTCTGGTCCGTTATTTTATATAACGCTCTCTCAGCAGACCGTTACAGCTTGCAAGTTTCTTGATGAATAAACTGGTCCATTTGATGATTAAATGACCACATTTTCTACCATGGCACATATTATTAGTGCTTCTAACACGTATGAATGGTTATGCCTTATTTCATGCTCGTATTATTATTGGCTAACCTCTTTCTCATGAATGAAGTTATGAACATCAAGCTTTGCCGGTCACGCAGGTAAGTTAGGTATTGTATCTCGTTCCCTTATCCCTTTAATGCATTACTATATGGTATCTATGATATATTACCTCGAGAACCGGCTGGTCATTCATGTGTTCTGGGATCTGATGTTCCCCTTAAATAAAAATGATGATGATCTAAGTTCACATGTTTAATCGTTGGATAGGCCGTTAGGTTGGAAAAATTTGGGGATGATGGTTCTGTCTTGCACGTCGTGGTTGCAGATAGTGTCCTGACCCTGGTTTCTTCAGTTTAGCAATACTATTCTCGAGTATCTTGTTATTTTATCTTTCTTTGCATTCATTTTAATGATTTCTTTTTATTTAGCCTAGCATGCATCATACGCATCTTTTTTGAGCATTCATATGCTTCATCTATTCAAGGTGTCTCAATGATGGTGAATAACTGTGTTCTTGATCTCGAATAAGGATAGAAGGTTTCCTTCGATCTCTCGCTTGATTTGGTTGGCTGAAGATTCCTGTTTGGAGCTTAGCCAGTTCTCTTTCCTTTTCGTTGCCTCCGGCGGCTAGCCGTGTTTCCTTTCCTTAGGTGTTAGTTTCTCTAGAGTTGCATCCTTTGGTTGGCTCTTTCCTTGTGATCAGTTCGAAGTGTTCATGAAAATTCCTATCGCTTGTTGGTAAAGAACGAGTGTCGTTTACCTTATCGCCCGCTTTTTTGGTTCACTCCGCTTCATTTTCGCTTCATCTCCATGTTCCATTTCGCTTTCGCTTCATCTCCGCTCGCTCCCCTGCAAAGAGGGCGTTAAGGAGGGGCATCTGTTGACACCCGTTTTATGACCAATAAGTTGGGTCATCTCCTTGTTCTATCCATGTGATGCTCCAAGTTGTTCACTCTTCATTAAGTCTCCTTCGTCAGTTTGAAGATTGTTTCATGGGTCTTCTCTCCTTGGTTGAGTGTGGTTCCTTGTGGCTTTTTCATTGGATGAAGCTTAGCAAGCTCTCTTATCATTTGGATCCTCACTGCTTCTAATAGTCTGCACCTGGGGCGTTACTTTCTTCGAACACACTTGCCCTAGACCGTTACATCTTGAAGAGTCCTATAGCTTAAGGCCTTTGTTTCAATCCTTATCCTTTGGCCTGTCCATTGATTCTAACGGTCTGTCGTGTAGCCGTTACGTCTCTCTAATGCGTCCTCCCGTGGCCGTTACATTCATTCAAGAGTCCTACTGTTTTGATCTTCTTCCCGTTGATCTTATCTTCTTGGGGATAAGATTAGTGTGACGATCTCTCCATGGCGCGTTACTTGCCTGTGACGGTCTGTCGTGCAGCCGTTACATCCAACAGAGAGTCCTAGCAGTTCAGGCCTTTTCTCTGCTACTCCGTGGTCGAGATAAGAGTTTGAATTGGTGATTTCTCTTCCAAATCTGATCCTCAGAACCTTCTGTTTGTTTCTATGGACTCTTGGTGATATTATCTTCAAGGATTTGCTAAGAGTTATCTTCTTTTCTTGCTGGATTATCCTCTGTTCGACCGGAGAGTTTGAGGGCCTATAAATAGCACCCTTAACTTCATGGCCCGAGAGAGGAAGATCTGGAGTTCGCGTTGAAGTGCTACCGCATTCTGGAGCCACATCTAACCAAGGAGACTTGTCTCTCACGTCCATCTGCTTCACGGTGAAGGGAGTATTCATTCTATTGAGTTTCAAAGTTCATCATTGCATATTGTGTTCTTCCTTCTCCCTCTCATCATAAGCATTGTCCCTCTCCTTGTTTCCACATTCTGCATCTGCTTTTCATCATCTAAACATCTTCCTATTTTTTAAAAACACCCAGAGGGGTTAAAAAACCAAAACTTTCCTGGTACTTCCCTTTCCTTTTGCATGCTCTTAAGCCTTTTGAGAGTTGATATTACGCTTGTTTAAAGGGCTAATCTGGGTTTGTTTTATTGTGTTTTCACTTTCTTTGGCAGGTTTACAGGTTCACTACGTGAGGCCCAAGTCTTCTGGCCGGCTGGAAGAGTTGGAGTTAAAAGAGTCCACAAGCTATTACTACAGGTTTTCTGACGGTCTTGTGAAGACGCGTCAGGCTTCTCTAATGGCTTATCTGGAGACCGTCACATTCCTTTGACGCACGGGGTCTAGACCATTACATTCGGTTGATATGTAGATTTCACTGGTTTTCTCTCTCCTGTGGGCGGGTGCTTCATCCACCTATTTCCAATGTATTTTCAAGTCTCTGGCTTGTGTTTACTTTGGTAGCGATCACGTTCTTTGATGGGGACATCACATCCCATGCCCACGTTCACAGCTCGTCTCCTCACCCCGGTTGCATCCGGCATGGTTTAGTCATTTAATTTTGAGTCCTATGTAATTTTATTTGAGTCATTTGATGTATTTTCCCTTTTATTTGAGTCATGTTCCTAGGTCTTGCATTTATTTTCCTAAGTTTGAGTGTCATTAGATTGTGTAATGTGCTATTGGGCCCAATTCATCGGGCTTGGCCCATGAGCCCCCCTACCCCTTCGGTTATTTGTTATTGAGTCTTTTGTAAGGGACTTTTGTAGAAATGTGGGTTTCCTATATATAGGACCACATTCCCCCCATTTCAACTTAATGAAGGAATCAATGAAAAACTTGCCATTTTGAAAGTTCAAACCTCTTATCTAGTGGAGAGATTCCATTATTTGGGTGAGAAACCCTAGGGGAGAGATTCCCCACCCATTCCTCTCTTAATCTCTCTCTTTCACCCCTCTTTCTCTCTCCTCTACACCCAAATCCGAAAATCTTCTCTCTCCTCCCTTCCCAACCACCACTCTCCCACCTACCCCCATTAAAGACCACTCCCCTTCCCCACACATCCCATTACTCCACCCCCTAGTCCCAAGAGAGCTTCCACCAATCCTAGCTCCACCTCCCAACCTCCAACTACCCCACCCACTTCCCCAAGCACCCTTCCCACAACCCCAAGCACCCCTATTATGTTTCCCACACACCTCTTCCCATCCCCCAAGACCAAAATTTAATCCCACCCTTAAACCCATTTTCAAAGACCCTTTCCCTCTCACCCACCTTCCCAAATTCGTAGCTCCTCCTCCCATCACCTGTTAGACCCCCTTCCAGACCCCATTCTTCCCTTCCCCCACCTTAGAACACCCCCTCCTAGACCCCCTCACAGCCCGGGCTTCCCCCACACTCATCCACCCCCATTCTTCCTCCCATATACCCCATTCCCCCCCATAATCTTCAACCTACAGCTCTCAACCGAAGATATGTAGAAGAGTAGCAGCTTGCAGAGGCGACCACGGCTTCCCCCGGATGATTCTGAAGGATCAAGAGCCATCATTGGAAGCGTCTGCCTGTCCTCTTCGCAACGAAAGTGGGTTCGTCCTCATCGCATCTCGGTGCTGCCCGGGAGCCCCGTTCTCCCAGGACTGCGCAGGTCGGCCACTGCAGAGTTCCAGAACCAGAGGAAACGCTTCACCACGATGAGCCCTGAAGGAATCAGGCTTCAGGGTCTTCTGTAAAGTTCTTCCTCGGCCTGTCTACTTTCAGAATCAGGAAGCAGAAGTCCATTCAGCATCGAGAGAGGGAGTTACCAATTTTCTCCCACAATCGCGCGACTCTACTTTCCATAGTCTGCACCAACCCCTCTTCACTCTTCTAGTTCCGCAGATCATCTCCGGCATCTTTTGGGGTCTCCGTTTTGTTTTCTGCAACGAGGACTCTCCCACGGTTCTAACGGCGCTGACGGCACCTCATTCGGAGTTCAGGAGCGGTCGGGACAGCCTCATCTTCCTACTGTTGGTGACCTGCTACTGCCAGTCCGAAAATCAGAGGCCTTGTTCAAGCTCCTGCACCGACCGGAAGTGACTCCAGAAGAAATTAAGAAAATTCTGAGGCAATCCCCTTCCACCTACGAAGGTTTTCCCTCTGGTCTCGTCATCAAAAAAATTCCTGATCAAGATCTACAACAGCAACACCGACCCTCTATCCTGACTCGCAGACAGCAAGCAGATTCGGCGTCCACCCTTATTCCTCGTTCTTTGCTATAGTTTCACCACCCCGCTTGGCCGGCTGAAGGTCCTTCCCTGCGTGGAGGTAGTATTGTCTGTAATTTCATTAACCCCCACCCCAAGATCCCCGTCCTGCGAGAGGTGTAGTGGTGTACTTTGTTTGGGCAGGTCAAGCGACACCGCCGCGGCGTGTGGGGATCCACTCGCCTCCCCGCTCGCCCTCGTCTCCGACCGGGACCGGTTTCTTCAAACCGGTCGAGTAAGTGCTCAAACCTTCACTCCAGTTAGTGCTTGTCTTTCAATATTAGTTCTAATTCCACTGGTTATGCAAGTGAGAGCCCGATCCTCAAGCCCCATTGCCTTGAGTGATCACCGTGGGAAGAGTGCAACCGGTGCCTTCGGCACTTCGTCGGCCCCGTTGAATTGGACTTCCAAATCCATTGGGAATAAAATCGTGGCCTTGCTGGCCCTCTATCAGCAAGGGCCCAACCCCTCAACCTCACCTTGGCATTGCCAAGTTACCCCGGGCTTGGGTGAGCGACGAGAGAGCGGTGGCCCAATTCGGCCCATTTGAATGCGATTGTGCTTGCTTGCATTAGGTCCGAGGTAGTATCACATCAATTGGTATCAGAGCAAGTTCTAGACTTGTCTCTACTAAGTCTTGTCCTAGGGCCATTGCATTTATCACTCGATCATCATGGCCACTTCCTACTTAGCCTACTCGTCTCGCTTGGACCCAATAGATGCCTTTGTGTTTGATGGATCCCACCCTAGTTTATATCTAGAATGGGAAAGCTCCATAGATCACCACTTTGGGAGGTTCACCCTGTCAGGGTCTATGCAAGTCAACTATGCGAAAAGTTTGCTATGGCGCCAAGCTAGGAATGAATGGCAAAACATTGTAGGCTTAAGGGAAGTTGGAAGGCAAGAGCCAATCGACTCTTGGGTTGAGATGAGAAATGAACTTAGGAAGATTTATGCCCATATGGACCCTCCTATCACCATAGAGGAAGTCCAAGCTCCCATCAATAAAGAAGAAGAGCCTCAATCTTCCCCCACCCCTCATGGTCTGGATCCTCAAAGGCCATGCACCGTCACACATGGCACCCTCACCATAGATGAGTCCATACTCCAATGGCTCAAGCAATGTCCCACCCTCCCTAGCTCACCACCATTGGGATATAAATCTCAAATTGTTCCCACCCGACCTCCCTATGTCACTTATCAAAACTTCTACTCTGTGGAAGACTTGGGAGACCTTATGGATTGCCTACATTGGCAAGCCCACTTAACCGGCCTACTAGCCATGGGACCATTGGAGCCTAGCACCGTCAACTTTGTCCACCCATCCATGGGTTCCATCACCTCCCTTTGCACAAGTGGGCATTATACTAGTGAGATCCTCCTATTTCTCCCCTTGGAGGAAGAACCCATCCCGGTCTACTCCGCACCCATTGAGATCCCAAGTACCTTGAACGGTCAACCCACTAGAGACCTTGGACCAACTACTTGGGAGGAGGATGACTCACCACCTTGTAAGGACCTTGGGGACATAGAGTTCCTCTCTCTAGGTAGCCCTTACCATGATCCCTTTGACCCATTCCAATGGGAGTACGGATACCCATGTGGCCCAACCACCTTATCCACCACCCACCTTCCCCTACTCCAACCCACCGTGATGGATCAAACCCACCCCTTCCTAGACTCGGGTTACACCTTGGGAGCCATGACCTTGGGCCATATATCCCTAGGTAATCAGGTTGTACCCCACCCCATGATGACTTCCTTCTTAGATCCATTCGATCCTTTCCAATGGGAGTTCAAAGGTTGTCCCACACCTATACACATGGAAGTCACCTTTGGGAAAAGCATGCATGTGTCTAGGCTTACCATACCCCTTGGCATGAACACTATGTTGGGTCCATTCATTCATATCACCCACATGTCAAGTAGAAAGTATGAGTGGTCCACATTCGGATGTCATGGTCCTCCTTCATTCATCATGGATCTTAAGCATGTCAAAAGCATCTACGGATGTCCGGGTCCCCCCACATTCATCACCACTTTGCATGATAGATTCACCTACGGGTGCCCCGGCCCACCTAGGCCCACCAAAGTCTACATGATAACATTGCATGATAAGTCCACATATGGTTGCCCCGGCCCTCCAAAATCCATCAAAGTCTTCTTGGCATCAAAGCATGATTGGTCTACTTTTGGTTGCCCAGGTCCACCCATCACCCCTAGAATGTCAACATTCACAAAATTGCATGAAAGCCTTTGCAAGCACATAAGCAAAAAGAATGAGGCTTATAAGAGGCGGGCCGACTCTCATCGGTGTCACCAAGAATTCCATGAGGGTGACTTTGTGATGGTAAGGACGGAGAGGCTCTCCCCGGGAGCCAACTCTAAACTGAGGTCACGTGGGGCTGGTCCCTTCCAGGTCTTGAGGCGCATTGGTACAAATACCTACGAGTTAGATCTCCCTGAGGAGTATGGAATAAGTCTCACATTCAATGTCGCCGACCTAGTGTCATATAAGGGACCCACGGTGGTACCTAGTGAGGAGATTGAGCCTACTTCTTCCCTTGAGAGAGCACCCACCCGTGAGGAGAGATCACCAGCCAAGAGAGCCCAGCGTGAACAAATTGAACAAATATTGGATGAACAAGTCACTACCACTCGGAGCAAGGTATACGAGCGCTATCTCGGCAGGTGGATGGATCGGTCTCGTTCGGAAGACTTGAGGGCAGTACCACTTCTACACCCTCCCAGGAGGGAAGGACACTTACTCGACGGAGTCGAGTTCTCCGCACCCCGGGAGTATGATGGGGACATCACCTCCCATGCCCACGTTCACAGCTCGTCTCCTCACCCCGGTTGCATCCGGCATGGTTTAGTCATTTAATTTTGAGTCCTATGTAATTTTATTTGAGTCATTTGATGTATTTTCCCTTTTATTTGAGTCATGTTCCTAGGTCTTGCATTTATTTTCTTAAGTTTGAGTGTCATTAGATTGTGTAATGTGCTATTGGGCCCAATTCATCGGGCTTGGCCCATGAGCCCCCCCTACCCCTTCAGTTATTTGTTATTGAGTCTTTTGTAAGGGACTTTTGTAGAAATGTGGGTTTCCTATATATAGGACCACATTCCCCCCATTTCAACTTAATGAAGGAATCAATGAAAAACTTGCCATTTTGAAAGTTCAAACCTCTTATCTAGTGGAGAGATTCCATTATTTGGGTGAGAAACCCTAGGGGAGAGATTCCCCACCCATTCCTCTCTTAATCTCTCTCTTTCACCCCTCTTTCTCTCTCCTCTACACCCAAATCCGAAAATCTTCTCTCTCCTCCCTTCCCAACCACCACTCTCCCACCTACCCCCATTAAAGACCACTCCCCTTCCCCACACATCCCATTACTCCACCCCCTAGTCCCAAGAGAGCTTCCACCAATCCTAGCTCCACCTCCCAACCTCCAACTACCCCACCCACTTCCCCAAGCACCCTTCCCACAACCCCAAGCACCCCTATTATGTTCCCCACACACCTCTTCCCATCCCCCAAGACCAAAATTTAATCCCACCCTTAAACCCATTTTCAAAGACCCTTTCCCTCTCACCCACCTTCCCAAATCCGTAGCTCCTCCTCCCACCACCTGTTAGACCCCCTTCCAGACCCCATTATTCCCTTCCCCCACCTTAGAACACCCCCTCCTAGACCCCCTCACAGCCCGGGCTTCCCCCACACTCATCCACCCCCATTCCCCCTCCCATATACCCCATTCCCCCCCCATAATCTTCAACCTACAGCTCTCAACCAAAGATCTGTAGAAGAGCAGCAGCTTGCAGAGGCGACCACAGCTTCCCCTGACGATTCTGAAGGATCAAGAGCCATCATTGGAAGCGTCTGCCTGTCCTCTTCGCAACGAAAGTGGGTTCGTCCTCATCGCAGCTCGGTGCTGCCCGGGAGCCCCGTTCTCCCACGACTGCGCAGGTCGGCCACTGCAGAGTTCCAGAACCGGAGGAAACGCTTCACCACGACGAGCCCTGAAGGAATCAGGCTTCAGGGTCTTCTGCAAAGTTCTTCCTCGGCCTGTCTACTTTCAGAATCAGGAAGCAGAAGTCCATTCAGCATCCGAGAGCAGGCGTTACCAATTTTCTCCCACAATCGCGCGACTCTGCTTTCCATAGTCTGCACCAACCCCTCTTCACTCTTCTGGTTCCACAGATCATCTCCGGCATCTTTTGGGGTCTCCGTTTTGTTTTATGCAACGAGGACTCTCCCACGGTTCTAACGGCGCTGACGGCACCTCATTCGGAGTTCAGGAGCGGTCGGGACAGCCTCGTCTTCCTACTGTTGGTGACCTGCTACTGCCAGTCCGAAAATCAGAGGCCTTGTTCAAGCTTCCGCGCCGACCGGCAGCGACTCCAGAAGAAATTAAGAAAATTCTGAGGCAATCCCCTTCCAGCTACAAAGGTTTTCCCTCTGGTCTCGTCATCAACAAAATTCCTGATCAAGATCTACAACAGCAACACCGACCCTCTATCCTGACTCGCAGACAGCAAGCAGATTCGGCGTCCACCCTTATTCCTCGTTCTTTGCTATAGTTTCCCCACCCCGCTTGGCCGGCTGAAGGTCCTTCCCTGCGTGGAGGTAGTATTGTCTGTAATTTCATTAACCCCCACCCCAAGATCCCCCTCCTGCGAGAGGTGTAGTGGTGTACTTTGTTTGGGCAGGTCAAGCGACACCGCCGCGGCGTGTGGGGATCCACTCGCCTCCCCGCTCACCCTCGTCTCCGACCGGGACCGGTTTCTTCAAACCGGTCGAGTAAGTGCTCAAACCTTCACTCCAGTTAGTGCTTGTCTTTCAATATTAGTTCTAATTCCGCTGGTTATGCGAGTGAGAGCCCGATCTCTCAAGCCCCATTGCCTTGAGTGATCACCGTGGGAAGAGTGTAACCGGTGCCTTCGGCACTTCGTCGGCCCCGTTGAATTGGACTTCCAAATCCATTGGAAATCAAATCTTGGCCTTGCTGGCCCTCTACCAGCAAGGGCCCAACCCCTCAACCTCACCTTGGCATTGCCAAGTTACCCCGGGCTTGGGTGAGCGACGAGAGAGCGGTGGCCCAATTCGGCCCATTTGAATGCGATTGTGCTTGCTTGCATTAGGTCCGAGGTAGTATCACATCATTCTTTCTTAGTATTTGACATTAGCTTTCTCTCCATCTCATATCTCTTATTTCCTTTATTTGCTCCACCCTTGCGATGTGTTTTTATTTGCTCTTGCTCCATGCCCCGGCGTGTGTTTTTCTTTATTTCCTTAGATTAGTTTAGTTGAGATAGCATGCCCATGCTAGAGCTTATTCTGGTTACCTAGGTACATGGTTCACATGTCCTTGGGTTGATTGAGATCTTTGATTTTTGCTTGTCATCTTTATTACACATCAAAACGAAAAGAAGAAGAGAAGGAAAAAAAATCAACACACCCCAGTCATCGGCATATAAAACCCCAATGACAATGATCTTCGAATGCTTGAGATTTGATTAAGAATGCTTGGACGAAACACTGTTCATAGAGCTCTTCCTACAGTCCTCTTTCTTCTTTGATAGCCTTCCTTTGATCCCCTTGTGTCATTAGGGTTTCTTGGCCCAAGAGTTATTTTTATAAGACCTAGGATGGTCAAGGGACAAGCCGCGAACCAGATCCACGATTTTAGGCAAGTTGGGGAGCTTTTAGACCAAAAAGTTCAAGAAAGAGGCTTTGAACACGTTCATGAAACAAAGTCAACAAAGGGGGCTTCGAAGGGTTCGGTCGACCGAAATATCCAGTCGGTCGACCGAACTCTATGACTTCTATAGGTTTTTTGTGCTGGGAGAATCGGTCGACCGAACTTAACCAATCGGTCGACCGAACTCTATAATTTCTCATCGGTTGGTTGACCGATCTCAGCCCATTGGTCGACCGATCTCAGCCCATTGGTCGACCGAACTATGGACTTCCTGCAAAATTGAGTTGTTAGCCAATGAAAGTATATCTATATAATCAACCTTTGGATTGAACATATGTTTGCATTTATGTGAAGTCGTTTGAACTCTGTTTATGCATTTTGAAGACTTGATCGTTCGAAGCATTTAATAAGATGGAGTTTAGCCTTAATTGCATTCTACTGTTCGCCCGTAAGCTAGTATGCACAACATGAGATGGAAAACACGTCGAGATTTTATTATCATCAAAATCACCGAGAGAGACTCAACAAGGCCCTAAACCGTGCGTTGCATATCTTGCCACTGCGTGCGCTTAGCTACCATCACAAGGAATTCCTACAATGTAGAGAGAATGATTAAGAACGTTCTACCAAATTCATTTTCTTAGAGTTTGTTTGTTAATTAACTTAACCCGAGTCTCTACCCCATCTCACTGGGTTGGATTCTAGATTTTACCAACGTCATGGGTTCTGCTGACATTTTCTGGAAACCTAGGGTCTAAAGAAAACCTAGGCTCTAATACCACAAAACTGTCACGCCCCGATGTGGAAAATCAGAACGCAACAGTTATAACAATCATGTCAATCAGAGCATACATTGCCACAAGAGACCATACATCAAAACTTCCAACCATTAAATGTAAATAACTAAATTTTACTGATAAAAAAAATGGAAAGTGCTTATTACAACCGACATCTTGTGGACTTTTACTAACTCTTACATCAACTGACATAACAAGAGAGAAAACATAATCCCAACTACAACTCAATACAACCGCTACTAAAGTGATGACATTAACTCTAATGATGGACACGATCGACGCTAACTGGCTCGCTCCCGTCATCACTCTTGCCCGTTCCCATCTATTTGCGTCTCCTCATCCGAGCTACCTAAAAAGTTGGGGAAAAACTGAGTGAGCGAGAGCTCAGTAGGATTTTATATCTCTATCACCAAGCATAGTTTAAGTGATTAATCATTTCATCATGTATGAAAAATGCGATAAAATGAACAATAATGCACCTAAACAGGCGATAAATGACAGATAGGAGCAGGAAATGATAGATTGCAAATAAGGAACAAGTGCAAGTATAACAAGAACTTTCCACGAGGTTTTCATGTAAATTTTCCTTGTGAAATGGCCATGTCAAGCACTCATGTCATGTCACGTAAGAAATTTCAAGTACTTGAGTGGAGTAGAATGTCATAGATTAACACGCTAGTCATGCACTTCGGTGCAATGCCACACCTTGTCATTACAAACTCCCCAGGGCAGAAGTACTTTCGAGCGCTCCTCCCAGGACCTGACTAGGCCCTTATGATGCGTTGGCATTGAAGGGTTGGATCATAGATCCAATCTAGACATCCACTTCTATAAATGGCTAAGAGTTCCAAGGTCAAACCATGTAATCAAGGAATTTTCATGTAGGAGTATAGATTTCTTGTGGGAGTTCCAATAATAAGCTCATAATCGAAGGAATGAGTCATTTAAAAAAATGACTTTAAGAGGGGGCTTATGGAAATATAATTCCCATAATTGAGCTAAAGATAGGCCAAAATTCGAGGTATGGCAGCCATAAAAGGCTGGATTGGGTTGACACATAATAATCACGGAAACATGAAAATTCGGGTTGCTTGGAGAAGAGACGGTCGGCCATGGACTACCACCAGAAAGAGACGGTCACAGGGAGACCGCTTCCAAGGTGGTGTAGACACACCATTTCAGACATTATAGTGGGTAAATCTCCTAATACACTATGATGCCCCAAAGCGACTGTTGGGTTCAGTGTGCCCCCTCGTTGTATTTGACAGTGGTTTTGATGATTCCAATATATCGTGTGTTTTGTGTTTACTCTAGAGTGAAAATCTTGTGTGTTTATGTTTAATGGCATCTTGATGATAAACAAGCTAACATTATGATATCTTGTTTTGCAGGTGGTTCAAACACAATGGTCCTTCATGCACACATCCTTGATGTTGATGTTTGCATTGGTGCCTTCATGGATACATTATGTTGGTGTTCTTAATGAATTGACAAATGCGTGATATCTTGTTGTCCATGGTCTTACTTGCTCTGAACTACATTCATAATTCATGCTTATTCATGTTTATGAACTGATTATGCCTCACATGAATGTTTGTTTGAGTTGCTTTGGAATGCCCTTGATGTGATCTCAATTCGCATTGGACTGCTAAGGCAGTTTTAATTGTCTCATTGGGATGGGTTGACCCCATGGGTCGACCCTTGGCTCTTTGAGCCTAGGTATTTGGTTTGAAATGAACTCAATGTTATTTGATGTTCTCATGCATATCATTTAAGTGCTGATTGATGGAGTGTTCAGATTTTCCTAATGGACATTGTGTCTAATGTCATCTTTAAACAGTCAGATCAAGTTCAACTGTTGATGCAAGATTAATGAGTAAGCTGCTTCCAATTAATGATGCTCATGGTAAGAGTTGTTGTTCAAATGATCTTCCAGATGGTATGACTAAGCTTAATGCTTATCAGGTTTCTAAGTTTATTTGGCAGCATTTGGACTATGTATTTCAATTGCATTGAATACATGTGGTGGATAAGTCTTGCCTTGGAATGTCTCCATGAATGGGGTGTTAAACGATTGGTACATTGCACAGATCTTATTGATAGAATGCACTGGGTGTTTTTGAGTTGACTTGCTTTGAATTTGTTTCTTGATAAAATTATGTTCTAAATATATGGCTTATTGACTTGCTTTGAATTAACTTGAATTTTTATCTTGATGAATTTCAGGTTCTGAATGGATGTTTGGACTAACATGTTAAATCTTGACTAAGTGACCTTAGTTAGGACTTACATTGTTGAATGAACTGAGTGAATGAGAAAGTCACTTAATTTGTTCTAGTTTTAATGGAATGGCATTGGTTCAAAGCTGGAAAAGATAGAATTATTGTGAGATTTCTATCAAAACACATATGCCAATGGTAAGAAGGTTTGATCAAGTGTATCTCAATATGCATGGATTGATATGGACTGATTGCTAGTGGTTCAAAACTGGTAGATATGTTCAAATCTGGAAAATTCAGGTTTGTTGTGGAGTTTTTCATTCAAATACTCAAGGCCATGGTAAGAATGTTTGATTAATTGGTTTTGAATGTGAATGGATTGATCAATGTTGAAATCAGGTTTTGAATATGTCAATCTGAGTTGTATGTGCATATTGATTGATCTTGATACCACGTTCCTCGATTTGTGGAGTTTCAAGTGTTTTTTTAATTGAGCTTTTCCACTGTCAGGAAAAGTGTCGACCCATGGGGTCGACACTTTATATTGGGTTATGCTATTTTAACTAAATCAGAACCCCCGGTAAAAAAGGTCGACCCCATGGGTTGACACTTTTTACCCTGGCTCCTGATTTCGTCTCAAGACAGAACCTCGTGAAAAAAAGGTCGACCCCATGGGTCGACACTTTTGACTAGGTTCTAGATTTTATGCTTTTGGCAGAACTCGTTGATACGAGTGTCGACCCTAGAGGTCGACACTTTTTTAGGGTCGTCCGGATCGTGGTTTCTGAATTGACTATGAAATCCCTGTGGACGGACGTCACGGGGTTTAGGAGAGGGGAGGGAAACACGTTACGCTGGGAAAACGCGGGAAAGGGACTCCCGAGGAGGGTTGTCTCTACCGGGTTTAGAGGCGGAAATATACGGAACGAGAAAACCCACGGAATGGAAATGTACAACGAAAGAATTGACATAAGGAAATTAAAGAATGGAAACCACCGCGAGGAATTACTTCCATTCATGGGGTTTAAACAGAAATTAAAAGAACAAAATTGCGGAATGAAAAGGCTCCGCGAGGAATTACTTCCGTCGCAGGGACCTCCGTGAGGAATTACTTCCATCACGGGGTTTTGACAGGAATTGAAGGAATTAAAATTACAGAATGAAAAGGCTCCGCGAGGAATTACTTCCGTCACGGGCACCTTCGCGAGGAATTACTTCCGTCGCAGGGTTTAGACAGAAATTAAAGAAATAAAATGACAGAATGAAAAGGCTTCGCGAGGAATTACTTCCATCACGGGAACCTTCGCGAGGAATTACTTCTGTCGCAGGATTTAGATAAAAACTAAAGAAATAAAATGATAGAATGAAAAGGCTCCACGAGGAATTACTTCCGTCACGGGAACCTTCGCGAGGAATTACTTCTGTCGTAGGAACCTCCGCGAGGAATTACTTCCGTCCACGGGGTTTAAACAAAAGGAAAAAGTAACAGAAAAGAAAGGGGGGGTGTGATCGCCAGGGGCTGAGAACCCCAAGGGAAAGCTGTGATCGCGTTCGCCGCCAGAGCGGGAGCAGTGCGGGTCCTCTCTTCCTCTTCTTTCGGCCGGCTGACAAAGAGGGCCTTCCTTGGTTACCCCGGTTTTGTTATTCCTTCTATTGGTTTGTTTTAGTTTTTCGTTGTTGTTTTTGGTTTTCGTTTTTGTTGCCTTTATTATTTTTTGTTCTTTTATGTCTTTTAAAGGGACAGGAGAAAATGATGAGAGGAATCGAAATATAAGAAAACAAAGAGACATAGTGGGGTATAAAGTAGAATAATACAGATAATAAAGATTGCTAAGAAAACACATCGAGTGAAAGATTCTTTTTGTTTGTTATTTAGAAAGCAAATAAAGAGGGAGAGGGACAAAAGCCCAATAACAACTAATGAAAACAGGGGAGCGGAGAAGATGGAAACAGGGAAGGTGATGGTCGAGTACCTCAGAATAGGGGGGAATGATTGCTTTTCATCTCTGGGCTGGGGGATTCCGTAGGCTCCTCCTCCTCCTCCTTTGGATTACCCTTGCAAAAGATCAGACAAGGAAAGAGCAACGAAATAAGAACAGAGGTAGTGTAGCATCAATCCCATATGCTAAGCAACGATGAAATCGTAAACGATGACGCACCTGGTTGGTGCTGGTTTTGAAACCCCTTTTGGACCAAAGGGGGATGGATGAAATGACAATGGGACAAATGCAAAGACATTCACAAGCCAGGCCTTCTCGAGGAGAGAGGTGTGGCACAAATGATGTATGATGCATGCAAAGGACTAACAGATTGAATGAAAGTAAAAAAAAAGGGTGAGGAGAGCTTATTAGGAGGGGCCGGTGACGGGCTTCCTCAGCAGGATGAGGACAGAACGAACGCGCGGCACTGTAGAGCGACTTTCCTCGTGCACTCGAACGCCCAGGGACCCGGCATGATCTTCCTTAATTTCATGAACTTCAAAAAGGACCGGATTGGAATCTTTCTTTTCACTTCACACAGACTCATACACGCCCTCACAGACACATGCACACACACGAGACAATAACAATAACACAAATTAAAGAAGACAGATACTAAGAATAATAAAAATGAGAATATGGGAACATGTATGGGAGGGAGATAGGGAGAGAGAGGGAGAACTCCTTCCCCTTTTTTTCTATATTTTTTTAGGCTTTAATTTCTGAGGAAAAGAGTGTGGAAATGATAAAAAAATAGAATAAAAATAATATACATATATGTATTTACGTCTATAAGAGAAAGAGAGAATAATAGAAAAAGAAATAAAAAGGGAGAGAGAGAGAGAGGGGAGAGAGAGAGAGAGAGAGAGAGAGAGAGAGAGAGAGAGAGATTGCGAGAGTGAGAGAGAAACAGGGAGAGAGAGGGGAAACCGTGAGAGGGGGGAGAGAAAGAAGTGGGAGAGAAACAGGGAGAGAGTGGGGAAACCGTGAGAAGGGGAGAGAGAAAGAAGTGGGAAAAATAAAAAAATAGAAAGAGATGAGAGAGAGTTCGAGACAGAGAGAGAGAGACCCGTGGCGGGGCGAGAGAGAGAGAGAGAGGAAGAGAGACGCGAGAGGGTGAGAAAGAGATTGAGGGAGGGGAGAGAGACGAAGGGGAGAGAGAGAGAGAGAGAGATACGGAGAGGGGGTGAAGGAAGAGAGAGATCGCGGCGAGAGGGGGAGAGAGAAGCAGAGAGGAGAGAGGGAGAGGGGACGTGAGACAGAGAGGGGGGGAGGAAGACGACGGCGATGGTGGTGGGTTGCCGGTGGCGAGCGCGATGGTCAGAGGGCGGTGCAAGCGGTGGTCAGAGCAGTCGACAACGAGGTGGAGGTGGTAGCCGAGGTGGACAGCGGGGCGCTCCGACAGCGAGCGTGGCTTCACGGCGGAGGGTTGTTGGTGGGGAGGGCGACGCCGGTGGCAGGGGGCTTCACGGCGTGTTCGCGGACGACGGGGGGTGGACGGCGGTCACGGCAATGGTGAGAGGCGGCTCCACGGCGGCGAGGGTGTGTGCAGGTGACGATGTCGGCTAGCCGAAGGTGGAGACGGGGGCGACGGCGATAGTCAGGGAGGCTCGGAGCGGCGAGCTCGCGATGAACGGCTGCGGCTGGGATGGAGTCCCAGAGTTGATGTGCGTGGGTGACGTGGCCGGTGGCGATGCATGCAGGTGGAGGTGGCGTGGGTGAAGGCGTCCGGCATTGTGGCCGGTGACTTCACGGCGACGGCATGTCGGGTGTGCTCGCGGAGGGAGTCGACGGCGTGAGGATGCTCGTAGTGGCCGGAGCTACAGGTTGCCAATAGCATGGAGAACGGCAGCGAGGAGCGACGTCAGGTGAGGTGGGAGCTCGACGTGCATGCGCGGTGGCGGAGGGTGCGGGGTCTTCACTGCGAGAGGGATGACGGCGTGGAAGACGGTCGACGGAGGAGCTATAGTGGAATGGGGAGTTTGCGGGTGCTCGGACGCGGGGTGCTGTGGCGAGGGACTGGTGGTCGGAGGTGGTCGATGTGGTTGAGCGTGGGAGGTGTGAGAGAGGTTAGCGGTAGGAGTTTTAGGTTAACAATGATCGACTCCAGAATGGGGGACTTCCTGGGCAGGTCACCCATCCCAGTACTACTCCCCATTAAGCACGCTTAACTTCGGAGTTCTTTCCAAGAACTGAGCCGATACTTGAAAAGGCGCCCCGGTGATATAGAGTACAACTTAGCTATATTTGAGGGTGTTACATTTAGGGAGAGAGAGAGAGGTGGGATGAGAGGTGGCTCGGGGGGACGATGAGAAGATGAAGGGAGGCTATCATGGCGGTGCAAATGAGTGAGTGGGAGAGAGGATCGTGGCCGGAGTGGTTGGCAGGAGGTGGTTCTGGGAGTGGGGAGAGAAAGGGGGTCGAGCAGCCAAAAAAAACCGTGGGGGAGTGGGGAGATGGATGTGTTAATGAAAGGGGTGTATGTTACGTATGTGGGGAGGGGTGTTAAATGAAATGGGGGAACAAGATCCAAAGAAAAAGGGGGGTAGCTAATAGGAGAGTTAATAAAAAAAATTTATTCTTTCTTTTATTAAATGTTGGACCCAAACTATTAATATTTTTATTTTTATCAATATGTATATGTATATACCTATTTAATATATTTTTTATTTTCTCTTGTTGTATATATAGGGGAGAATGGGCCAAGCCCATAAAAATTGATTTACTTTATTTAATAAAAAAAATTGAACAAGAATGGGCCAAGCCCATTAGAATCCTCATTTGTTCCCCTATTTTGTTTTAGAGTTAATAGATGGGCCAAGCCCATTAGCATTTTTTTTAATTTTGTGTAGGAAAGAGATAGCCACAAGCCCATTAACAGGAGTCTTATTAAGAAGCGACAATTGAGGTTTATCAGATAAAAATTGGAGGTCACTCAACTAACTTAACCGTGCGAGCCACTTTGGGACATCTTAGTGTAATATGGGATTTGCTCAGCATAATGCTAAAATACCGTGTCTACAGCTGCCCCGCCTTGGCGTCTGTTTTACAGGGGAATGACACGGAGTGGAATAAAATAGAAGTGTAATGAAATGGATTGGAGAATGGACTGAAAAGTGCATGCCAAAGCGTGATAAGACACGTTTATAACACTACGTGATTGGAATCTTTCTTGAGTTTCAACGAAATAACCTTGAAGAAGGTCCTCCGAAATCAACGATTGTTTGGCTGGAAATAACAAAAGACTAACAGAAAGAGGGACCAACTTCTCGGCGCGGAAGTACCTGAGTCGTAGACCCGTAGGTTTCACCTTGGGGAGCGGTTACTAGCCAATGTGGAAGTGCTGCGGTCAAGGTGGGTCCAATGGAGTAAATTAAAAAAAGTAGCTGATAAATCCAAACAAAGGTCTCTTTCGGCCAACCAGCCCAAGATGGTTTCACAGAAACTCAGTACTCAATTCAGAATGGAATATCCCGTATTAGTCAAGAATTTAAGCACAGCGGCTCTCACAATCGAGTTAAATGAATGATCTTCCACAGTGGCATCAAAGACCTACATGAATGCATGCTGGGTTTAAAAGAAAAATTAAAACAAATTAAAAGTAGAAAATAGCCAAGGATAATATTGTTAAGTTGCTTAGGATGGGTCAGGATACCGATTCGATGAGCCGATACTGAGCCGGGGTCCGTTTATCCACGCACCGATTCACCGAACGGAACCATCATTCCCGAGCTACCACAACCTAACGGCCTATCCGTACGTCTTGAACTCCTCTGAAGTTATCACTATTTTTGTTGGAGGGGAACTCAAACTCCAGATTCATCCAAGGAATAAGGTCCTTGACGTGCTCTAATAGCGTAGATATCATATAGTAGGATGCATGACACAGTGGGGTCAGTCACCGGGGTGATTGATGGTGGGACATGGTAGGGCAATGGCGCCCTCTTGCTCTCTTATTTTCATTTTATTCTTGGAACCTGCACCAAATAGCAAGCAGTGAAGAAGGATTAATTCATAAGAAGTAAAATTACATTCGACTGTACAGGACGTCCGCACACCAATACAGGAGCAGGGGAAAACACGACGCAAATCAGACAAGATTCATCCGGTTAAAATTCACCATGGTAACTTGTCATAAATGCTTTACATTTACCTTTTTTACTCCCCCCCCCTTTTTCACTATAAGTATCCCCTGTGATCCTTAGCAAAAGATCATCCATTGGTGGTTCGGGGAGTTAGACACTTTTGAGATGGGAGGAGAGAAGTCCTGCGCTTTTGAGATGGAAGGCGGGTCTTCCCGTCCTGCCAAGAGGAGCAGGTTTGGCCGCGAATTCAGGAGGTTGACCGACATTGAACGCCATCAGAGCGAGAGGATTCTCTCATTGGCGGTAAATTGGCTCTTTCTCCTAGTTTCCTTCTTAAGTTCTCCCTCACTTTTTCATTCTTTTCTTTTCCTTCCTTTCAACCGTATCCTCTTTTTTCGGGCTCGAGAAAATTCTCAAAGCTGCCCTGGCTATCGAAGCTTACGTCCAACATCACTATCGGTATGAGGGCCGTTATTTCAAAATGGCACCTCCAAGGGTTGGTGGTCCATGCCAAGCATTATGACAAGATCTACATGGATTGTGCGGCCCTGGGTGCATTAGCAGAGGTTTGGCATCCGGAAACCCACACTTTTATCTTCCCTACTTTTGAGGCAACGGTCCTCCGCGAGGAGGCAGAACTTCTGCTAGGCTTAAGAAGGTCGATGAAGGATGACAGGATAAAGGTTTCGCAGATACGGAAGAGGGTATCTACCGAGGAAGTTCTTAGAAGCTTTATGCCATCTGGAACCATAAAGGGCGTTCAGACCCAAAAGGGAGTCAACTTGCAAAAGCTCGCAGACTGGACCGTGACTGCCTTAGAAGGGTTGATAGATGATGAACATTTAGAAGGACTTATGAAAGGGTTCACAATTTGTTTGGCCGGAGCTCTCCTCTTTCCTTGTACTGACAACATCGTAGAGGAAGACCAATTGGGAGTGATTTGTGGACTTTGGGAGGGAAAGAGAGTGGGGCCCGCTGTCCTCGCGCATCTTTACAGTGGTCTCACGGCTTCCAGCATGGGTAGGCCTCATCACGGGTGCATGCTTCTCCTCAACTTATGGATTGATCTTCACTTCAAATTTCATCACCACGAAGGGGTACAGACCGCCTCCAGGATTTTTGAACAAAGCCCCCTCCGTTACATGGCCGATGTGTTGGGCTTCGGTGGGAAGGTGGCCAATCGCATGCCCCGTCTGAAGACATGCGGCGACTGGCGTACTCACTTCAACTCCTTGGCGCGGGATATGTTCACTTGTGTGCTAGCATGTTTACTTTCACGTGGTCTTCTCCCGTTATGGAACTCCAGCTTATCGGTGCAACCAAATTTATTCTTTATAGCTCGCACCGGTGCTGCCTGCAAATTGGCCTTCCTCGGCACTCTCTTCTTATGCTATCCGACCTTCCTCTGATTAAGGAGAGAGAGCTGGGCGCGGAGGATGATGCGAAGGAGGTGAAGGCGATCAAAGCTTCGTAGAAGGCAAGCATTCCAAGGAAGGTGACGGTGTCTGTGAGTGAGGATCGAGAGCTATGGAAGGCTTATGTAACGGAGCTCGGGAAACTGAGGCCTGAGGTGCCCACACCGTAATGTATCTTGTTTTGAAATAAATGCAAAGCCTTAATGCCATTGCATGCTCTTTCAGTCTCTCCCCTCCCCTTTTCTTTGTGACTGGAATGGCGGACGTCGGGTGATGGTCGGCCGTCACGGGATAGGAGCTGGGGGACTGAAGCAACTACAGTATGCGGAGTTGCCCTGAGATGTCATGGAGCTGAGGATTTCTCTTGAGGTGGCGAGGAGAGAAGTAAACTGGGAGAGAATGGAAAGAGAGGAGTGGATAAAGCGACATCGGGATCGAGATGAGAGGAGGGCACATGAGGCCCAAGTGATGAAGCTCCGGAAGAAACAGCGCTCAGACACGTCACTCCTTCAGAGTCACTGCCGATTGGAGGAGAGTTGGAGCTCACAGTGGAGGAGCTCCTGGGGTTGGTGTAGTTTCTGTCGCAGAGTAGGGGGTGGCTCAGCCAACAGCCTCAGGTTCAAGAGCTTCACGGCTATCGGGGTCGCGAGAGAGGCCAGAGGAGGGCGAGGAGCGCTACAAGAAAGGATGGGAATGCGTGATGCGATGAGATAATTGTAGCGTCGCAGAGCTCTAGATGACCTCCCAGAGACCTCCCCCCTTGGGAGAGGAGAGAGACGACCAAGAGGGTGGTGCGAGATTTAGCAAGTTGCTCGTACACCCGCTCTCTTCTCACGGTGAACATGACAGTTTATATAGACGTATGAATGGAATGACTTGCTCTCATGTGACGGGTTTGCCCTCCATGCGTTCCTTCTCTTCTACGCCTCCTCTTTTCATGCCGTCCCCATGTGATGTGTTTAACAGAACTCCGCTGAGATAACGGATCATGTCTCAGACTCATTGTGCATTTCTTTCGGGAGAATCCATCACAAATTTTAATGATGTGCCACCGAATTCAAAGATGCCAACCGCCCTTCTGTCCTCTTTCCATGTAGACGAGTCCACTCCCATGTTCAAAGATATCGACTCCCATTGTCCTTTCTCCTGTAGATGAGTCCACTCCCAAATTTAAAGAGGTCGACCTGCATTGTCCTTTCTCCATGTAGATGTCCTCATCTCAAATTTATTTGAATCATGATGAACACAGGAACCTAGACGTGTAGGGTGTGAATCAACCAGCTACGCCCCCGACCTCGTTTACTTCGAGTGAAAGATGGGTGCTTTGTTACAAGGCCCATTGCAAGAGGAACTGGGATAGATCTGGATCATATCCCTTCAATCCTATAAATACTCCCCCCGCCTGCTTCACTTGAAAGCACGGAGTTGTGGAGACTTGTTAGAAGAGTGAAAAGTTGACAGAAAGGAGTAAGAGTTTCTCATTCTCTGAGATGGAGGGAGAGTCCAGTTTCAAGGTGGAGGGCGAGTCTTCCCACTCCTCGAAGAGGAGCAGATCCAGTGGTAGTTCCAGGAGACTCTCCGATGTTGAAAGGCAGCTCAGTGAGAGGACCCAATCGGAGCTTGTAAACGAGCCAGTTCTTCCCTCTCATTCTTCATGATCGCTTTCTTCCTTTCTCATTCTTTTTCTATTTTTTTTTTTCAATGATGCACCCGCTTCTCACTTCCTGTGTAATCCACAGAGTATGACGAGGTCACACATCTCATGGGAATTATTGGTGGCTACCTATCGAGGCTTGCCTGACTTCCAGAAAGCCCGGCTGGATGCGATGGGGTTTGGTGCATTCCTCCGGATCGAACCCATTAAGCTCGACCTCGCCCTCATCCAAGCATTACGCGAGAGATGGGACCCAGAGAGTCATGCCTTCTTGATGCCTTGGGGGCACATGGTGCCTAGTCTCTAAAATGTGGCCCGAATCACTAGCCTTAGGGTGGACGGCGAGGCGGTGACCGGGGTCACCTACCCCGATTATCGTGAAGTGGCTCAGAAGCTTCTTGGTCTGGAATTGAAGGACCAAAAGAACAGGTCAGTAGCCAAGGCATCTATCATGGAGGCATTGGGGCTCACTGACACTCATCACCGTGATAACGAGTCCTTTGAGGAATTCATGGAGAGAGCGGAAAGAGGGTCCCGCGCTGTGTATTGCGTGGATGCCAGTAGCTGGGAAAGGTCAAACACGAACTTGAGGATATTCCTCCTCTTCCTGCTGGGTTCCAAAGGAGACGACATCCATTGTCGTTCCCTAGAAATTTTAGTGGACCTAGAGAGGGTAGGGCAATATGCCTGGGGAGCCACAGTGCTGGCGCATCTGTTCGCAAGTCTGTCCCAAGGGACAGATCGAGAGGTGACTGTTGTTGCATCCCTACGGTTTTGATGATGTCTCACACTATAAATCAATCTTCTATCTCTAGATTAATTCATGTTTCATCATGTACATGAGTGCAGTTCATATGGTTGCCAGATAATATGATCTACCTGGTTCTATCTACACTCTGTCTGCAGAGTCTGAAGAGTGGTGCGTCGACCCCTCCTTGCTAATGAGTCGACGCCTCAGTACATTAATCATCTTAGTCTGTCCATTCATTGGCCTGTCTATCCATGTCCATACAACAGGACCGTAGCCTGTTTATCTGAAAGTCTATACATCCGGAAAGGGGCCATATCTATACATTCTTCCATTGATTTCATTCAAAGTCTATACATCGGTTTGATTGAGTAAGTCTGTACAACATGCCTTATTGTTCATTGCCTTCAATGTCTGTACATTGCCTTCGCATCAGCAAGTCTGTACATCAGCTTCAGATCTCCAAGTCTGTACATCACCTTCAGACCTTCAAGTCTATACACTCCATGCTCATTCAAGTCTATACATCAACAGTGTAACTTCCAAGTCTGTACATCGCTTCAAGCGTTCCAATGTCTATACAAGGCTTGCATCTTTAAGTCTAGACATAGCACTGTAGCTTCCTTAGTTGAAGTCTATACATTGCTGATCGAACGTAAGTCTATACATTCCAACCTTTTCCTACGTTCGCTGCTTTAGCTACACCCTAAGTCTACACATTGGCAAAGTGTATACATCACTCATGCAAGTATATACAGCCGACGCATTCATTGATTCAAAGTCTGTACGCTGGTCCTCAGGCGTCCCAAGTCTGTACATTGGTTTAGGCTTACCAAGTCTGTACATTGGCCTTCAAGACTTTCAAGTCTGTACAGCCTGATTTGTCATTCAGAGTTCAAAGTCTATACATCGTGGGCTTCAGTTCTTCGAGTCTGTACATCCTTCAAGGGCCAAGTCCATACACTGTCTCGCTCACATCTTCAAGGGTGATTGAGCATTGTGAAGTCTGATTGAGCATCGTGAAGTCTGATTGAGCATCGTGAAGTCTGATTGAGCACTGTGAAGTCTATTCAGTGGATGAGCATTGTAATGTCTATACATTGGTTAGGCTCGATCATGCAGCGTTCATTTCAAGTCTATACATTCGAGGGCCTCATACACTTCACAGAAGTCCACACATTGCATTCTTCGTGCTAATGCTTTCTTCCGCTAGTCTATACACTGAGTTTGCTTGAAGTCTCACAAGTCTATACACTCCCTCAGTGTGATACAGGTCAATGATTGGGCACGTGAACCAAGGATGATGCCTGGCACGTGATCCGAGAATCCTCTAGAAAGAGAGGGAACGAGACTCCCTCATGTGAAGGCCTGAAACTCAGGTCAAAAGCCATATAAAAGGTGGCCTCTGCGATGAGATGGTGTGAACTAGAGAAAAAGCCTAAGAGCAGAATTTTTGAGCAGAAGAAGAAAAGAGAGAGAGCCTCCACGTTCCAGAAAGAAGATAGAGAGAAAAACTTGTGAGAGAAAAGTCTGAGTGAGAGAGAAGAGCCTAATCTGCTTCTTCGGAAGCTACATTTGTATTTGATTTTTCTGAAACGATTTGTGTTCAACGTTGTTCTTGTTTGCATTTCTATTTTTTTCCTTTTATTTCTTCACATATCTGATCTCGAGTTGTTACCCTCCGGTGTTTGGAGGAAGGGAGTGTTACTCCGGTTTCCCTCTGGGCTGTAGAGGAAGAGAGATCGTAGATCTCTAGTTCTGCTAGTGACGGGTTGTCATTAGCATGTTCCCTCCAGGTTGGAGGAAGGGAGAGCTATCTTCGGTTCTATTCTAGCTGGTAGCTGGAACAGGTTCCAAGCTCTGTGGGTAGCAGAGTTTGGTTGAGGGATTTGTTTCCCTTGGTTATTCAAGCTGTGTGGCAGCACATTGTTCGCAGACTGAGTATGCAGGTTTCTAGCATTGGCCAGTGGAATCCTTACTCTAGTTGGAGTGAGGGGTGGATGTAGATTGTGGACTACAATCGAACCACCTTAAAATTTCTAGTCTGCTCTATGGTTTGCTACAATCGTTGATGCTCTCTATCTGCTTGGCAATGTGCTTGTGTGTGGATGGCCTATTCTAATCGCATCTTATTACTCTGTCTTAGTTTCTCATTGCATTGGCTAATTTGTTTAGCTAGAATCGGTAGGGTGATTTTCGAAGGAGTGATTTTTCGCTGAAGTTGTTTAAATAGGGAGTGATCTATTCATCCCTCCCTTCTATATCACTCTTGCTGCGATAACATTTGGTATCAGAGCGGGTTTGCATCATGTGGGCGAATGGTCAGGGAAATGCTAATGGTCCTAGAAGCTTCATGGCTGAAGGTCAATCCATTAGTCGCCCTCCATTTTTTGATGGTAATAATTATATGTTTTGGAAGAACAGGATGTAAGTGTTTATCAGAGCACAGAGCCACAAGCTGTGGAGGGTAATCACGGTTGGCCCATATGATCTGCCACCGAACGAGGATGCGTGGACAGATGACCATGTCGAGCTATCTTCGCTCAACTGGACGGCGCTGAACATCATCCAGTGTGCTGTTCACCCAGAGGAGTATGCCCGTATATCTGCCTACAGGACTACCAAGTGAATGTGGGATGAGCTGCAATTAATCTACGAAGGTACAGCTCAAGTGAAAGCCTCGAAGGTAAACCTCTACACCTCTAAGTATGAACTGTTTAGGATGAATGCAGAGGAGAATATTACTGAGATGTATGCCAAGTTGTCCCTCATCACGAACACACTTAAGGGGCTAGGGAAGGATCTAGCTGAGGTAGACATAGTCAGGAAAATTCTTAGATCCTTATCCCCAGCATGGCACACTAAGGCCATTGTGATTGAAGAGTCAAAAGATCTGACTACCTTGACTGTGAATGAACTCATAGGATCCCTCATGACCTATGAGATGAATTTCAAAGGAGGCGGTGAAGGAAGTGATATGAAGGCTAAGAATGTAGCCCTAAGGGCATCCCACAACAAGGGTAGCAACAGCGGGAATAGCAGTAGTAGCCCCGAGTCCGAGTCCAAGCTTGATGGTTTTTCTGATCTCGATCAGGGGGAGCAGGCAATGCTCACTCGACAGTTCAGAAAATTTTTAAAGAAAAAGGGGAAGACCTTTAGGAGGAATAAGCCATATTCCTTTGGCAAGAATGCTGAATCTAGCAATCATAAGGACAGAAATTCTAAGAGACTTACTTGTTTTCATTGTAACAGACAGGGACATATGAAAGGCGAGTGTCCAGATCTTCAGAAGAAGGGTCCCTACTTTTAGAGGAAGAACACAAAGGTGCAGAAGAAGAAAAAACCTCAGGCGATGGTCTGCACATGGAGCGAGGAAGAAGAAGATCCCGAAGACACTTCCTCAGAGGAATATGAAGAAGGAATTTGCCTAATGGCAAACAGCGAGGAAGAGGTAATAACTGTCTTTGAAAATTTCTCGATTGATGACTGGGAGGATGCTTATGGTGAATTGTTAGATAAGTTTAATTCTCTCAGTAAAGAGCATAGAGTTCTGAAAAGAAAACTTTATACCACTGTTGAAGAACAAACCCAGGTCTGTGAGGAAAATCAGAAACTAAAAGAGCAACTAGAAGAAATGACCTCACTAAGAAAAGAAAATGATAAGCTCAAGGAAGAAAACCAGGATAGCCAAAATCAGCTGAATGAACTCAAAATACGAATTGAAGACAACTTAAATGAAAGTAGAGTGAACTCAGAAAAATACGAAGCTGTTAAGAAAGTCAATGGTGAACTTCTAAAAAATTCTGAGTCCCTTCAAAAGGAGCTGGAAGACAAACAGAAAGTCTTGGAAAAGTTTGTCCAAGGAAAATCCAGTCTGGATGCAATACTGGGGGCTAGGGTTAATTTCAATAAGGAGGGTCTAGGCTATGACCCATCTAACAAAAGACCCTTACAATTCAAAACCATTACCTTCTGCCCAGAGAAGGGAAAAGAAAAGCTGGACACACCATCCAGCTCAAACGACAGTAAGGGAACTCAAGGTCAGAAGGAAAGCCCTAAAAATAGTGCTGGCCAACCATTTAAGATGGGAATGAATTATGTGAAGAATTTCACTAAGCCTACCAATCAGAACATAAATGGTAAATGGACCAAGCAAGTGGATCAAAAGAAAAGCTGAAATTACTACAATCAAGTGGGTCCAAAGAGGACCTACTGGAGAAATGTTCATCATCCTCAAAAATCTGTTGATCAACAAACTTACAGGAGATATTCTAGAAATGGCAAGCCTAATGAATGGAATAAAACTTACTTCTCCAGACCAGCCGGCTATAATTTCAATAAAATAGAAGTAAAGGTGCCAGAGAAAACAATATTAAAGCAAATCTGGATTCCTAAACACTTGATCAGAGAATTGAACAATGTCTTTGGACCCAACTCATCTTGGGTTCCAAATCACTTTGCTTGACTTTGTTGTGTAGGTCGGCCTGGCAGCTGAAGACAACAAGTGGTACCTCGACAGTGGCTGCTCCAGGCACATGACAGGTGACCGATCCAAGTTCAGCAAGATAGAGATGAAGGTAGGGGGTCTGGTCAAGTTTGGAGGAAAGAACAAAGGTAAGATTATTGGAGTTGGTACAGTGGGTAAGTCTTCCACAAACTCCATTGAAAAAGTTCTACTTGTGGAAGGTCTTCAACACAACCTGATTAGCATTAGTCAGTTATGTGACAAGGGTCACAAGGTTGTATTTGATGATAATTCATGCAAAATCTTTGAAATAAATTCTGACGTGGTTAAATTTGTAGCCAACAGGATTAATAATGTCTACATAGTAGACTTAGATGAGGAATCTGAACCTAATATTTGTTTCGCTGCCAATTCTGAAAATGATGTTTTTGAATGGCATAGACGTCTAGGTCATGCTAGTTTTACTACTTTAAATAAATTGGTCAAGTATGATTTAGTTAGAGGCATGCCTAGAATTAAATTCAATTCGATATCAAAATCATGTGATGCCTGTGCTCTAGGCAAATAGACCAGAAACTCTTTTAAATTAAGATCTGGGCCATTGTCCTCTAGACCAATGGAACTTCTCCATATGGACCTTTTCGGTCCCACTAGAACTCAAAGTCTTAATGGAAACAGGTTTGGCTATGTCATTATAGATGACTTCTCTAGATATTCATGGATATTCTTCTTAGCAAATAAAAGTGATGCATTTCAAAAGTTTAATCTATTTTTCAATAAGGTCAAACAAGAAGGAAAACACAAGATCTGTACTATTCAATCTGATCATGGAGGTGAGTTTGAAAACTCCATGTTTTCTGATCTTTGTGAAAGAGAGGGACTAACTCACAGGTTTTCTTCTCCCAGGACACCTGAACAGAATGGGATTGTGGAGAGAAGAAATAGAACTGTGGTGGAGATGGCCCGAACCATGCTGATTGAAAGTAAGTTACCTAGAAGGTTTTGGGCAGAAGCAGCCAATACAGCAACTTACATAATCAACAGGGCCATGGTAAGACCCATTCACAAGAAAACACCCTATGAGCTTCTAAAAGGTAAGAAACCAAACTTGTTTCATTTTAGAATTTTTGGAGCAAAATGTTTTATTCACAATAATGACAAGAAAGATTTAGACAAGTTTGAAGCTAAAAACTCCCCTGGAATATTTTTGGGATATTCAGAAGTGTCTAGGGCATATAGAGTCTTCAACATAACAGACAAAAAGGTTGAAGAGTCTCCACACATTATTTTCAGTGAAAAGAAAGGTGTGTCTAACATTAAAAATTTTGACAGGGACTCCAATCATGATGGGGAATTCCTAGAAGACCAAGAAGAAGAGAAGACTCAGCCGAGTGGAACAACTAATCCCCTCAATCAGGAAGGGCCAAGAGAAACAGGTGAGTCTTCAACCAATGTTAGATTTCTTAAAGACCTTTCGATAGATAATGTCATAGGCAATCCTGAAGATCCTCTTCGGACTAGGTCTCATTTTAGGAATGTGAATAATGAAGACTTAATTGCTTTAGTCTCACAAATAGAACCCAAATCAATAGAAGAGGCCTTGGCTGATCAAGCTTGGGTCAATGCCATGAGTGAGGAATTAGGCCAGTTCGAAAGAAATAATGTCTGGGAACTTGTTCCAAGACCAGATAATGTTAATATCATAGGAACTAAGTGGGTGTTCAAAAATAAAATGAATGAAGATGGAGTCATCTCAAGGAATAAGGCCAGATTAGTAGCCAAGGGCTACTGTCAGGAATTTGGTGTAGATTTTGATGAATCCTATGCACCTGTTGCTAGGATGGAGGCTATAAGGCTGTTGCTTGCTTTTGTATGCTCAAAGAACATAAAACTCCAACAAATGGATGTTAAAAGTACTTTTTTAAATGGAGTCATTAAGGAAGAAGTTTTTGTTGAACAACCCCCTAGATTTCAATTTTCTCCTCAACCTGACCAAGTTTTCAGGTTAAACAAAGCCTTGTATGGTCTAAAGCAGGCTCCAAGAGCATGGTATGAAAGATTGACTGAATTTCTGATCAGCAAGGGCTACAAAAGAGGTAAGGTTGATCAAACTCTATTTACCAAGGGTACAAATAGAGATCTCATCATAGTTCAGGTATATGTAGATGACATAGTATTTGGATCAACTAAGCATGAACTATGTGATGAATTTTCTAAAATGATGTCTGCTGAATTTGAAATGAGTTTGGTTGGTGAACTAAAATACTTTCTTGGCTTGCAGGTACAGCAGCTAGAGGATGGGTGCTTCATCAACCAGACCAAATACACATTGGAACTGTTCAAGAGGTTTGGTATGGAAAACTTAAAGCACATTACAACACCGATGGGTACCAATACCTCACTGGATGCAGATGAGACAGGTAAAGAAGTAAATGCGAAACTTTATCGAGGTATGATTGGATCTCTTCTTTACTTAACAGCTTCTAGACCTGATATACAATTCAGTGTAGGAATGTGTGCAAGGTATCAGTCTAGACCTACTGAATTACATTTAGCTGCAGTGAAAAGAATTTTCAGATATTTGTCAACTACATATTCTCTTGGTTTATGGTTTCCTGCATCACACACATTTAACTTAGTTGCATACACAGATGCTGATTATGCAGGCTGTAAACTAGACAGGAAAAGCGCTAGTGGTCATTGTGAATTTTTGGGTGGGTGTTTAGTGTCTTGGGGCTCCAAGAAACAACATTCTGTGGCCCTCTCCACTATAGAAGCTGAATATGTAGCTGCAGGGAGTTGTGGAACACAAGTCATATGGATTAAACACCAGCTTCAGGACTACCAAGTAGACCTGGGGTGCACACCTATCTATTGTGATAACACAAGTGCCATTAATCTTGCCAAAAATCCTATTTTGCATTCACGCACCAAACACATAGAGATAAGGCATCATTTCATACGAGATGAGGTTTCTAAAAGCAATTTTGAACTAATTCATGTAGGCACAGATAATAAGATTGCTGACATCTTCACTAAACCTTTCGATAATGAAAAATTCGTAACACTGAGAAGAGAATTAGGCTTATACAAACTGTGAAGTTTGTACTTTTTGTGAGGGGGAGTTCTGTCTATCTGTTGGTTAGCTTTCAGGACTGCTTCGAGTGAGGGGGAGCTGATTAAGCTGTGAGAGGAAGAGTTCTTTGATAGATTCAAAAAGTTTGACCAGATATGTGTCTTTGCTGGCTTTCATGACAGATCTAGTGTGGTTCTCTCAGACAATAGAATGTCACTTAATTCTTAAGTCTATAAGTCAGTGATTCTAAAATCCAGTCAGAATATTTCCTTTAGTATTCTTTCAGAGATCTGGATTAATTGTAAAATGTATATCTTCCTACATTGTAAATAATTCTGGTTCAGGCCAAAACTTGTATGTCTTGATATCTGACCCAATCAGCTTGAAATCTAGACTTCAAGACTCACTTCAAGAAATAGTCCTTCTGGTATTGTTTTCAATCATTCTATCTCTTCAACACAAGGACTTAACTGAACAAACATGTCTTGTTTTGGGCACTAAGAAACTGGGAGTTTCATCAATGAAATGAATATTTCTCCTATGTCATGAGGTGTCAAATGCTTAAAAATGAATGAGAAGACATGACAGAGCAATGGTGGCTTGCTGGTGAGTAACTGGGAACTCTGGCCTTTAATCAAGGTGTTTTCTCATGTCAAAAGCCACAGTTACTAACTCTGTTCCTTAATAATAAAAAAATCAAAGGAAGTAATGAGGTACTCACTCTTAGTAACTCGGGATTCAGGCCTCTAATCAAGGTGTCTCTTTAATGTCAAAAGAGTGAATCACCAACTTACTCATTGATCTTCTTAAAAATCATCTCAAAATTCCTTGTTGTTGTGCAACTAATGGATTGCTTGTCCTCAATACTTTGAGAACACCTCTCTGAATCTGTCTCTTGCTGTCTTGTAGGATAGTTGAATGCTCAGCTACATCAGGCCATACTTGTTAACTCCTGCTCTAAATCATACACTTTGTATGCTGATAAACCTTTCTATCATTCTATGTTTCAATTGTGTACTGGAGTTTACAGAATCTTTACTTGAGTTTAGAACCTCACTTATTCTCTTAAGACCTACTCATGACTTTCTGCACTAAGCAGTTACTGCCCTTCATCCTCATGTTGCCAGCACTTTCATATACTCTGCATTTCCTTTTGCTGTTGTCAAAGGGGGAGAGAAGTTTAGCAATATCAGTAGATCAGATCATGAGTTTAGGGGAAGATTTGTTCTTGAGCCAAGGAAATAACTTGTCTTGTGAGGAAAAGAGCTGAGAGTGATTTGTGGGGGAGTGGTTTTTGAGAAAGAAAGAATTGTGCAGTAGTATTCAATTTGTCTGTGCTTGCACTTGCTTTGAATTTGCTTTGTTTGTTGAAGCTGCAGTTAATTACTTGATATGCCATGATATTGCTTGATTCATAGTGTTGCCATCATCAAAAAGGGGGAGATTGTTGCATCCCTACGATTTTGATGATGTCTCACACTATAAATCAATCTTCTATCTCTAGATTAATTCATGTTTCATCATGTAAATGAGTGCAGTTCATATGGTTGCCAGATAATATGCTCTACCTGGTTCTATCTACACTCTGTCTGCAGAGTCTGAACAGTGGTGCGTCGACCCCTCCTTGCTAATGAGTCGACGCCTCAGTACATTAATCATCTTAGTCTATCCATTCATTGGCCTGTCTATCCATGTCCATACAACAGGACCGTAGCCTATTTATCTGAAAGTCTATACATCCGGAAAGGGGCCATATCTATACATTCTTCCATTGATTTCATTCAAAGTCTATACATCGGTTTGATTAAGTAAGTCTGTACAGCATGCCTTGTTGTTCATTACCTTCAATGTCTGTACATTGGCTTCGCATCAGCAAGTCTGTACATCAGCTTCAGATCTCCAAGTCTGTACATCGCCTTCAGACCTTCAAGTCTATACACTCCATGCTCATTCAAGTCTATACATCAACAGTGTAACTTCCAAGTCTGTACATCACTTCAAGCGTTCCAATGTCGATACAAGGCTTGCATCTTTAAGTCTAGACATAGCACTGTAGCTTCCTTAGTTGAAGTCTATACATTGCTGATCGAACGTAAGTCTATACATTCCAACCTTTTCCTACGTTCGCTGCTTTAGCTACACCCTAAGTCTACACATTGGCAAAGTGTATACATCGCTTATGCAAGTCTGTACAGCCAACGCATTCATTGATTCAAAGTCTGTACACTGGTCTTCAGGCATCCCAAGTCTGTACATTGGTTCAGGCTTACCAAGTCTGTACATTGGCCTTCAAGACTTTCAAGTCTGTACAGCCTGATTTGTCGTTCAGAGTTCAAAGTCTATACATCGTGGGCTTCAATTCTTCGAGTCTGTACATCCTTCAAGGGCCAAGTCCATACACTGTCTCGCTCACATCTTCAAGGGTGATTGAGCATCGTGAAGTCTGATTGAGCACTGTGAAGTCTATTCAGTGGATGAGCATTGTAATGTCTATACATTGGTTAGGCTCGATCATGCAGCGTTCATTTCAAGTCTATACACTCGAGGGCCTCATACACTTCATAGAAGTCCACACATTGCATCCTTCGTGCTAATGCTTTCTTCAGCTAGTCTATACACTGAGTTTGCTTGAAGTCTCACAAGTCTATACACTCCCTCAGTGTGATACAGGTCAATGATTGGGCACATGAACCAAGGATGATGCCTGGCACGTGATCTGAGAATCCTCTGGAAAGAGAGGGAACGAGACTCCCTCGTGTGAAGGCCTGAAACTCAGGTCGAAAGCCATATAAAAGGTGGCCTCTACGATGAGATGGTGTGAACTGGAGAAAAAGCCTAAGAGTAGAATTCCTGAGCAGAAGAAGAAAAGAGAGAGAGCCTCCACGTTCCAGAAAGAAGATAGAGAGAAAAAGATTAGAGAGCAGTCCTGTGAGAGAAAAGTCTGAGTGAGAGAGAAGAGCCTAATCTGCTTCTTCGGAAGCTACAATTGTATTTGATTTTTCTGAAACGATTTGTGTTCATCGTTGTTCTTGTTTGCATTTCTATTTTTTTCCTTTTATTTCTTCACATATCTGATCTCGAGTTGTTACCCTCCGGTGTTTGGAGGAAGGGAGTGTTACTCTGGTTTCCCTCTAGGCTGCAGAGGAAGAGATATCGTAGATCTCTAGTTCTGCTAGTGACGGGTTGTCATTAGCATGTTCCCTCCAGGTTGGAGGAAGGGAGAGCTATCTTCGGTTCTATTCTAGCTGGTAGCTGGAACAGGTTCCAAGCTCTGTGGGTAGCAGAGTTTGGTTGAGGGATTTGTTTCCCTTGGTTATTCAAGCTGTGTGGCAGCACATTGTTCGCAGACTGAGTCAGCAGGTTTCTAGCATTGGCTCGTGGAATCCTTAGTCTAGTTGGAGTGAGGGGTGGATGTAGATTGTGGACTACAATCGAACCACCTTGAAATCTCTAGTCTCCTCTGTGGTTTGCTACAATCGTTGATGCTCTCTATCTGCTTGGCAATGTGCTTGTGTGTGGACGGCCTATTCTAATCGCATCTTATTACTCTGTCTTAGTTTCTCACTGCATTGGCTAATTTGTTTAGCTAGAATCTGTAGGGTGATTTTCGAAGGTGTGATTTTCTGCTGAAGTTGTTTAAATAGGGAGTGATCTATTCATCCCCCCCCCTTCTATATCACTCTTGCTGCGCTAACAACTGTAAGTGGCTTCATACCGTTTCTCCAGGTAATTATTTATTTATTTGTTAATGCAACTAATCTATTTCATGAAATGTTGATGACATGTGATGACACAGGTATGGAGTTATTACTACATCCCAATGGGGCGAGCTCGACAGTGGCGTGTGGCTATGGCACCACTAGCTCGGCGGTGGCAACTCATTATGAGCATAGCCTCTCTGTCTTACTAGCTGATGGTATTAAGGCGTGAGCTGCAAGAGTTCCCCGCAGAGATGGTAGGACTCAATTTTTTTGTCTTTTCTTTTGTCTCTCTTTTTGGTCCTTTTGAGTGATTAAGGAGATATATGCATGCCAACGTAGGTGATCTGGAGGCCTTACTCGGGCTTGGTCGATGTCGGCCAACCGTGGGTCATCACAGGTCACCCTCGATTTGGTCGGGACCTTTGGGTCCACTGCCTGAATGAAATCGAGCCACTCCGGCTACAATTGGTCATGAGGACTCTAGGGCTTTCCCAGGAATGGGTAGATATGACCGCACCACCCCGCGTCAGGAGGAAGACACGTGGGCCGGTAACCTGTGTTGACTGGCAGGTGCGCTTCCCCAAATAATATGAAGATTGGCAGCGGGGTGGCCTGCTCGTGGAGTCACACGCCCGGGATAGTGAATATTATCTACGTCTCTATAGGGCGATGTATGCAGAGCGACTCCATCTTGAGGGACTTATGGAGGTGTATCTCCTTTCTCACTTTTTGATCATTTTTTTTCTATTTTTTTTATCATTTTTCTAAATGTAATGCTGACTCCTATGACATGGGTTTAGGATACCCGTGATACCATGATAGCAAACTTGCGGGCTCGCTTGGAAGACACGGAGGAAGAGTTGGGTGACACCCGTGAGGCTTTACATGTCTCGGTAAGTATGTATGCAAATGCATATTCCTAATTATACCCCTAGGTTTCTGGTGTTTAGCCACTCATTGCCACTTCTTGCTATCATAGCGCGCTCGGCTCGACGCAACCCTACCAGCAGTAGGGGCAGAGGGTGCTTCTTCCAGTCTATGGATTCCTTCGTCGGAACTAGATTCGCTCCACGAGCAGCTTGCCCGTGTAACACAGCGTGTCGCGGAGGCAGAGGGAGTGCTTTCCGCGCAGGTGAAGGTTCCTCTTATCCGAGTTTCTCTGTTTACGTCTCGTCACACCCCTGAAATGATGGATATGGCAGGCCAAAGAGATGCAAGAGATGTTTGCTCGTGCAGCACAAGGGGAGGCCAGGATAGCGGAGCTGGAGGAGGAATTACAGCGTCGCTCAGATGACAATTTTTCTCGGGACGCCATGGAGCTGAGGATCACCCTCCAGCTGGAAAGGGATGACAGAGAGAGAGAACGAGCGGAGAAAGAAAGGGACAGAGAATGGGAGAGGGCCGAGAGATCGGCAGAAAGGGAAGAGAAGAGGGCCCTGGAGGCCCAATTATTTGAACTCCAGACCAGTCTCGGTCTTGCTAAACAGTGGCTGAGGGACGGTGAAGAGCGCTACCGAACAGCACGAGAGCGCGGCTTTCGTGTTAGTAGCTTCTTTGCTGCCCCCGTAGATCGACGTCGGGGTGTGGATATGGAAAGAGGACACCAGAGCAGTAGGAATACCGCTTCTCATGGTTTGATGACACCCTCTAGAGCATCTTGTCCAGAGAGGGGCGAGACGAGTAATGCGGAGAGAGAGGGTGGAACTTGATGTAAAATTTTTGTTTTGGAATAAAATATTTGTTTCTTGGTTTTTACCTCCTTTTTACTTTCTCAAGTTCCTGCACACATCACTTAAGCAAACAAGTTAGAATATCTGTTCTGACTTGGCCCCTTGCTCACTAAGCGTGCTTTGTTTTGAGCCATCCTTGATAATGGGTCAAGGGGCCAAGCCTTTATCAATGAAGGCAAGGTAAAGTGAAATGGTGAATGCGACACACAGGCATACAAATGCAAGCGAAAATTTAAAAGTGAAATGTTGCATACAAATACGATCATGCGGAATGTAATTTTTTTGTTTTTATTTTTCTTGCATTTTTTTGTTATTTTATTTTTATCATTTTGTTTTACATATATCTACATTTTTCCTTTTTTTCCTTTTTTTGTTGTTTTTATCATTATATTTTTAGTTGCTAACGCTTGGTAGATACCCATATAGCACCTAACCTACATGAGAACAGGGGTTTCTTACTAACCTCCCAAGTATCCTAAGCACACATCTAGGATGATTCGGGCCTCTAGACTCCTCGAATGATAATCCTGCCGGTTAAGACTTGTCCTGATGACAATGCCGTCATGCCATGCTTAGGCTCCCAGTCGCTTCCGACCACAGGGATTCACCCAAAAAGTGTTCGAGGTAAATGATTTGCCTGACCCGGGTCTATTTCCTCACAACTCAAGATGGTATATAATGGAACACCCTGGAATCCTAACGGCCAATCGTGCGATGTTGACCCGGAATTAGACGCCGTCGCACCAATAAGTGACGCGCTTGCATTGACCTAAGCCCGAGGTTAGATAAGGAGACATCAGGATGGTAGGTAAGGGTCTTAACCGGCCAGAAACACGGAGAGTCCTTCACGACAACGGCTTTTGCTTTTCAAAAATGGACAACCATATGTTTGTATTGAACTGAGGTTACAAGATTTGGCAGGCTTCGCCCTTCGGGAACTCCATTGAGGCTTCATCTTCAAGGGAAGAAGGAACAATATTGGGGGCAAACCTCCTGAGAGGACCGACAAAACCGTTAACCCGGCGAGCCAGTAGGGGCACACTTAACTTCCCCTTTCGGGCAACTTCAGACCAAATCTCGAGCATTTACATCTCATGACCCCTTTTGTATAGAATTTGACTTTTAGTCAAAGGGGTTTCATTTGTGGGATCAGGCACGGTTACGACCAGGCTTTTCACTTGACATTGATTTTGTTCTTCTTTTCTGATTTTTTCTTGACAGATTTTTGCGAGGGACATAGTATTTTGACATTATGGAATCCCTCTTGGATGCCTGCGGGGACACTGCCCTCTTCTCGTGCTCCGACCCATGCTCGAGGAATTGGGCCCTACTCTCACCCTAGGGGTTGTGTTCGTGTTTCCCATGCTCAGCGTTTTAAGGGCGCCGACTGTCTCATTCGGTCGAAGAGAGAGAGAATAAAGATTTAAACTTTCTGGAGACCTTCTGGGTGAGCCCTCACCATGAACGATGCTACCGATCTTTTATAGAACGCATGTGTACATGCATGTTGCCTTCTTTTGAGGGGGGCATAAGCCGAACTAGCCGAACAGGGATCTCCACGGTTCCGGCAAACCAAGACCCAGAACCTACCAAGTCTTAATAGGCCATATCCCAATATGGAGGTTGAATGCAATGACTTAACTACATGGTAATCTCCAGGCATTAGTATTTTGAATTTTCTATTTTTTTTCTCTTTTGTGGTTGTATATACATATTTTTGTTGTTTTCATTATTTTCTATTTTTTTGTTGTTTGTCATTTCATCATTTTTGACACTATGTACACCTATCTAAGGGTAGTATTTCTTAAGATAAAGCCCATTCCAAGGGTGGGATAACTCGATCCCCTCAGTATTGACTAGCTTGTAGGCGTTGCCAGGATGCACAGCCTGAACCACGTATGGTCCTTCCCAATTGGGTTGGAGTTTAGAACGCGGCCCACCAGGTATTACAAACATTCTTTTCACTACCATATCACCGACTTGAAATTTCCTTTCAATGACCTTCTTTTGATAAAAACGTGTGAGTCTGTTCTGATATACACGTGCATGCTCGGCAGCGGCCAGCCGTTTCTCATCTAAGAGCTCCAATTGGGCAAGGAGCGAATCACGACGTTCGTCGAGGGGAAGCTCCTTGTCCAACTGTACCCTGAGAGAAGGAACCAAGATTTCATATAGAACTACTGCCTCCATCCCATAAGGGCGAACGGAGTTTGCCCAGTGGGAGTACGGATTGAAGTGCGATAGGCCCATAAAGCCTCAATCAACTTTTCTGGCCAATCCGAGAACTTGTTTGACTCACAGGTCTTTTTTATGATTTTAATCAATGTTTTATTAGTGGCCTCTGCTTGGCCATTACCTTGTGGATAATAAGATGATGAATGAGCAATGCAATTTTATACCTTTTACAGAGGTCCTGAAGGTCCTGAGAAATGAATTGCGGCCCATTGTTGGTGATGATTGTGCTTGGAATGCCAAACCTGGCGATGATGTTCTTCATGATGAATTTACAGACTGTTGATGCTTTACATAAGCTTCGGCTTCGGCCCATTTGGTGAAGTACTCCGTTGCAGTAAGGATGGATGATTTTTGCTTAGTGAGGGAGTTGGGATTACCAAGAGGACCAATGACATCGAAAGCCCACATGGAGAAAGGCCATGGGGAGGATACTGGATGAAGTGAAGAAGATGGGGAATGAATTTTATCGGTGTGAAGTTGACACTTGACACACCTACGGACATAGACGGCACAATCCTCTTCCATGGTGGGCCAGTAAAAGCCTTGCCGAAGGATTTTCTTGGCAAGCATTTGGCTATTCACATGGCCACCGCACACACCAGAGTGTGCTTCCTCGACGTATTTCCAAACCTCCACTTCATCGAGACATCTTAGAAGAACACCAGTAAGACTTCTCTTGTACAGCACTCCTCCGACCAACATGTATCTCTGTGCCACTCTCCTTATGGCTTTCCTATCTTTTGATGTGGCTTCTCCAGGGTAGGATTGATCTTTGTAATACTTGGTAATTTCGTAAAACCATGGCTTCTCCTCATCTGCCAATTCTTCTTCTAACTCTGTCAACATAATTTCCCTCTTCTCAAGGATTTCTTCCTGTAGGGCCTTCCTTACTACCCTGTCCTTGATATCTACGTAGGAATCGTCATCGATTGCAGGGGCGTGACGCTTGTAGATGGAAATGGACTCAAACTATCTTCCTAGAAGGAACCTTAAAGATGATGCCAACGAGACGAGGGCATCGGCCAGAATATTCTGATGATGAAGGACATGGACAAAGATCGATTTGGTGAATAGTTTGGCAAAGGCAGCAGTGAGTTCTTGGTATGGCTTGAGCTTGGGATCGCGAGTGTGATATTTAGTGAGCACCTGGTGAAGAATGAGTTGACTATCACCTACGACTCGTAATTCGGTGATACGAAAAGAATGAGCGAGTTCCAGGTCAGCTAGAAGAGCTTCATATTCAGCTATATTGTTGGTAACGGAGAATTTAAGCTGGTATGCCAATGGGAATGGAAGGCCTTCAGGTGACAGGAGGGCAACGCCGATTCCCTTCCCTTGGGAATTCAGAGCTCCATCAAAATGTAACGTCCACATGTAATCATCCGATTGGTTGATGGACATTAGTTCCTCATCTAGAAACTCTGATTGGACAGGATCGAATTTGGGGAGAGGATGGTGAGCGAGATGTTCAACTATGGCATAACCCTTGATCACCTTTTGCTGAATGTATGTGATGTCAAACTGAGAAAGAAAGCTTTGCCATCGTGCTAATCTATTCGTAAGGATAGATTTTTCTAGAAGGAACTTGATAGGGTTCATTCGGGCAATCAGATGTACTTCATGAGCTAGAAAGTAATGTTTCAACTTCTGCACTACACAGACAAGGGCAGCACAAGTTTTCTTCATAGCCGTATACTTCTGCTCACAGGGGTTGAGGAGTTTGGACAAGTAATAGGTCACCCTTTCCTTGCCCGCTTCATCGGCCTGTGCTAGGACAGCTCCCAGGGAGTCGTCCAGGATTGAGATGTAAAGGATTAAAGGTTTACCTGGCATGGGTGGAATTAGGACGGGTGGATTGGCCAGATATTCCTTCAATCCTTCAAAAGCTTTTTGGCATTTAGAATTCCAAAGGAATTCTACTCCTGACTTAGTCAACTCGTAGAAAGGTTTGCACCTTTGCGAGTGCTGGGACACAAATCGACGAATGAATTGTAACCTTCTGATTAACCCTCGAACTTCTCTCAGGTTCCTCGGAGGTGGCATATCCCTAATTGCTTTAGCTTTGTTGGGATCTATTTCAATACCCCTCTTACTCACAATGAAACCAAGCAATTTGCCTTACGAAACACCAAATACACACTTTTTGGATTCATTTTCAAATTGAACTCTCTTGATCTTTGCAGCACTTTAGCTAGAACTCTTGAGTGTTATGCCCTAGTCCTAGATTTCACCAGTAAATCATCCACATACACCTCTAAATACACATGCATCATGTCATGAAATATTTCCATCATAGCCCTTTGATAAGTAGCTCCAGCATTTTTCAAACCAAACGGCATGACCAAATAGCAGTAAATTCCCCAGGGTGTGGCGAATGATGTTTTCTTCTGATCCTCTTCCGCCAAACGGATCTGATTGTACCCCGAAAATCCATCCATAAACGAGACAGTTTCATAGCCAGCCCTGTTATCAACCAACACATCGATGTGAGGCAAGGGAAAATCATCTTTTGGACACGCGCGGTTAAGGTCCCTGAAATCGATACATATTCTCACCTTTCCATCTTTTTTCATGACCGGGACAATGTTTACCACCCATTGAGGATATAGGATGACTCTAATAAACCTGACTTTGTAGATCTTATCGACCTCTTCCTTCATTTTTAAAGCCATTTTGGGGTGGAAACGTCTTAACCTTTACTTTACCGAGACGGACCCTAGTTTTAGAGTTAAACGGTGTTCGACCAGGGTGGAATCCAATCCCGGCATGTCCTCGTAGCGCCATGCTTACGTGTCCCTGTACTCCTTGAGAACCTCGATCAATTCCTCTTCTTCAGATGGTGACAAATTATTGCTTATGAGGACGATCCTAGGGTCTTCCTCGGTCCCCAGGTTGATTTCTTTGATGGGTTCTTCTATAGCGGCTGATGGTTCATCAAACCTCCTCATTCCGCTAGCATATGCGTCGGCCGCGTCCTCATATTCTTCCTCCCCTTCTTCAAAAGGGTACTCTTCATCTGTGAGCTCATAAACTCCATACCCCTCATCAATTGTGTAATCCTCCTCACATTCTAACTCCGACAGTTGGATGGGATTCTCTAGCAATTGAGGAATGGCTAGAAGGGCTTGACACCTATTGGCTAGATCTAGAAGAAATCGATGAGGAATTTACCTACCTTTGGATTTTCTTCTAGGCACTACCCTTGACTCATTATTGTTAGATTTACCTACATGTCCTGGTGCGGACACCCGAGCAGTTGAGCGGCGCGACACGCCGAGCCACCGGTACCGCACACGGAGCACGACTCGAGCCACCTCAGCGTCTATCTGGCTCGGAGACAGCCTGGAGACTCCGCCTTGAGCCTCCCCATTTTTCATATTTAATTAGACTTTATTTGTGTGTAAGGTGTGTTTATTTCATTTTATACGGTTTGCAATTATGAGTGTACGAGGGGCTTATTTGTAAAATGGGACCCCTACGCCCCATGGGACCCCCAGGCCCCCTCCCATTGGTCCATATCAGCCTTGTGGGGTTGGTCAACATCCAAGGTGGACATCTAGAAGCCTTGACTAGTCAATTGTCCACATGGGGGACAAGGGACCAAAATAGTCAACAATTCCAACCAAACCCACCTACCATGTTCCCCCCTTGGTCAAGGTGCGCCCCCCTCTCACCATCAAGGTATTAATTTTTGAAAAATGTGAGTAGAACTAATTAGTTCTACTCCATTTTTATATTCCCACAAAACCTAGGTCCAAGGGTAGTTTATGTGTTTTGCCAATTCATACATATACCTTGTATTTTCATTTGATGAGATTTAATGCCATTTGAATTGGAAAAAAGCTTGAAGCTCCAGCCTTGGTGCGCCCCCTTCTCCTCTCTCTCTCCCCCTTGAAGCTGTGAAGGCTTCCTTCTGGTGGTGAGACTCCACCCTATCAGTTCCGGTGGTCTCCGCCGCCGCCGCCACGAGCCGCCACCGCACCGCCTTCGCCATCAACGGAGTTCTGCCCGCGCAGTACCACATAAGCTTCCACGAATTTCCTGTCTCAGCCCCGAACTCAGATAGATCTGGGAATTTTATTGGGTGTTCCAGAGGTGTCAAAGACATCCCACAAATTTTGGTTTGCCATTCAGATCTCATTTCATATTTTTTTGATTTTCGTCCACTCTTCCATTTCGGTTCTGCCAGAGTTCTATCTAGATTCATCCCCGCCCTGAGTTTCATGTCTTAGGTCCACTTTTTGATTTATTTTGGTTCGCCCAGTTTTATTGGATGTTCCACCCATCCACCCCTTCATCCAAAATTTTTCTAAATTTTTGGTTCGTCCATTTCATATTTTCTAAAAATTATTCTCAGTCCCAGCTACAGTTCTGTCCCCCTGTTCCCAAATCCGACCACTAGTCACCCCAAAAATCATAGTAAATCACCACCACCTCCAAATCAAATTCCAAACATAGTCACCGTTTCGTGGTTTGATCCCCTACAATGTTTAAGAAGAGAGCAAGAGCTGAATCAGAGGTTTACTAGGCGGTCAACAGAGGTTCTCAGACAAGTACCCTGCAGATCTAAGATTTCAGTTACTGTACAACAGGGGCTTGTAAATTCATTAAAGTTCTGATCCGACCAGATCCAGCAGATCTCTATGGATCTAGATTGAAGCATTTGAAGAGAGCTTTCCAACGATAGCTCATGCGTCCCGATCCGACGTCGGGATTGATTGCAGCGGCCGTTTTCGCCGGAGCGCGCGCCTGAAAATAGCAACTAAAAAACCGTGGGCAGCAACTTCAAAGCTTGGGAATCGGGACCGATCGACCCCCGATCGGTGTTCCCGGCCGACCGCCATCCGTGGAGGGGCGCCACTAGGGTTCCCCATCATAGTGGGTCCCACCCCCGCAGATCCGGAGGACAGCGCCATCCGTGGGCCCCGCGGGCCCGCAAAACTCGCGGTTCGGAAAGCACGAAAACGCGGAGTTCGGCACCGCCGGGCGACATCAAGATGCTGCTCGTCAACCCGAGTTGCGTGATTCCCGGGCTCTACATGTGACCTTTTACCTCCCTGGGTGGAGTGGGTCAAATTATTGTATTGCTGTAATATTGTTTAATCGGGAGTCCGTGATTCGGCCGGGGTTATCTTCGCCACGCCGGGTGCGTGGAGGTAATGGTCTGAACCTCTTGGCGTTCATTTGCTTAGCTAGTATACGGTCTTTTGCCGCTGCCGAGAGTGTAGGTACTAGCCCGTGTGTCCATGTCACCGCTGTGAGAGTGAGTGTGACCCGTCCCGTGACTCGATCCGAGTCCGGAAGTTGAGTCGGACTACCCTTGACCTCTGCCGGTTCCTTAACCGCGCACGGTCCGCGCTTTCCCTCGCTTGGGACGACGAGTGAGCTTCCACTTCTGTTAGCGATGTTTTGCCACTAGGAGCTCGTAGTGTCGGGCTTAGTGTCTCCCTGGTGTGTGCTACTGGTCGCGTCTTCATCTAGAGTCCGAGGGTGGCACCTAATAGTGTCGTCTCCCGTGTCCGTCCCGCATCAGTTTGGTATCAGAGCGAGTTGAGTCTAGGGTAGTCATTGCGTAAGTCTTGCATGCATCATGTTCTAAGTCGAGTCTAGGATCATCATTATTTTTAAAACAAAAAAAAAGAGTGTTTCAATTTGTATTTCACCCAATAGCTCGGTATATTAAAAGTCGTTGCCCGAACGTTAGGTTATGCCTATCGGGAGGGTAGCGTACTTGCGCGAGTGATCTTCGGGTCGCCTATCTCCGCCACGTACCGGATATTGGTTAGGTCTAGGTGCATTAGTCGGTGTTTGCATTAGTTAGTGCATTCCAACCTTGCATAGCTGGTCTAGTGTCGTGTCCAAGTGTCGGCATGTCCAACATGTAGTTTCCCCCCTCAATTTCCCATGGATTCCCAATCACCCGGGCAATATGGCAGTTGGTCCACCCATGGGCTTGGCAACCACCCACTCCACTTCCATAGGCCCGAAGCCTCGGATTTTTATGGCTCCAATGGCCCGGGGGACTACCTCAAGTAGGAGGCCGCCATGGACACATACTTTGATTGTTATACTATGTCCGAGGCAATGCAATTCTCTTTCGCCAAAGAGCGGCTTCTTCATGAGGCTGCCGAAAAGTGGGATTACATCGAAAGAATGAGAGCGGTTAGGGGGCAATGGCCCATCGAGTCATGGTGGGACATGAAGAGAGAGCTTAGGAAGGTCTACGTGCCCCAACCGGTCACCTCCAACCGGCCCCACCCAATCACTTCCAACCAAGTGGGTTCTAGTCGGAGGCAAAGAGTCCCACACGTAGATGAGCCAAGACCCAATCCTAGGACGGTTGACTACGGGCGAGTCCACCATGATATCCGTATTCCAACCCACTCCGTTGCCGAACTTATGCAAATGATTTTGGACCGGTTGGATGGGGTGGATAGGACACGTACTCCTAGTGATGTACTCCAACCCGAGCCTAAGGAGGTCATCGCCGGTAGTCTTAACCCGGCCCCATCAACGGAGTCCCCAAGCCCTCTCCCCATCATAGTGGATCCTCTTCTCCCACCCACGAGAGCCCCATTGCCTACACCCCCTGTCCGTCAGGAGGATAAGGGTAGGGACCCACTTATCAGGGAGCGTAGTGGGTCACGACAGCAGTGTTATCGCTGCCAGGGGTTCGGCCACTACGCCAGACAATGTCCCACTCGGACATCTCTAGCCATAAGGGACAAAAGGGTTGGAGAAGCCCCACTCTCCGATCTTTATTCTAAGCCACCTCAGCCCGAGCCACCCGTGTTTCTAACGGGTATGCTTGTCATAGCCGAGCCGCTTCTTAGCTGGCTCAAGAAGGGCTTGGTCCCACTTCCCTTCCCATCTATGGACCCTATCCTACCTCTGGTGCCAATCAATTCATTTCATACCACTTTCCGGTCTAGTCACTATGTGGATACATTGGATGACCTTCTTAAAGGGTTAGATCGACAGTGGACATTTACGCACTTGTTGGCTCCAGGCTTCGACCGACCCACAGGTCATAGTTTCACTCATCCCGCTTTAGGGTCCATCACCTCCGTGTACACCGTGGGTCATGTTACCACGGAGGTTCTTCTACTCCTCCCTATGCCGGCCGAGTCCGAGTTCATTTCCTTTTGCCCAAGGGAGGAATCTTACTTTCTACCTATGATTGTCGTCCCACCTCTCTGTTTGACGTGGATTTTTTTATCTCTTTTTATCTTGTTTATTGTTTTTATTTATTTATTTATGTTTATGGGTTTATTGGCGTGCCAGTCACCGTGGTGACGATTCTTATTGTGCGCTCGATCTAACTTGGTCAGTCGATTGTGAGTGATCGTGTCTGGACTAGTAGTCCGTCATACCCTGAACGCTATGACGTTAATTACGTCCTCCCTAAGGAAGACAACCCTTGATTAAACGCTAGAGGTAGGAGGAAGACAACGGTAAAGCCGTATGCTCAAAGGAGACAAAGTTTATCTGCTTGCAAGACGTTAAACGTATTTGAACAGAGCAGGGGTTTATTAATTACGAGAGAAACCCGACGGCATATTCCCACCATCTTGGATGATGCCAAGTGGGGAATAGGAAACCACCCATGTAGCGGCAGGGTAGGCTCCGCAAAATATCGGGTATATAGACATAACCCGGAATCCGGATGGGGACCGGCCTGATGTAACACACCCGGTACGAGTGCGATGTCTTATTAATATCCCCCTTCGGAGGGCCATCAGAGATCACGCAAGGGCATAGCTCCGTGGGCCAGCGGGGTTAGAGGAGAATACCACACTCGATTGGTGGGGATATGTAAATTTCGGCAGCATGTCCCCTGAACTTGGATTATGCCAAGGAAGAATAGGTCATCATCCACGGAGAGCCGGGACAACGACCGAACAAAGACGGGCACCAGGCCCAGGGACATCTCTTGCCTTTATATCATTGATCAATATTCCCTTGGAACCCATCAGAACACATATAATGACATGGTTCTTTAGGTTCATAAGGCATTCATGAAATCCGGATTCGGGACGAAAGCTGTAGGGGAGATCTTCCCCATTTATTGTATCTCATCAAGACACAAGTGATGGTCTATGAGTATCTCCTTAAACAGATGTAGGGGAGCTTAAGAAGTTTATAGAAGAATGGTGCAGAGGTGGGCCTCGGAGTGGGTTTCATCTGACTGAAGGGGGGATCTCGGCCTGGCCTTTGGCTTGGACAAAATGGGGCTCTCGGCCTGGGTTTTGGTGGATGGAGAGGGGCTCTCGGCCTGGTCATTGGGCTGGCCGAAGAGCTTCTCGGCGGCCAAGGGAAGGCTCTCGGCCGAGGGTTCTCGGCGGCCAACAGAAGGAGGGAAAACCCTCTCGGCTGGAGACTTTCGGCGGGCACCTGGGCGCGTCGGAAAGGGGGGGGCGCCGAGAGGGGCAGCATCAAGGTTGGGCATAAGAAAGGGGGGGTGTGAACGGCTATAGGCAGAGGGTCTCGGCCTGGTCATTGGGCTGGCCAAAGGGAAAGAGGGCCTCTCGGCCTGGAGCTTCTCGGCGGGCTCATGGGCGCGCCGGAAAGGGGGGGGCGCCGAGAGGGGTGTCATCAGGATTGGGCAAAAGGGTGTATGGGTGGTTGTGAAGGTAGAAGGGTTCTCGGCTGAGGGATTCCCGGCGCGGCCAGGGTGTATGGGTGGTTGTGAAGGCAGAAGGGTTCTCGGCAGAGGGCTTCTCGGCGCGCTCCTGGCCGCGCCGGGAGTCTACACGCCGGGAGCCTTGCACATATGGCCTCACGAGGAAAGCGTTGGTAACCGACTGGGTTGTCGTTTAGCCAAAAGAAGGGGGGAGCCCTCTCGGCCTTATGGTTCTCGACGGGGAAACTCGCACGCCGAGAAGGTGAAATGCAAAAGAATTTCAGGGTTTCCAGAGCTCAGAAACGATGCTCTGTTTGTGTGTTTTCTAGGGATTTCAAGCTCGAATCAATGTCGGGCCAGAGATGTAAGAGAGGGATTTCATGGAGGCTTCTATTAGAAGGGTGCCAAGGGATTTGGATGAAGGAATCAAATGGAGGAGATCAGCCCATCACCTGATCCTGTGGAGAGTTTTACCCGTCTGTTGCAGGCCATTTGGCCATTTGGGGGAGTCAGGAGATGACTGTCCTCCGACCCCTCCAGATGAGCCCAGTGATATTAAACCAACGGAGAAGGAGAGGCTATCGATCGTATAAACTTCAGGTCCTAAACATTCAATATTTAGGATGGAGGACCTGAGATCCGATCATTATTTATGAGAGCTGGGCAGCCCAGGAAACCAAGAGACTGATATCTCTGGTTCCTGAACCGCCAAAAGGGGGGCTCCTCAGAAAAACCCAGATTATATATGTATGGAAAAACAGGCATTGAGATCGGAGAGGGAAGAAGAGAACGAAACTCAGTAACCCATTGGATGGGGTTAGGAGTCTTATCCTCATCCCTCTTCGAAGAACAAACCCACGCGATCGGCTTCGAAACCCAAAGAATCTAATCTATATTCCTTTCAGACGAAGGCTATATACATAGAGAGACAGACAGAGATCGATGTCTTAATCTATCAACACCCAAACGGGCCATCTTGACGTTTCATTGCATTGCATAAAGGAAATATTACACTAATCATGAAAGAAAAATGTAAGGCAGAAATCAAAAGAGAAGACCGGAACTCCGGCTACAGTTGAGAAATCGAGAGAGAACTCGATATATTGCATCAGATAAGGAATGAAAACATGGAGGGGAGGGTGGAGCATTGACTCCTCTCCCTCCCCAATGCCCACCTGGAGCTTTCCTTCTTCTTCTCTTCTATTTCCTCTCTGTTGATCGAAAGGGGGGGTGGCTCTTTCTCTCCGAACAATCCCCTTTTTCTATCTGGCTTTCTCTCTTTTTCTCTTCAGCTTTTTTCTCTTTAGCCCTCACCGAGTCTCTCCGTGTTCTTTCGAAGGGAGGGGGTTTTATAACCCCTTTCTTCTTTCTTCTCGGCAGGCTTCTGGGCGCGCCGGAAAGGGGGGCGCCGAGAGGTGCCTCATCTTCATATAGGCCCACTTGGGGTTTCTTCAAATGCATCATCATCCCAAAGGGTCTATCATCTCTGAAAATATCTTGTATTGACATCATGATTGCAATTTTCATCAGTCCGTAGACAGGGTTCTATCAGTCCGTAGACAGGGTTTTATCAGTCCGTATGTTAGGGTGCTTGGCCCGGATACAGAGGGGGGGTGAATGAATCCTTCTACGAATAATGGCCAAATTTAAAAAGGAATGCTAGATAAGGAAACAGAATAGAACCAATTCTATTCTACTCAAATACAAACCCATTGAGCGCACCTATTCAAGCATCTAGCGGAAGCAAACAAAACAATCAAGCCACTGCTCAAAAGATTTTTAGGTGGTTCGGTCCTTCAGACCTACATCCACCCCTCACTCCCAACCGGAGTGAGGCTTCACTAGCACACACTAGAACCAAGCAGACTCAGTCTGCAAACAATTGCTGCCACACAGCTTGACCAGGGGAACAACCTCCCCTCTTCCTCCAAACTGGAGGGAACCTCTGGACTTGAATCCACAAGCCCAAAACCGGAGACAAGTCTCCCTTCCTCCAAACCGGAGGGAACCCACAAGTAGCTCCCAGCTACTTGCAACTGGAGATCAGATCTCCCTTCCTCCTAACCGGAGGGAACCCGACCTCAGACCAGAGGATCGAAAAGCACAGCAAACCAGAAAACAAAGAAAAGATAATAAACGAAAAATAGCTTCAGCAAAAAGAAGCTGAAACACGCGATGCACAATTTGGCTCCCACTGGAGCTGACTGGCCTGGATCTGATCCATGGTCCAGTGAAGACAGATCTTCAGGTAAGCTTCTTTCTTCTTCTCCACGAACTCTTTCATTCACTCTCTCTCTCTCTTTCTTACACTTAAACTCTCTTCCTCTTTCACACGATCACTATCTCTCTCTCTTTTCCTTTTTCTTCTTCTGCTGGATCGAGCTCTCTGTAACACTGCCTTTTCTTTCTTAGCTCCGATCACCCTTCATCGATGGGCGAAGGTTTCTATTTATAGCGGCAGCAGATGGATAGGGCACTAAACGCGTGTGCCTCCCACGCTCGATCCAGAACCTTCCTGCCACGTGCCCTTGGTGTATTTGTTCCTTCAGTATCAGATCATGTGCACCCAGACACTGATGAATGTTCTTCCTCGGACCTGCAACGAGATAAGAGCCATTAATATTGAGTGCCATAATAACTAGAACTGCATGAGGTTAGTGGACACGACAAGAGGTACTAAACAGAGAACGACACGAGATACAGTGGTGACACAATGAACATTACTAAGAGACCTTTACGAGGTAGACAGAAAAACAACGCGAAGACACGAAGACAAGAACAGAAACCAACACTGAGTATGGTTTCAATACAAGAAAGACACGAGGACAGGGAAGAATAAAAAAAATGACACGAAGAAGCAACAAGATAAATGACACGAGGTGAAGATAGCACGAATGCAAGACAGTAATCGACACGGGTTGAAAACAACACGAAGTCAAAACGGTAATCGACACGGGTTGAAAACAACACGAAGTCGAAACAGTAACCGACACGAGTTGAAAACAACACGAAGTCAAAACGGTAATCGATACGAGTTGAAAACAACACGAAGTCGAAACAATAATCGACACGGGTTGAAAAACAACACCAAGATGAAGTACAAGAATTGACACAGAGTTGTAAACAACACGAAGACAGAACAGTGATTTGACATGAAGTGAAAAAGAGAAGAAGTAAAACGACACGAAGTGAAAACAAAGAAAATGACACGAAGTCAGAGAGACCAGAGTGAGGAAAAACGACACGAGGTGAGACGACACGAAGTGAAGTTGACATGAAATGAAAAACAACACTAAGTATGATGAGAACAGAAAATAAACACGGAGTGAAGACAAGGATGACGCAGGAGTTAAAAACAACACGGGGTTCACTGGGAAACGACTCGAAGTTCATCAAAACAGAAACCAACCCGAAGTGTGGTTTCAACATAAGACAGACACGAACTGACAACGACATGAAGTCGAAACAGTGAGACCACGATAAAGACGACTCGAAGAACAACAGTAAGTGTCACGAAGTGAACTTTGACAGAACCATACACTACACGGAGAATGATACGAAGACGATGAAAACAACACGAAGTAAAGATCAAATGACACGAAAATGTCACTGAATCAAAACAAACACTTCAGAGGAAAATGACACGAAATGTAGTGGAAACAACACGGACGCACGACTTGAAAGACAGTAAACATGAACAACACATGGTAAGAGAAGACGACACGGCGTGTCGGAAATACAAACAGTACTAGAACTAAAACGACACGAGGACAAACAATTCAACACGAGGTGTTACACACAAACATGACGAAGTGCTAACCAACCCGAATACAGTCCCTGAAAGATGCCTGAAGTGAAATGAAGGTTCATTCTTCAACAAACATGTTCTTTGTTCATTTTCATAGAGAAATATTTTTGTTAAATATTCACATAGACATAATTTTGGAAGACCACTAAGACTTATAGTGTTGTCATCATCAAAACATGTAAAGATTCAACAAGACTCAACAATCTCCCCCTTTTTGATGGATGGCAACACTATGAGTCTTGAGTCTTTGCAGAGAAGGAAAAACACTAAATAGCCATTCGCAAATGAATATAACAAACATTTTGCCATTCGCAAATGAATATAACAAACATTTTTAACAAACATTTTTCCTGATTTCTCCCCCTTTGACATCATCAAAAAAAATGAAAACAAGAAGAATGCAGCAATGCAAATGATATGAGTTAAGTTAATTTGTCCAAGAGTTTGAGAGAGAAGGCCTCAAAAAGGGCAACAAAATACAGAGCATAGTCTTTTCAGGAAAAGTATCTGGCTTGTCTGCTAGAGGGGCCACGCGTCCTGCCTTGAGGTGGTCTCCCCCTTGGAGAAGCAGAAGAATGTTCTTGAGGTGGAGTTCTGCTGGAAGAGGCGTGACCAGGTGTTGAACCCAAGATAGACTGAAATTCCTTTAAATCATTTGATAGCTCAGCAAGCCAATACGCCACAGTGCTTCTGACATTTGCCACTTCAGAAATAATGTCGTCTTGGCGAACACTGACAGTTTCATATCTGTCAGTCAGAGTTGTCATTTCTGTTATGAAGGCGACCAACTTATCATAGATTTGCTGAATGCCTGGACCTAGGGCACTTGAAGACTTCTTCAACAATTCTAAAGCTGTTCTGATCTCATAGCAATGATCTATTATGGTAGAAGACATCTTGAAGGAGGAAATATTAACATCATGTGACTCTCTCAGAGCTTTTGCAATTTTTGAACAAATCTCCTGTAATCCTTCCATCAAAGATTTGATTGCATCATCTGAAGCCCTTTTGTTTAGAAGGAATCGTCTCCATTCAGTGAGGAGAGATATCTCAAGCTTCAGTAATCTGGTATGTACCTGATTAATGTTGAGAGTGACAAATGTAAGCAGATCATCTAATTTCTTGTCTTGTTTTTGCATTTGCTGAGTCAGGTTTATGAGAAGCTCTTCAATGTTGGGCGCCCGAGTAGATTCAATGTTGGGTGCCTCTTTAGATAAGAGTCTAGGTGGACCTAGAGGTGTACCAAAAAATTCACTGCCAGGTGCAGTTCTCTCAGCTGCTTCCTCTTGTACTGGCATTTGACTGCTCTCAGCTGGGACCTGAATTTCATCTTCAGCTTGAGTTTCTTTCTGAGGGAATACATCTTCAGGTTCCTCTTCTTCACTTGAAGATTCTGTATCTAGTTCTATGACAGGAACCTTTTCTCTATCTTCCATGAGTTCCTGATCTGCAGGGCTGCCAACAAAGGCCTGCTCAAGACTTTCAGATACGACCAAGTTGGTAGCCTCTTCCAAGCTTCGCTTAACAGTTGCTCTTAAAATTTCATTAACAAAAACAGCAAGATCTTGATCAGTACTGTCTTGCTCTTTAGCTGGCTGTTCTTCAGGCACTATTGCCTCTTCAGATGTCTTCCCAAACGAATCAAATAGCCCAGCAATGGTTGCATCTAGATCTGTTTGAATGCTTTCGTCAGACAATCTGATGTCCTCAGATGCAGCCTCAACTAGCCTCTGAAATGAGAAGGGTACTTCGATGGGTGCAGCTGGCAAGATAGACACTGGTGGTTCAGCTGGTGTTTCCTGTTGAGCAATCTCAGAAACTAATTGCTCACCAGCTTGGGCTAAGACTTGAAATTCTTCTAAATGCTCCCCCTGAGATTGTGATTCCCTGGCCTTTTGGACCTTAGCTTGTCCCACCATAGAGGAGTCCTCTAACCCCAAAAATACTGAAACGAAGTTCATATTAAAAATGTTTCTGGCCTTCACTTCTGATGCGGCCTCTCCATCCAAGCAAATCTCAGAGTGCTTGAATATCTCAGTCAGATGGGCGGCATAGGGAAGATGTCTCTTGGATCCAATGCATCCCTTCATGACCGAAAAAATAATCTCTGGCAGACAGATCTTTACATTTTGAATCATACAAAACAGTAGAAATCTCTGTGTGTCTGTAATTCTTCCTCTAGCCCCAGTCTGTGGGGTGATAATGGAAGCGATGACATTCTGAAGGAGCTTGTGAAGAGGAGGAAATGACGACGTCTGATAAGCTTTTAGCTTTAACTGCCCCTTATCATGAATATTACTGGGTTTACCAGTAATGACTGAGAAAGCTTCATGGAGACTGTATCGAAAGCTTCCCACTACCTCCCCTTTATCTGGAACACCGAGGGCTTTGTGGAGGGACTCACATGTAACAGTTAACTCGACCCCTTTAACAGATGATAATAAGGCAGACTTGTCTCGGCTCAAGGACAAGTTATTATAAAATTCCATTACCGGCCTAGGGTAATAGACACGGTGATTTTCTAAGAAATCTCTCCACTCCTGAAACTCAAAGATTCTTAACAGTTCTGGGAACTTCGAGACCAAAGTTTCATCTCCGAAATCTATTAATCTAGGAGGAATGATTTTCCCACTTTCTACAAACACGGTAGACTGAGACATCCTGGTACCTTGTTCGGAAGATACTTCCGCAGCAGGTTCTGGCACAAGACATCTCTGTTGCTTAGATGAGGGCTCTTCAACAATTTCTTTTCCCTTCCTCTTCCTGTCACCCGGAGCTGCTGACCTTTGCTGATCCATCTGCCGGAACTTCCAGAGTATCAACTCTCTCTTGCAGGCTGCTATTGGACGTGATGCTAGACTGAAGAGAGGAATAGACCTCTGTGGGGGGAAGAAGGTGAGCGGGAAGAGATGGAGATGGGTTTGAAGAAGACGCTCAAGGTAGAGCAGCACGAGGATGAATAGGAAGCGGCAAGGGGAAATAAGGGTTGAGGTGGAAGGCGTGAGGAACACGAAGGGTTTGTCGGGTAGCTTTTTACTCATATCAACTTTTTCTGTAAATACCCAAAATACCCTTAGTCCTGATGTAACGCAGCTACAGCATGTTAAAGTTAGCCCTTCAATATGTGGATGGGTTATATTCTTCCAAAAACCAAGGTCAGTTAACTCAAGATATTAAATCAGCATAATCACAAAATTAGCTATTAAAGTTGCTTAACCTAGAGAGAGACATGATTAAATTGCACCTTATGTTTGTCAAGCAACGAAATAACACAACTAAGTCAAGTAGATTTCATTTCTTCATTTAATGGACGAGAAGCCATACAGGGTCAACCAATTTGTTGAACACAAGGTAGAATAGTCCCTTTTTACACAAGGAGACATGTTTATCAGACACCAGAAACCCTGGTTACTCAGGACGAACTACCTTAATGCCAATGAGAATTTTCTTTTGAGGATTTTTTCCCTTTTTTTTTTAAACATTTCTACACAGAGATAGCTAATTGTAGCATGACAGAGACTCTGGACTTCATTGATCTAGAGTGTCTATTTCTCTGCCACAAATAATGGCGTATTCCCTGGAAGCACTTCTCATGATTTTAGATAAAAAGAAATCTTACTTAACACAATTTTATCTCAGAGCTCTCTTTACATAAGTTTCAGTTAAGTCGAGATCCTCAATAAGTTTTTCTCATTTAACAGGAAGTTTTATAATATGTTGACCAACACTTAAGAAGATAACTTAGAAGGATCAAGGACCAAATATAACCCCCAAACATTGAAATTCTTTATTAACAGGTGTAGATTGTTACACTTGATATAGGGTGGTTTAAGGTATACATATCTTATCTGATAAGAGCAAGAAGACTGAAACCACAAGTTCTTCGAGAGAGAATCTGAACCAATAGTGTGAGGTGAGAGATAATGAGGTGGCTGATTGAATAGAGAGAGATGACATGAGATGAGCAGCACTCCTATCAGCAAGCCAACAAGTGAGAGATCACTCAAGACATTAGGCACTAAGGACATATCCAAATATAGTATTTTGAAGTAGTTCTGTCTCACATCCAAAGAAACTCTTGGGGAACAGACTGCAACCTCTTGAGATGACAGATCTCAAAAACCACATTAACTGCATCGGCTGACAAAAATCTTCAGAGACTAAAAAGCCTGACAAGCTCCTCTTCAGCCCACTCAAGGACAACTCACACACGACTCTTGGGAGTGTTAATTATTTAATGAATGCAGTGTTTGCCACGAAAGAATTATGCAACATACAGTTTTCAACCAGCATTCGCTTTCAGTTAAAGATTTCAGAAATTTCAGAGTGCATGTTTTAGAAAATAATGCAACTTGCAGATGATGAATGAATATGCAAGACCAGATTCAATATGCATGCACTAGATGAAGCTAATAGCAAGATATGCAAGAATGCATCAAACCAGATATACAGTAAGTTTCAAAATGGGACATGTAGAGAGATTACCTGAAAATTGTGAGAATGGGGTTTTCATTCTTGAGTGCCTTGGATCATTACCCCTTTTATTTCAGTCCCAAGGCACACCTGCAAAACAAGGTTTATTTAGCACAAACAGGTACCCAAGAGGTCTTGGGTCCTGACATGACATTATTATGTTTAGCAAGTTTTCTCAGCACATTTCCAGGAGTAGTTTTAAGATCTGATTTATGCACATTCTTATTAGCATGAATTCTATGTGCATACACATGAGATTTTCTGTTAGCAGGGTAAAATTTCTATTTACCAAAACTGGTTTGGTTTTGATATCCTGCCAGCCAACAGGTTGCAGCCCTGTGACCTGGCTTCCCATAGTGATGACATGAAGGTTTTGCTGATTCTTTCACAGGGAATTTGGCATGTTTGAAATTCATATTTCTATCCTGAATATGCCAACAGTCCTTGACTATGTGGCCATGCTTTCTACAGTGAGAGCAAACTAGAGAATTTCTTCTAAAAGAACCTGACCAGCATTCAGAGGCCTTGTGACCAATTTTGTTGCAATTAAAACATATAATGTGCTGGTACTTGTTAAAGGCATGCTGATTTGTAAAGTGTTTTGTATGATATGAACATGATTTTTCCTTACTACTTGCAAACCAACAATGAGCAGTAGTGTGTCCTACTTTATCACAATTTGAACATATGACATTCTTTTTCTGACCAGACACAGATTTTCTAGCATGCTTATTGTCATCTTTTTCCATCACAAAGCAGTTACTCATAAGATGTCCATACTTACCACAGTAATGACATGAGCCATTTGATTTCTTTAAAACGTGGCATTTATCTGATGAGTTTTTAGCATGCAGATTGTTCCTTTGAATTTCTGATGTTTTATGATTTTTATTTTGTTTTTCTGTTTTCTTAGCCTTATACTGAGGTGGAGATGAGACAGAAGGCTTTTCCTGTTCAGAGAATTTGACAAAGACAGTTTTCAGGTTGGCTCCATCAACCTTCCTCATGACTGGACTGTAACCCAGTCCTTCCTTGTTGACATTGACTTTTACACCTAACAGCTTGTCTAGGTTTTTCTGCCCATCAACAAATTTAGACAAGGAGGCTTTCAAATCCTGAATTTCATTTTCAAGAGATGCAATGTGTATTTCATAACTAGTGGTCTCTTGTTCACTACAATTGACAGCTTCATTCAAAACCTTGTTAGCTGTTTTGTATTCTTCAATTTCCTTTCTTAGCTCATCTACCTCTTCAGTCTCGTTTGTACAGATAGCTTTTCCTTTTTCCAATGTGAGAAGTCTTTCAGACATGGCACTGTTTAACAGTTTTAATTTTTCAACTTCCTTTTTAAGCTTATCATTTTGAACTAGCTCATTTATTAGAAGCTGATCTTCAGAGTTAACCATGCTTTCTCTCCTAGCTTCAAAACCCCTCAATTCCTTTTGTTGTTTTTCAAAATCTTTCTGTGATTCTATGTTTACAGATTTTATGGCGTTAAATTTTTCAATCAGCAACTCATTCTCTCGTTTAAGTTTCTTTAGTTGTTCATCATTTTCTTTAGAGAGCTTTCTGAGGAAGTCATCTTCAGATTTTACATTGTTCAGCTCAGAGTGAACACATTCAAGTTCCTTCTTCAGTTCTGCATTCTGGTTTTTATACATATGATTATCAGACAGACATGCATCATGAGATTTCTTCGTACTTGAACAATTTTTACATGGAGAGCTAGAACTATCTACCCGAATACTCTTTTTCAACTTTTTATACTGTTTTCTTAACAGTTCATGAGATTCAAATAGTTCAGCATATGCATTCTCCCAATCTTCCAGAGAGAAATTCTCGAAGATATTTACCTCATCATCATCATCTTCTTTAGTTTGAATGCTGCCTTGATCGCTGGCACTTTGATTTCTTCTGTTGGCCATCATGCATCTGTCCACATCTATCTCCTGAGTTCGCTTCAGTGCATCCAAAATATCTTTAGCAGAACTGGATTCAAAGAAACATGAATGAAAAGCTCTATCAGTAGCTGCCTTCATTAAATTTATTGCTATCTGATTTTCTTCATGCATGGATTTGTGACTGTCAGTCCATTTGGACTTTTTCCTAGGTAGTTCATGAGGACCATGTGAAATTACTTTCCACAGGTCTGGATTCACAGATTTAACATAATTCTTCAAAACAACGAACCATGCATCAAAATGCGTACCACTGAAGATCGGTGGATGGGCCATGAGAACACACAGATTTACGCACAAGAATATTGATGCACTAAAAGGAAATAAGCACCTAAGATTGCAAGATCGATCTGCAGGTCGCTGGACCTTGTAAGCAGACACCCGCTCTGATACCAACTGTTAGGGTGCTTGGCCCGGATACAGAGGGGGGGTGAATGAATCCTTCTACGAATAATGGCCAAATTTAAAAAGGAATGCTAGATAAGGAAACACAATAGAACCAATTCTATTCTACTCAAATACAAACCCATTGAGCGCACCTATTCAAGCATCTAGCGGAAGCAAACAAAACAATCAAGCCACTGCTCAAAAGATTTTTAGGTGGTTCGGTCCTTCAGACCTACATCCACCCCTCACTCCCAACCGGAGTGAGGCTTCACTAGCACACGCTAGAACCAAGCAGACTCAGTCTGCAAACAATTGCTGCCACACAGCTTGACCAGGGGAACAACCTCCCCTCTTCCTCCAAACTGGAGGGAACCTCTGGACTTGAATCCACAAGCCCAGAACCGGAGACAAGTCTCCCTTCCTCCAAACCGGAGGGAACCCACAAGTAGCTCCCAGCTACTTGCAACTGGAGATCAGATCTCCCTTCCTCCTAACCGGAGGGAACCCGACCTCAGACCAGAGGATCGAAAAGCACAGCAAACCAGAAAATAAAGAAAAGATAATAAACGAAAAATAGCTTCAGCAAAAAGAAGCTGAAACACGCGATGCACAATTTGGCTCCCACTGGAGCTGACTGGCCTGGATCTGATCCATGGTCCAGTGAAGACAGATCTTCAGGTAAGCTTCTTTCTTCTTCTCCACGAACTCTCTCATTCACTCTCTCTCTCTCTCTTTCTTACACTTAAACTCTCTTCCTCTTTCACACGATCACTATCTCTCTCTCTTTTCCTTTTTCTTCTTCTGCTGGATCGAGCTCTCTGTAACACTACCTTTTCTTTCTTAGCTCCGATCACCCTTCATCGGTGGGCGAAGGTTTCTATTTATGGGGGCAGCAGATGGATAGGGCACTAAATGCGTGTGCCTCCCACGCTCGATCCAGAACCTTCCTGCCACGTGCCCTTGGTGTATTTGTTCCTTCAGTATCAGATCATGTGCACCCAGACACTGATGAATGTTCTTCCTCGGACCTGCAACGAGATAAGAGCCATTAATATTGAGTGCCATAATAACTAGAACTGCATGAGGTTAGTGGACACGACAAGAGGTACTAAACAGAGAACGACACGAGATACAGTGGTGACACAATGAACATTACTAAGAGACCTTTACGAGGTAGACAGAAAAACAACGCGAAGACACGAAGACAAGAACAGAAACCAACACTGAGTATGGTTTCAATACAAGAAAGACACGAGGACAGGGAAGAATAAAAAAAATGACACGAAGAAGCAACAAGATAAATGACACGAGGTGAAGATAGCACGAATGCGAGACAGTAATCGACACGGGTTGAAAACAACACGAAGTCAAAACGGTAATCGACACGGGTTGAAAACAACATGAAGTCGAAACAGTAACCGACACGAGTTGAAAACAACACGAAGTCAAAACGGTAATCGATACGAGTTGAAAACAACACGAAGTCGAAACAATAATCGACACGGGTTGAAAAACAACACCAAGATGAAGTACAAGAATTGACACAGAGTTGTAAACAACACGAAGATAGAATAGTGATTTGTCATGAAGTGAAAAAGACAAGAAGTAAAATGTCACAAAGTGAAAACAAAGAAAATGACACGAAGTCAGAGAGACCAGAGTGAGGAAAAATGACACGAGGTGAGACGACACGAAGTGAAGTTGACATGAAATGAAAAACAACACTAAGTATGATGAGAACAGAAAATAAACACGGAGTGAAGACAAGGATGACGCAGGAGTTAAAAACAACACGGGGTTCACTGGGAAACTACTCGAAGTTCATCAAAACAGAAACCAACCCGAAGTGTGGTTTCAACATAAGACAGACACGAACTGACAACGACACGAAGTCGAAACAGTGAGACCACGATAAAGACGACTCGAAGAACAACAGTAAGTGTCACGAAGTGAACTTTGACAGAACCACACACTACACGGAGAATGATACGAAGACGATGAAAACAACACGAAGTAAAGATCAAATGACACGAAAATGTCACTGAATCAAAACAAACACTTCAGAGGAAAACGACACGAAATGTAGTGGAAACAACACGGACGCACGACTTGAAAGACAGTAAACATGAACAACACGTGGTAAGAGAAGACGACACGGCGTGTCGGAAATACAAATCGTACTAGAACTAAAACGACACGAGGACAAACAATTCAACACGAGGTGTTACACACAAACATGACGAAGTGCTAACCAACACGAATACAGTCCCTGAAAGATGCCTGAAGTGAAATGAAGGTTCATTCTTCAACAAACATGTTCTTTGTTCATTTTCACAGAGAAATATTTTTGTTAAATATTCACATAGACATAATTTTGGAAGCCCACTAAGACTTATAGTGTTGTCATCATCAAAACATGTAAAGATTCAACAAGACTCAACACCGTAGACATGGTTTTATCAGTCCGTAGACAGGGTTCTATCAGTCCGTAGACAGGGTTTTATCAGTCCGTAGACAGGGTTTTATCAGTCCGTAGACAGGGTTTTCATCTTATCAATATCGCCACTCGAATGGCGACGAGCTCGGACATCAGCCTTAGTCTTTCGCTGTTGGTCAGATCTTCTTTTCAATCATGCTTCCACCCTTGTTCATTTTCCGGGTGTCAACAAATGCCCCCCACCTGCGGGCGGCGTAAGCGCAGAATAAGCGCCACGGGGGTTGCAGGTGTCTTTCACTATTCGAGGGTATCTTCCTCAATTTGTCTTCAATTCAGTTCTCAGACTTGATCATCTTGCTGTAACAGTATTCTGCACATCGATGTTTCTTCTCTTCATATTTTCTGTCATCATTTTCAGCATTTAGGGCTTTTCGGCCTGCAGTACCTCCCGGCGCGAAGCTTCTCAGCGCGGGGGTCTCGGCCTGGGATGTTATCGGCATGGGAGGCTTCTCGGCGCGCCCTGGCCACAGAGGGTCTCGACCTGGGGACCTTCTCGGCGCGGGGACCTTCTCGGCGCGCCCTGGCCGCAGAGGATCTCGGCCTGGGGGCTTCTCGGCGCGCCATGGCCTCAGACGGTCTCGGCCTGGGGACCTTCTCGGTGCGGGGACCTTCTCGGCGCGCCCTGGCCGCAGAGGATCTCAGCCTGGGGGGCTTCTCGGCGCGCCCTGGCCGCAGACGGTCTCGGCCTGGGGGCTTCTCGGCGCGCCTTCTGGACGCCGGGGGGCTCTTGGGCGAGGGGTTCTCGACGCGCATTTCGCCGCGCCGAGACCTCAGTCGCCTGGGCCCCTATTTAGGGCGCCGATGGCCCTTTTTTCCTCATTCTTCGTTCGACTTTCTCTTTCTTCATCTTTTCTCCATTTCTTCTCTTCGGCGCGAGCCGCCTCCGTCCTCTTGGCCGTTGCCGCGAGCCTTCCGTCCTGGGTGACGTCTTTTGGGATTCAATCCCTTTGCTTCCGGGATCACCCCCTCTTGGTTGGTGACTCCCTATTCTTTTGGGTAGATCCCGAATAAGGGGATATGCTGCCGAAATTTCTATAGAATCTCATGTTGCAATCCTTATAAGACTGACTTTTAATCCACATTTCTTCTTTTGTTTACAGATATAGCAATGGCTTCTGGCTCTGCTGCTGCATCTTCAGGAGCTGTTGGAGCTAGTTCATCGGCCCAGCCAGACATATCTCGGGCCAGAGTGAATTGGTTGAACGTTCACAGCTTGGATTATGGATATGATAGAATAGCTTCAGTTGACGAATCGTTCGATTCTGAAACTGACACAGTGTCGACAACCCGGGTATACTCCGCGGGGTACGAAACATACTTCAGGCGGGATAGTAACTACCGGCCAGATTTCTCGAAGGATCGCCACTTGATGCCGTTCATCCGGACCTTCACAGTGGGTGGCCTGCGAGATTATCGGATAGCTCGCGTAGTTGAAGCTGCCATCCTTGCTGAGCGAGATAGCCTGAAGGAATCAGTGTATCGCAGCAAGGCCATATATCTTCCGAGGGAGAAGCGGGACTGGGATGCAGTCCTTGGAATATCGGAGCTGGAACCGGAGAAGAAGATGCTTACCCGGGCACCGGAATTTACACCTGCTCGGTGGGACAATGCTGGCGGCCGAGTTAATAGGGAGAAGCCCGGCTATGGTATGTTCTTGGCACCTATAAAGTGGGGATATCGCGAAGAGCCCTTCGTGCTAAATTGTTCGGCCATTCAGTTCAAATACCATTTGTCAGCTGGTTGGTTCGGAGACTGCAAGATCACTGACTCCCATCTATTCCGAGTAGGGGCAGTAGAATTTACTGAATTTGTTCTGACGGAATATGCCCCTCTACTGATCAGAGTGGGAGTATACCACAGTGTTTTTGCTTCCAGATTCTGATATCCCATCTCCAGAGGGTTATGCTGTGGGATGTTTGAAGTGTTCTGTCCTTTGTTCAACACTTTTTATACAGCAGAGGGTGAGACATCCCTAGACCTCTGGAGTTTATCACGGCTTTCCGGTCTGCCTATTGACGGTGAACCGTATGAAGAAGTCTGCTTGGCGGACTCCGAGAAAGACAGCTCTGATGGAGAAGGCAAGTATTCCCTTGGCTTCTCTTACCGATATCTAATGAAGGTCTATCGCTCCATCTGTCTGGCATATAGTAGAGGATCCTCCAAAGGCTATCATCCCCGAGAGAAAGGTAGCAAGCTGAGGGTCCGGATCGGGCAGTGGCTCCAGTACTTCTTCGACGGTCCCTTGAAATATGCAGATTTCCCCTCCATGGGTCCTGTTGCGAGCAAGCAGATAAGAGCTCCCCGCTATAAATCGGCACTGCCATCTTCATTGCGCCATGCGGGCAAAGGTGGTCCCAACCCGGTAGGGGTAGATCCCATCACACACTATGCAGCTTATTTCACATTCTGGCTGTGTACTTTTGCTCTTCCACAAGGGGACAAGACAGTCATTCGGCCAGAGGCCATATATCCAGCTTGTCAGATGGCCTGGGGGATGAAGCTGTCGCTCTGCCCGGTGGCCTTGTGTTTGATCTATAAATCTTTGGGGGACCTGTACAAGCATCGGACTCCCCGTTCTTTGAGGACCGTGGGTCCTTTTCATTTCTTCAATGCTTGGGTCTGCAGTATATTCCTTGAATTGGCTCCGAGAACCTTGCAGGCGGACACAGTGTTACCCAGGATGGTTGAATTTGCCAATGCTGAGCCTGGTCCCTTTTATGATCAGCTATTTAAGATCAGGGGCCGACTGATAAAGGTACCAGTGGACGCCCCTGGCAGCATACATTTCTGGAGCTTGGCCGCAGGTTCAGCTCCTTTGATCAATCCTCAAAGAGAGTGCAAGCTGGAGGAGATAGAGACATATATCCACCCTGTCTCAGGGGTCAACACTGCTCGGCCAATCTTGGAACCGGAGCTGGTGACATGGGCCATGGCAATTCGACCCAGTGTTTTGGTTTACAGAAAGGGTGGCCTGCTTCTGTTGGAGCCATACTATCCGTTCCGATTTGGGCGGAACTTTGGTTATGACCAGCACATCCCTACATCAGTTGCTCAATTTCCCCTGGATAGCAGGGCCAAGCACGGGTCCACCATGGTTGGCGATGGCCGGTTGTGGTGGGATTTCTATCATCGTCATGACGACGCAATTTTCAGGGTGCCCACCGTCTCCAACCGTGTTCCCCAGGTAACATCAGAATATATTAAATGGTGGAACATTCGGACCGGCTTTTTCAGGGATGGCAGGGGTGCTTTCTGGGATGTAGCAGAGCGCTCTTTCCTGAAACAGCAGCCTGGGCCGGTGTTTGAAATCCCCGAGGCCCATCTGAGGAAGCTTTATTCGCAGAACCCGAGGGAGGCAGAGAACTATCTGGCCCAGCGTCGAGCTCTGAAGGAAAAGAATTCTGAGCCGCCCGCTCCTGTCTTTGCCGCTATTAATGAAGACAATTTCATGAAGACCCTGAAACATTTGTGCCATATAGGAGATGATCGCTTGGAGGCACAACAGTATCCATTTCCTGTTGAAGAGCCGCTCCCGGCAGTAGCTCATTGGAGGGGTCCAGTTGATAAATTTCATCCGTATAGGACGTTTGTACGCCGGGAAGATAGAACTCAAACGTACTATAAGCAAACGTCCTGGCTGTTCATTCTGCTGAATTTGCATGGACTATCTGCAGAAAGCCCGATAGCTGGCATTTTGAACAAGCCACTATTTATATCATTTCATTATGTCGATGGCTGGGGCATGGACCATCTTGACTTGTTTCGCTGCCTGGATTTTCATGGCCATAATGACCTGGCAGCTTTGGTAGAGAAATGCCAGACATTCGGCGATGTGTGTTGGCTCATCAAGGAGGCTGCTTCCCGCTCCAAAGAAGTGGCTTATCTGTATTGGCCGCTCTCTGTATTTTATGATGGACCAGCAGGTATCATCTTCTCCTTTCTGACTGCAGTGTTTTCTGTTTAACATCTGAATTTTGCATCTATTGATCCTATCATCTTTCTGCCGTTCTTAACAGACCGGCCCGATATAAAGCGGCAGGGGCTCTACAGGAAGATTATTGCGCGGGCTGAGAAGCCCACTTATTTTGAAGTTCCTGCTGCAGCACCGACCACTACTCCCCTGCCTCCTGGCAAGAAGAGGAAGGCTTCTGCAGTCAAGGCCGCAGTTGGGAAGGCCAGGAAGGCCAAGAAAGCTCAGGCTCAACAATCGGCTTCGGTAGTGATGGACACCGGGACCCCTCTCCCTGACATTCCCTCATTTGATGAGTTCGAAACTCAGAGGGAGGCCGCTCAGGCATCAGTTTAGGGTAACATCAATATTCTGCCATTGCATTCTTCATTCTATCTTGCTGGATTTCAAAGGAGTGTTTAAATCTGACCACTTCTTCTCGCATAGCCCAAGAGCCAGTTGCGGCGCCCTCCGAGGTGGAGACCAGGTTGCCCTCTCCCACGCCGACTAGCGAGGCGGAGGGTAAGCATTCCCTTTTCATCTTTTCATGTTCATTTCAACTATCTTTCATCGTCCCTCTCACAGGCTTTTCTTTATAGTGATGGCCGGGGAGGAGACTGAGATTACAGGAGCGGCTGGCGATATTACTCAGCTGCGGGAGGGTCACAAGACCCAGGTGAAATGGGGCCCCGCTCTCGGAAGGCGCATAGTTACTCGGTCTTCCTCCAAGCAGATGTTAGAATTGATGGCCCCGCCCATGGACAGAGTAGAAATCTCTTCCGATAGCTCTGCGGCCGCTTCTGAGGCAGGTGGAGAAGAAACAGACTTCAGCAGGAGTGACACGGAGGGTGCCTCCAAACCAGAGGCCCCACCCGTATGTACCGCCATTGTTTTATCATTTACACCCCCCAAGCTGCTGGTGCCATTTTCTAGAGAAGAATTGCCAGAAGAGTTCGCCGCTCTGGATACCGAGGCAGATATAACTCCCCCTTTTGTGGTCTCATCAGCGGAGCTTTCCTCTTCTCTGCAATCTTTTGAGGATATTGGCATCACTTTAGAAGTGAGTCTCTTGCCTTTATGGTTTCCTTTTCCCCATCTTTATCTGCTGCTTGACGCTGCATTGATTCGTTCACAGGAATCCATTGTTGCCCTCCCGGCTACGAGTGCAGCCGTTGAAGCCACTTTATCTGGCACCTTGGCTATTGTTCCTGCTTCGGCAGCCATTCTTGAGATAATTCGCCCTGTGCCGGTGAGGGTGCAGTCCTCCACAGACTTAGCATCATTGGACCTGCGGAATGCAGGGGAAGGCCCGGCTCTCATCAAGGCTTTGGATTTTAGAGCCGAAATGGACCCAGCCAGGGGTTCTACCTTTATACCAGCTGCAGTGATGACCATCGCTCCGGAATCAACAGTTCCCACAGTATCAGTCATGGAGAGCGAACCTGTGCCTCTTCAGATCGTGGCCCCCGCAGCCTTGACATTGCAGGGGGTGGGCACCGAAATGGAAGAAGGAGAGGTATCTGTTGGAGAACTGGGAGCATCGCCTACAACAGCCACGGAATCTGCTTCCGCATTTTCAGAATCTGAGGAGGAGATGCCTGAAGTTGCGTCCGGGATTATTCCGACGGCCGCCTCCGAGGAGATGGAGGTGGAAGATCTCCCGGCCACATCAGAGGTTATGGGTGGAGCTCAGTTGGTGGCTTCGGTAGACCTGCCATCTTCTTCTTCGCAGCCGGACATCACCCTATGGGCGGATATAGACAGTGAAGTATCTTTTGAAGTAGCTCCTCTTCCTTCGCCTGGCTTCACTTCCCCTGAAAGTTTTGTTTGGCAACATCTGGGCATGCTGCGTCAACTGGTGGAGTCCCAACCTGAACTAACTTATTTACAGTTGAAGGATATAGCCGGCGCTTCACCGCCTGTTTACAGGCGATGGGATGTCCCACGGAAATATGGGCCCAGCGGGTTCTTTTAATGTTAAAATTTGTTCATCACCGGGATTTCTTGACACATATCATGTCGGACAGATTGGCAGCCTTGAAGTTGCAAAGAATGGAGTGCAAGTCTGAGCTGGCAAAGATGAACTCTATCTTTCAGGAGCGACAGCGTCAAATGCAGTCTTTGGCGGAGCGGGAGCATTTCGTGCGCGACCGGATAACTATCCTGGAAGCTGAACTGTCTGATCTCCGAGCTGAGCTGCCACAGCTGACAACTTCTCGGCCGCAACTCGAGGAGGAAGCAGCTTTATTAGAGGGGCAGGTGGCATCCTTTCGAGACCAGTCTGTTCGACTGCAGGAAGAGGAGGCTCGGCTTCATGAACTAGGAGCCGCCCCTTCTGTGGGTCTTCTGGCATTCGAGGATATCTTTCGACAGCCATGAATCATTTTCTTTTTCTTTTCTTCTTCTCCTTTTTTGCTCTTTTGTGATACAATGTCCCCTCGGGGCCCTTTATGTACTCACTTCTTAATGAAAGGAAAAATTTTGCCTTATGTGTATCCACCTTCTTTTCCATGTGGTTTTATCACTTCAGGGAAGTGGGGTATTGGTTTTAGCAAACCCTCATGCGAATGGCGCGTATCTGGCAGGAGAGCGTCCACCCCTTCAGAGAAAGGATGGAGAACTCGCTCCACCGCGTGACGGCATCCGAAGAGGTGCTTAAACCGGATTTTGCTAGTAGCGGAAAACGTCCCTCTTGGCAATATGTGCTGTGAGGGAGACAATTTGCAGGAATGTGAAAGAAAGGGCCTTATCAGAATAGACGGAAAGTCTAGACTGGGTAGAGGTTATAACAGGTGGGATGATTATAGGATATGTGGTTTTCATCAAGACAGACGTAAGGTCTGGACTGAATAGGGTTTCATCATTGATCGGGCGAAAATGCCAGTCGATCAACAGCTTGTTTTATCATCGATATTGGGTTTATATCGACGCAAGAAGAGTTCATAAATTTCCTCAGAATAGACGAAAGGTCTAAACTGAGTAGGGTTTTATCATTGATCGGGCGAGGTGCCAATCGATCAACAGTTGATTTCATCATCGATATTGGGTTTATATCGATGTAAGAAGGATTTATAAGTTTCCTCATAATAGACGAAAGGTCTAAACTGAGTAGGGTTTATCATTGATCGGGCGAAGTGCCAATCGATCAACAGTTGATTTCATCATCGATATTGGGTTTATATCGATGTAAGAAGGATTTATAAGTTTCCTCAGAATAGACGAAAGGTCTAAACTGAGTAGGGTTTATCATTGATCAGGCGAGGTGCCAATCGATCAACAGTTGATTTCATCATCGATATTGGGTTTATATCGATGTAAGAAGGATTTATAAGTTTCCTCAGAATAGACGAAAGGTCTAAACTGAGTAGGGTTTATCATTGATCGGGCGAGGTGCCAATCGATCAATAGTTGATTTCATCATCGATATTGGGTTTATATCGATGCAAGAAGGATTTATAAGTTTTCTCAGAATAGACGAAAGGTCTAAGCTGAGTAGGGTTTCATCATTGATCGGGCGAGGTGCCAATCGATCAACAGTTGATTTCATCATCGATATTGGATTTATATCGATGCAAGAAGGATTTATAAGTTTCCTCAGAATAGACGAAATGTCTAAGCTGAGTAGGGTTTATCGCAGGTGGGACTGCCAAGAATGTATAGGTTTCATCAGAACAGTGATGGATTTCATTGTTTGTGGGACATGCGAATGGGGTATGTGGATTTCACCAGGGCAAACGTAAGGTCTGTCCCAGAAAGGCTTTATCATCGGTGGGGCATGGAGCCATATGACCGACGGAAGGTTTTACCAATGAAGGCAGATGAAGGTATCGTGCCGGTTGGCACGGGACTTTTTGGATTACCATATTACTGACCCAAGTGCCCTTTCGGGTTTTCACCAGAGCCAGCCCCCTCTTGCTTTTGCCCACGCGTCCTTTCGAATTTTCACGTGGCGGGGTACCCGATTTTGCCTGCAGTGCCCTTTCGGGTTTTCACCACAGCTGGGTTTTAGCCATTTTTGCCCTTGTTCAGAGTGCCTGAACAAGACGGGCGGGGTATCTCTATTTTTAACACCATTTTGTCTCTTCTCTCTTCTTTTTTTTTATTGAAACTTTGATTCTATAACTGATAGGCGCAGCTTGTGCATATATCATCATTGATGTGGGTGCTAATATCAATGCAAGGATTTTTATAGGTTTTATCAGGATAGACGTAAGGTCTAAACTGGATGGATTTCATCGCTGATCGGGCAATGCGCTAATCAATCAGCAACGGGTTGCATCATCGGTATTGGGTTCATACCAATGCAAGGATTTTTATAGGTTTCATCAGGATAGACGTAAGGTCTAAACTGGATGGATTTCATCGCTGATTGCGCAGCGCGCCAATCAATCAGCAACGGGTTGCATCATCGGTATTGGGTTTATACCAATGCAAGGATTTTTATAGGTTTTATCAGGATAGACGTAAGGTCTAAACTGGATGGATTTCATCGCTGATCGGGCAATGCGCCAATCAATCAGCAACAGGTTGCATCATCGGTATTGGGTTCATACCAATGCAAGGATTTTTATAGGTTTTATCAGGATAGACGTAAGGTCTAAACTGATGGATTTCATCGCTGATCGAGCAATGCGCCAATCAATCAGCAACAGGTTTCATCATTGGTATTGGGTTCATACCAATGCAAGGATTTTTATAGGTTTTATTAGGATAGACGTAAGGTCTAAACTGGATGGATTTCATCGCTGATCGGGCAATGCGCCAATCAATCAGCAACGGGTTTCATCATTGGTATTGGGTTTATACCAATGCAAGGAAATTTTTTTATAAATTTCACCAGGATAGACGTAAGGTCCAAACTGGGTGGGTTTTATCACGGCGGGACATAAAGAGATACGCGGGTTTCTTCGTGGTTACCACATTACCGACCCAAGTGCCCTTTCAGGTTTTCACCAGAGCCAGCCCCCTCTTGCTTTTGCCCATGCGCCCTTTCGGGTTTTCGCACGGCGGGGTACCCGATTTTACCTGCAGTGCCCTTTCGGGTTTTCACCACAGCTGGGTTTTAGCCATTTTTGCCCTTGTTCAGAATGCCTGAACAAGACTGGCGGGGTATCTCTATTTTTAACCCCATTTATATATATATATATATATTATTTTCTTCTATTCCCCCCCTACTTGTTTAGAGGGTGTCAGACCGTGACGGCACAGGACCACGATGAGTGGTAGCTTGGTTAGGACGGAATGTCACTATACCAAGGAAAGGATATCTCGGCTAGGGCGGAGTGCCATTAGACCAAGGAAGGGTAGTTCGGCTAGGGCGGAGTGCCACTAGGCCAAGGAAGAGGTATCTTGACTAGGGCGGGGTGCCGCTAGACCAAGGAAGGGTAGTTCGGCTAGGGCGGGGTGCCGCTAGGCCAAGGAAAGGATATCTCGGCTAGGGCGGAGTGCCACTGGGCCAAGGAAGAGGTATCTTGACTAGGGCGGGGTGCCGCTAGACCAAGGAAAGGATATCTCGACTAGGGCGGAGTGCCACTAGACCAAGGAAGGGTAGTTCGGCTACGGCGGAGTGCCACTAGGCCAAGAAAAGGGTATCTCTTGCCCGATTACTCGGGAATATCAGCTGTGCAGCATGATACAGCTTCAGGTGTTTACCGTTGAGTGGTGAGAATTGGATCTCCCCTCGATGATTAACAACTATGTAGGCCCCTCCTTCGTAGACCCTCTATATCACATATGGACCTTCCCAATTGGGATTTAGCTTTCCCTTTGGGTTGGACGCCATGACTTCTTTTTTCTTGACCATGACGAGGTCACCTTTCTTAAATTCTCTTCCTTTTACGAGTTTGTTAAATGTAGTGGCCATGCGGACCTGATACATTTGGATGTTCTTCTGAGCTTGGAGGCGCTTCCCTTCCAATTCAGCCAATTCTTCTAATCTTCTTTCTGCATTGGTTTGTTCGCCATGGGCCAGCTCATATTGGACTGCCACTCTGAGTGACGGGACTTCCAGCTCTATTGGGACTACTGCCTCTGAGCCGTATACCAAGGAGTATGGTGAGCACCCTGTAGGTGTTTTTGAAGACGGTGCGGTACGCCCACAGAGCTTCATACATCTTTTCTTCCCAATCCTTCTTATTGGCACTGACGACTTTGGCCAGCAGGGTGCACAAAGTCTTATTGAAAGCTTCTGGCAATCCATTTGCCTGTGGATTGTAAGGAGTGGAAGTCCTCCATTCGATCTTATATTTCTCGGCAAGCCGATAGACTTTCTGATTTCTGAAATGACTCCCATTATCAGATATTATTCAGCTGGGGATCCCAAACCGGAAGATGATGTTTTGCTTGATGAATCTGGTGACCAACTCACCAGTGACTTCTCTTAGTGCTATAGCCTCTGCCCATCGGGAGAAGTAATC